>VDFB02271358.1:489750636-490047676 GCA_007258455.2 Sequoia sempervirens
AAAGAGTTCACTGCCTTGTCTATGATATTGCTTACTATTATTCTTTTGATAGATTCTTTCCAAGCATGCATAGCTTGTACGAAAGCACTTCTTTTAGGATTTCAGCCATAGCAACAAGGCAACACTTGAACTATTTGACAAAATGCTTTGGTAGACATGTATCAAAAATGTGGTAGTATAGACAAGGTAGTGAACTATTTGAAAAAATGCCTCAAAGAAATGTGGTCTCATAGAATGCCATGAAAAGCAATTGGCAGTTGATCCTAGTTAGTAGTTATGCAATGTGTGAAGTAATTGCATAGCTTTGCTTAGGATGACTTTGTAAAACTATGTGCAATTGAAATTTTGTCATCTATCAACATCTAGTTGTGGATTATGCAATGTGAAGCAATGCTTTGGAGTTTGAAATATGTGCAATGCAGTGTAATCAATGATATGAATATAAACTTCACAAAATCTATTTTTACAATTTATTAGTTAAACTTTTATTTTATTTTCTCTATATCTCTATGTTATGGAAATGCCTTTAAATTTTTTTTTAAATTTTTTTAATCTTTTTTTTAAATCTAATTTTTTCCCATTTTTTCTAGACTTTTTCTTGATTTTTTCAAAAAATCTTATACTTTTGGTTTGCCAATTTTTTCCCCAAAAGATTTTTTCTGCTATGGTATAAAAGCATATATTTTCGTAATATCAAGGATACTTTTTGAAACTTCCATGCATTGCTAATCTAAAAGGAAAAGTCTTTTGCTTAATCTGTATGCAGCCATGCTTTTGAAATTGTCAAAAAGAGCAAATATGGACACCATCGATAAAAAAGATTTGTATTAAACAAATAGTCATGTACACATACATCAACATATGTTGATATAAGTATAAAATATAGTTACAAAATAGCCATATAGGCTAACGATAATGCCATATAGGCATACAATGTCAAATATATCCAATACAAGATATGTCCAAAATTGCCATGTCTAGGCATACAACAAAGGGCTTTGGAATCAAAATTCATTTGTCTCCATGCTATGGAAATAAGTTCTTTCCCTTTGTTTGGCAATCCAATGGCGATAAGTCCATCACTCATTTATGTTATGATCGAGGAGTGCTCCTCCTCCTCCTCCTATAGTTTAGCTCCTGGTGAAGTTTTAACTGTTATAATAAGAAGTAAAGACATTAATATATAGAAATTACATTATAAGAAATGATATATTTAAAAAAATAATCACTTACAACCATCTCATGATAACTCTCCATGATAAAAATATTTTCATTCTGATGCTCAGGCTTGCTCAAGCCATGTATAAACCATCCAAATAGGAATTAAACTACAAATCAATAATGGTTTGATTTTTCACTAGAACTAACATCTATAACAATGAATGTAAATTGAAATTTAGTAATTTTCCTCACCTCCTCTATCAGAGCCATGGAGGATTGTATAGCAGATGAAACATTGATATCCATTGCCCTTGTAACATTTGGAGGTGTTTCCACAACCAACATCTGAAAATAAAACAACAAATTATTCAATAAAAAAAAAGTTACAATAGCAATCCACGTCATGACTTATAATGTATGAGATCTAATGAACAAAATTTTGAGTACAAGTATTAAACTATATATTTCTGGTAGGCCTTGGAAGTTTGGTAGGAAGACCAAGCATGATGGGGAGAAGAACACATACTCCATTGTGAAGGATGGGAAGGCTTACAACCTTTCACCTCTCCTAGAAGAAGACAAGGAAAAGCATGAAGGGCCCAGTGTTTTGATGGTGGGTGAGAAGGATTTCATGAAGACCTTGAAGGAAGGAGGAGTAAGAGGATTCTTCCTAATTATGAAGCCAAAAAGTGAAGCAGATCTACCCACAAAGAAGCAAGAAGATGCACCAAAGGAAGTCCAAGAGTTGTTCGAAAGGTACAAGGACATAACGGTGAATGAATTACCTAGTTCCCTACCTCCCATTAGGCATATAAGCCACCATATTGATCTGATTCTAGGGGCTACATTTCCCAATAAGGCTGCATACAAGATGACACCTGCTCAAAATGAGGAGATTGCAAGACAAGTGCAAGAGTTGATGGATAAAGGCCTAGTGAGGAAGAGTTTGAGCCCATGTGTTGTTCCTACTATCCTAGCACCAAGGAAGGATGGGAATTGGAGGCTTTGCACTAATTCAAGAGCCATTAATAGTGTCACAATCATATATAGGTTCTCGATGCCAAGAAAGGAGGACCTCATGGATTGTCTATCAGGAGCATCTTACTTTTCCAAGATTGATCTAAAGAGCGGGTACCATCAAATAAGGATCAGAGAGGGGGATGAATGGAAGAAAAAATTTAAGACTAATGAAGGTATCTATGAGTGGTTGGTGATGACCTTTGGGTTATCAAATGCCCCTAGTACATTTATGCACCTTATGAATGAGCTATTGAGACCTTTCATTGGAAAGTTTGTTGTAGTTTATTTAGATGGCATCCTTGTGTTTAGTAGGTCTAAAGAAGAACATTTGAAGCATCTTCACATGGTACTAAGGAGGTTACAAGAGGAGAATCTGCTGATCAACATGGAAAGGTGTGAATTCATGAAGGAAGAACTAGTCTACCTTGGTTTTGTCATCTCTGATGGAAGTTTGAAGATGGATCCTTCAAAGGTGGATGCTATTATTACTTGGCCAACACCAAAATCCATGGGAGATGTGAGAAGCTTCAATGGACTTGCAAGCTTTTATAGAAATTTCATCAAGAACTTTAGCCAAATTTGTGCACCAATATTGGACACCATCAAAGGAGGTAACAAAGGTCTATTTTCTTGGACCAATGAGGCTGATAAAGGGTTTGAATATCTGAAAATGAGAGTAGCACAACATCCTATACTTGTGCTCCCTGATTTTGATTAAGTTTTTACCATTGAATGTGATGCTAGCAATCAAGCAATAAGGGTTGTTTCGAGCCAAGAAGGCAGACCAGTTGCATTTTATAGTGAGAGGATGAATGAAGCAAAGAGGAATTATTCTTCCTATGATTTGGAATTGTATGCTATGGTCCAAGCCCTCAAAAAGTGGAGGCACTACTTGTTACCTAAAGAATTTTTTTGTTTATACTGATAATCATGCCTTGAGATTTTTGAATGCACATGAAAAACTCAATCATAGGAACATGAAGTGGGTAGAGTCTTTGTAGGCCCATACTTTCACAATAAATCATAAGAAGGGCCAAGAAAATAAGGTGGCAAATGCTCTCAGTAGAAGGGCACTTGTAGTGCAAGAGATCCAACTCCAAAGCATGGGGGTTGAAGCATTGAAGGATATGTATCATGAAGATTCAGATTTCAAGGGGGTATACAATGTTTGTGAGCAGCATTTGAATTCTTTTCATGGTGAATTCTATGAATTTTTATTGTAGAATGGTCTTCTCTTCAAAGGAAGCCAATTGTGTTTGCAACTCAATGAGGGAGAATATCATAAAGGAGAAACCCAGTGGGAGTCTTGGAGGTCACTTTGGCCTTGACAAGACCTTGGAACAAGTTAGGAGATTTTACTATTGGCCAAAGTTGCAGGTGGATGTGAGAAGGTATGTGGAAGGCTGGACAATATGTCAAAGGGAAAAGGCAACTTCATCAAATGTAGGACTCTATCAGCCACTACCCATTCCCAATAGGCCTTGGGAGTGTGTAAGTATGGACTTTTTCTTGGGGCTACCTAGAACCCAAAGAGGTTTTGATAATATCTTTGTGGTAGTTGATAGATTTAGTAAGATGGAACATTTTCTTCCTTGCAAATGCACCAATGATGCATCTCATATAGCAGGTCTCTTCTTTAAGGAGGTTGTTAGGATACATGGACTGCCTTTAAGCATTGTTTCTAACAGGGATTCTAAATTCATTGGTCACTTTTGGAGGACCTTGTGGAAGAAACTCAAGGAAAAAATCTATCATTAAGTTCAGCATACCATCCACAAATGGATGGAAAAAATGAAGTGGTGAATAGATCATTGGGAAACCTCTTTAGATGCCTTACCAAGGAGCATGGACAAGCTTGGGATCTGATTTTACCTCGGGATGAATTTCCATATAATGACTCCATGAATAGGAGCATTGGTAGAAGCCCTTTTGAAGTATTCTATGGAATGCACCCTAGAGGGGTCTATGAACTAAGATATCTACAAGGAGTTGCTAAGAGAAGTGCTCAAGGTGAGGACTTTGCTATTACAATCAGGGATATTCATCAACAAGTAAAGGAAACCCTTCAAAAGAATGTTGAGAAGTATAAGGAAAAGGAAGATTTAAAGAAGAGGAATGTCCAATTCAAGGTTGGAGACTTGGTGATGGAACACTTGAAGAAGGAGAGACTTCCAAAAGGAAAGTATACAAAACTCATGATGAAGAAGATAGGACCTTGCAAGGTGGTCTACAATTTTGGCCAAAATGCTTATGAAATAGAGCTACCTCCTGGGGTGGCAATCTCTCCTATCTTCAACATTTCTAACTTGTATCCTTTCAAAGCTTTTGTGAATGCAGGTGATGGAGTAGGTACAACAACAATGGAGGATGAAGATTGGGTGAAGGAACTACCCCCCAGCCAACCTATGACTCTTGAATGCATCCTAGACACCAAGGAGACAAAGAAGACTAGAAGGAAGGTTTACAAGGAATACCTGGTCAAATGGAAAGGTCTACCTAAAGAGGATGCAACATGGATGTCAGAAAATGATATTTAATAACATGGAACTACTATAAAAGACCTGATCTCAAAGAGGAATTGAGATCTTTTTCTTTCTTGGGAGTATGGTGCAGGAGCACCCATGGGTCTAAGGGACCTAGAATAATTTTTCATGTTTTTTTTCTTGGTTTATGGATGGAATAAGGTCTTATGGACCATTTCAATGCTTTGTAGTAGGTCTTCTAGGTTTTTGGTTGAGTTTTTGGTGTTGGTGACCAACTTCTTTGTACAACAAGGTCTCCATCCTCCTTTGTAAGTCTAGTGCATCTTGGAAAAATAAGGAAAAATGATGCCTTGTTGTATCTAGACACTTGAGGGGATTCACCTTACTTTTTGACAAGGTTTTAAATGCCTTTGAAACATTTTGGGAGGATCTTTGTTGTCGAGTTGGTAGAAGTTGCTCACATTTCCTTAACTAGGCAATTAGAAGTCAAAGCATGAGATTAGTTGTTTTCCAATGTCTCTCTTTTCAAAAGATAGCTGTAAGAATTTTGAGGGAGTTTTTAAGACTTCAGATATGCCTCTCTTGGTTGAGGCAAGGTTGATGTTGATGTTTTGAATAAGTTTCAATAAGAACTTTGTTGTTTTTTTTTATGTTTTTTTGGAATATTTGTTGATCCTGTACTTGGTACAGACTGCATGTTCACTTTCATGCTCCAAGCCTATAATGGTTAGATAGGTAATTGAATAATCTTTCCTTTGGCATTGGAGTGGTGAGATTTCATTGAGTATCAAGGGAGATATCCCAATTTCTCTATAGGGTGGTCTGAAAACCCTTAAAATCAGGGTTTTGGGTGAAAAATGTATATTTATTCCATTCCCACATTGTAAAATTGCTAAATCTCGGTGGGATGCAAGATATAAGCCTATACTATCATTTCCTCAATGTTTTGGAGAATGGCAGGATAATTGTTGGAATTTGTGCATGAATTTTGGCTTGACATCTCTATGTGGCAAGCATTTAATTGATAAGCAAAAAAAAAGAGTTTTTTCTTGATTTTGAAGAATCTATTTAAGAAGCACTTAGGAATGGTCGAAACAGGTGTGGAGAACTTGTAGGAGTCTGAATTTTGGATTTGGTGTGAAGGGGAGAGCCTAGATAGTCAAGACCTAGGTGTAGGTCTGTGAATTAGGCCTTTTGGAGCAGCGGTAGAGAGGGCCATTGTAAGTGATTTTTTGACAGTCAAGAGGAAGGGTTTTGGAACCTTGTATGGGTCCATATTAGGGGTCTGAATCCATAGGTTTGGTTTCTTAACAATATTCCTTGTGTTTTTTATTCTGACTGTCCTATCGGGCAAGGGTTGCAAGCCTTAAGAGAGAGTGAGGTCTAAGTCACCAAGTGATGGGTTTTTGTTGAAACCTAAATGCTAGAGGGTTGTTAAACCTTGTTTTGAATTAATGAGACATGATCCAAATGTTTTCAAGCTTTGTGAGTTGTCTGAGTTGTGAACACTACATGTGTGGGGTTGATCACTTAAAGAATAGTGGAGTTTAGGACTCATGAGAGTATTTGAGAGAACTATTCAGTGGAGTGACTTTTCCATTTGTCATTGTGAGTTTTCCTTCCTTGCCACTCTACATAATTTCTAAAGCTTATGCATGCTATAAATTTACATCGTGTTTGTGGTGGTGGCAGGAGTATTTAAGGTTTGTAAGTACCTTATGCAATAAACCCTCCTTTGTAGGGCTTGATTTGTGCATAGAATAAGCTTAGTCAATAAATATGATGTGAGTAATGTCTTGGAAGTCAAATGAAATGATTGAGGTGTAAATGGTTGATTTTAGTATCTTGGTCTTGAGGAACTAGTTGGTAAAAGTGAAAAATTATTGAGTTGTTTAAGGAATTGAAAGATTCATAGCTCTTTATCAGGTTTTTGCTTTGAATTCATATAAATTGATGATGACAAAGGTGTGTTATGATCTGATGGATATAGGTTGTAACATGAAAGATTGGATTTTGGTTATTTTTCCTAGGTAAAGAAAATTGAGTGGAAGGGTGCCTTGGTGAATGATGAAAGAGTGGATTGTTTAGTGACTCTAATTAGATTTCTTGTGCATGGATCAGTCATTTTTGCTGATAAATAAGATGTTTGGAGCTTGAGGATGATAAGAAGAAGTATTGAAATGAGTTGGCTTGTTATTGACTTGTGGTTTGCAAATGAAACAATGTGATTTTTGATGAAAAGAGAGAAATTTTAGTTGCTTATTCAATTTGATCTTCTCCTGATTCAATTGGGTCAGATGTTGGTGCAGGAGCACCTAGGTCATCATATACTTTTCAACTTTGCAAAAGGGATGACTGTTCAAATTTGTATTTATTCAATCAAAAAAGGTCATGGAAAAATGATGTAAAGCATGTTCAAGGTCATATGAGGTCTTATTTTAATGTATTTAAGGTTATGGGTAAGTTCTAGGTTGTCAAAGTGGGAAAATGCAAACAATGCAATAATGTAATATTGTTAAAAGTTGTTAAATTGACAAAAACAAGGAAATCAGGCATATTAAGGGTTAAAATGGGTAGTTTCAACCGATGGAAAGACAGTTATGGAAAAGGAAATATCTTTAAAAGGCATGTAAAGGTGAGAAAAAGCAGAAGTTTGTGTTCTTGTAATTAGATTTTGAAATAAAAATTCCCTGTCTCTGAGTTTGCAGCATTACCCTGGATTGTTTTGTTTTCTTGTTTTGGTAATTTAGGAACACCCAAAGTTAAATCATAGTGTGAATACATGTAAAGAGGAGTTAGTTTCCAATTTCAAGAGTTGGACTTGGTTAGTTTTAGGAAACAAAAGAATAAGAGGCAGTTTTCAGTGCCCGATAGAGTCCTTTTAGAAGCAAGTTTGAGAGTCTAGTAGGGTTTTTCTTCACTACTCCACCAATGTAGGTCAAGTAAATTGGTGGAGTAGGTTAATGTTAGGATTTTTTTCATTTTTTGATGATTGTAAGTGTAGGTAAAAGAAAGAATACCATGGTGGAGTTGTTGCTACACTGGAAAATAGAGGATTTTCCTACACAAAGTGATGCTACAGTCATGGGTCATGAATAAATAAAGTGTGCAGAGGCTTGGAAATGATGTAGAAGGTCTTGGTAGACATAAAAAATCATGTTCCAGGTGGTGGCGAGAGAAATAGAGGTTTGCAAGAGTATTTTTCACAAAACCCTCCTTGATTTGTGCTTTTACACCCTATAAACGAGGGTTTATTGGATCAGAACATTTTCATGGTTTTCAATCCCTATAAATGGTGAAATATTGAGTTATAAGACATGCTTGAAGATTTTTTTGAGGTTTTGAGTGATTTTGAATGGTTTTGAAGGGGTCTCCTTTGTAAAACAAGTCTAATCTACTAGCCTTTCTTCAAAGGACAGTATGAAATCTGATGATTTTATTTATGTCAAACATCTAAGAACTTTGATATGTTGTGATGTGCTAGAAAGTGTTTATAAATGTGCATTGAGTTTTTTAATAAGATTTGAGATAGGAATGTAACTACCCAATTCAATGGTTGACAGACCTACTAAAGGAATATGCTATTGTCTGATCAAAACAAAGATGCTTGTTTAAACAATGGAAAGGATGATATTGAGTGCTTGGTTACTATCAAACTAATGATATGATTGATGTTACTAAATTTGGTTAAGGTGTATAAGACAGGTTTGGTGACTTTGATGGTTGGATGGGTGAGTATTATGAAGCCTTTTGAGCAAATTGGTGATTAACCATAAGATGATAATCAAGATTTTGTTGTAGCATGAGTTTGTAACCTGTAAATAGACTACTATAGTCAAAATATGGTGAGTATAGTGCTTGATAATGGATTGATAATAGTGATGTATGATTTAGTTGATTTGTTGCTTTGGTGAATAAATGAAAGGATGAATTGTTTAACTGTCAATAATCAAGTTTATGTTTTTTTTATGGTGGTTGAGAATGATATGAATCTAATTGATTAAGTCAAAGTTTTCTTTAATATGGTTTTTTCTTTAAATGAGTCAATTGGAATACTGATTAGTGGAATGATGAATGATGGCCTATGGAATGCCTAAGAGAATTTGAGTGGATTTTAGTTGAATGAAAAGTAGATTTCTGATGAAATTATATTTGATCTTCTCCTGATTCTATTTGGGATTGAAATCCCTTGAAGAAATGATGTTGATGGTGTTTGTTGGATGCTCTACATCAGATGTACCCTGATAATTGAGTGTTTTGATATGATGCTCTGCATCACTAACGACCTTGTCTATGCTATTGCTTACTATTATGGTTTCATAGATTTTTTCCAAGCATCCATAGTTTGTCGTGCTGGTGCAACTTTGCAAGCACATGCCTCCATGTGAAGTAATTGCATCGTGCTACTTATGTTGACTTTCTAAACAACTATATTGTATAGTTGAAATTTTGTCATCTATCAACATCTAGTTATTAGTTATGAAATTTGAAGTAATGCTTTGAGTTTGAATGATGTGTAATGCAACGTAACCAAAAATATGAATATAAAATACACAAGTATATTAAGTAGAATTCATTAGTTAAGTTCTCTTTATTCTATTACCCTTGTGTACGTTTGAGTGAATCCATTGGCACTAAGAGTTGTTTGCTTGAAACTGTCAATATTAGCTTGTTCAACATCCAAAATCACATGTATTAAAATACTATTTGTAAAACAATGCTATTAACATGTAATAAATTTATAATTGTTTACTAGTTACATACCCCACCGATATGTGTACTACATAAATAAGTAGGTGGAGTACCAGTGTATCTAGTCTCAACACTGTGACCCTACAATTTTATTAAAATAATAAAACTAAATTAGTTAATCATCCATTTTAGAATCAAAATTTAATAAATTAAATTCAATGAACATGCTAAATTTTACTTGACTATCAATGCCATATGCATGATGCAAAATGTTAGCTGTCCTCTCCATCCCCGTAGCAGCATACAGATCCTATGTAGCAGCATACATATCCTGCGTAGCAGCATACATATCCTGTGTAGCAGCCTCCTGAGTGTCGGTGGGGTCATATGAACAAGTTGCTCTACAAGATTGAAACACATGGGTTTGAAGGACACCATCGGAAGACTTCCCTGGATGGCATTGTACAAAGGGCTAGTATGATGGATGACACTTCGGGTCAAAGTGTTGATCACCTGCAATGTCTCTACATTGGCACTCTCCTTCGCAACGACAGGCATAACAATGTGCTCACGAGGAAACCTAGCGAGAGGTCTTCTCCCTTGCCGCGTAGGATCCGGCTGTGCACCAGGCCTATCCTGAGCCAACCCACCACCTCTCCCCTAGAACTCCATCATATCAAAATAATTTGGGATTTGGTTCAATACAAACTCATTGTATAGTTTCCTAAGAAAATATTGGGGGACTTCACAATTGTTGCATGGTGGGTAATCAAAGACCAATTACCACCTATCATAAAAATACTTCCTAATCTCTTGGTGGTGGCACCAATGAATAGGAAACCTCTTAACATTGAAGCTAAGATTTTGATTTATTCTAGGGTCAGTGAATAAAGAGCACAAATCTCCTTTAGTAATTTTTAAATATTTTACTTGTTTATATGATAGTTTATCTGCATAATATGCCCTAGCTGCCTACCTCCTATCTTGCCATCACGTTATTTGTTGGGTTATTTAATTTACATTTTTTAACATCTCTTTCATTGAATTTTCTAGTGTCATTCTTTTTGCGGTTGAATCATTTGGATCACTCAACCTACTGATAAGATCCTTAATTTATTTTTTGTTGTTTTCAATTTCACTCCTTAAATTTTGTTGAGTGCCAGGAGGGTGTTGAGTGATTGGTGGGAGAGGTTGATTTTGTTGAGGAGGATTTTCCTGTTCTTCTTGTTGAGGATTTTTAGGATTATTTTAATCTCCTACAAATTAAAAAAAAATCAAATCTAACCTAAAACAAAATAAATCAACATGAAACTAAGAAATTCAAAACAAATAGCAAACAATACTTACCTCCTGCATGTCTTCGTCGTCGTGGCACCATATTTGCAAATGAAAAGCAACTATTGTTGATGAATTTTGTAGAATGCCTCCTCCTAGAACGCGAGCATGAAAATGAGGGTTTTTGGCCATGGGCAGAGCAGAAAAAAAAACAAGAGAAAATGAATAGCTTTTACTTCATTTTTTGCTTTTAAAATGACATAACCTGAGTGCGTTATAATGCGTTCGTGTTATGTCATTTTCAATCCTTTTTTGAAGTTGGCCACAAAAGTGTAACCCAACTTCATGCACCCACCCTACGCTTACAATAAATAAGCACACTTGCTTCTCAAAATTGAATGCACTTGACAAAAACCTAGTCGTAGTTGACAAAAAATGACTACTTTTGCTCACAATTTTCTGCTTCTACTAAAAAACCATTGTTTTTTCTCTGTGTTCTGTTGAAAATCAGAAAAAATGATCTAAAGCTAGTTACAAGATACTTGTTGGAATGAAACAATTGGAAACCCAAGATACATCATATAGTCCTTCATCCAGTTTCAACACTCCATCCAACTTTTAGAAATCAAAATCAAAACAAACAAACTTGGATTATTCTCTCATTCACACTTCTAAGATATCAACAGTTGCTTGAACCTCAAGGCTAGTTCAAGTAAGCTTTTCCACAACAAATCCTCTAGAAGAAGAAGTGAAATATCAATCCAAGCCTTTTGGAATTTTGAGTTCCAAGAATAGTGTCATCCAAAAACATCACTCAAACCTTAGGGTCTTGAGAATCACAACAACCATATCAAAACACCAAAACTTTCACCATATGACCATTTTGCATCTAGTTGCTCTAGTTTAGCAACTAAACCTTACATGAGCTATCATATAATCAAACTTTGAGCTAATTGAAGGAGAATAAATGAACATAGTTAGTAGTTCTAGATGCTTCATATTCGAGACAAAAGAAACACCAAACTAGTGGAGAAACACAACAAACATCCTAGATAAAGGGGGGGAGAAAGTAGATCTCACAGCCAGAAGACCCATATTACCACCTCCTATGCGGAAATAAGTATCTATCCTTCATGATCGAGCTAGCAAGAACAAAATTCTTAAACAAAAATCCATATTTTTCCTTTCCAAAAAGAAGCATCATAGTCTAAAGTTTATCAAGGGACACATCCTAAAATATCCCAAAGATCCTCATCTCATTCCCTTAGGAGATAACTCAGTGGTGACAGAAATACCGAAACCATTTGTAATCCCAAATATGCCACCCATATTTGCACAAGGAAAAGATCAACCACTGGAAAACCCCTTGTATAGAAAAATAACTCAAATTGAACAACTAGTAGTGGCCCAATAGTATCAAGGAGGTCCATCCAAATACGTATCACAAAAAAAAAATCCACCACCAGGGCAATACATGCCTCACAAAACTTCATATATTGACCCTTCCAAAAATATGCAAAATCAAGAAGGGTAATTCCCACAATAGTATCATAAAAAAGGAGGGTCTTATGGTCAGGCCCTTCCCAATCAACAATATCAACAAAAAGGTGTGCCACAGGGAACCCTTCCCAATTCATCCCATCAACAAGTTAACCCTCCAACACACCATCAACAAAACATTTAATATAGTTTTCCTCAAAAACAAGGTGTACCACAGGGCACCCTTCCCAATTCGTCCCATCAACAAGGTAACCCGCCAACGGACCATAAGGGAAATCTTCAATATAGTTCACCCTAACAACAAGGTGTATGACATGGCACCCTTCCCAACCTTTCCCATCATCAAGGTAACCTTCCAACACACCTTTAAGGAAACCTTAAGTACAACTCATCCCAACAATGGGGTGTATTGCTAATGCACTACCAAGGTACCCCTCCATAGCAACAAAAATAACGATCTAAGCATCCTTCCATTCAACAACAAGGAGCTAACCCTCCTTATGTTCAACAAGGAGATAAGCCTCCTTACATTCAACAAGGAGCTAACCCTCCTTACATACAACAAGGAGCTAACCCTCACTCCATTCAACAACAAGGAGCTAACTCTCCTTTTGTTCAATAAGGAGCTAACCCTCCTTATATCCAACAAGGAGCTAACCCCCTTCCATTCAACAACAAGGAGCTAACCCTCATTCCATTCAACAACAAGGATCTAACCCTCCTTACATACAACAATGGGTTAACCCTCCTTACATTCAACAAGGAGCTAACCCTCCTTACATTCAACAAGGAGCTAACTCTCCTTACATTCAACAAGGATTTAACTCTAATTCCACCCATCATGGTTACCAAGGTCCTATACCTCAGCAATACCCAACATACGATCAAAAAATGACAAGACAACAAGGTCACTACATGTAGGATTCCCAAACAAACATACCAAAAATAGAGATGGAAATGCAACTACAAGTGATGAATCAAAGAATATCATACATGCAGGTAGGCAAACCAAAGAAGATTTATAACCTTTAGGATAGAAAAATATCTTTGGAGCATATTGAATAAAGAGATTGGAGAACCTCAACAAAAGAAAGAGAAAGAGTTATGGAAATGCAAGTTGGAGCAAGCTAGAGGAATTATTGGTAAGGCCTTGAGTTCCAATTTTAATAGAAGGTTTGTTGATGTTGATAATCCAATAGAACTATGGGATAATCTAGAAAAAGATTATAAAGATGTAGATATTTCTAGTGTGTTCATCATAGAAGAAAAATTGGTGAACATTTCCCCAACTAATTTTGAAAAAATGACTGATTACTTTAATGAGGTTACATATTTAAATGCCCAGTTGAAGAAAATAGGTGTTGAATATGAAAAAACGGATTTTTAGTTGATTGCAATGGTTGAAAGTAAGCCACCCCAACCATAAAAAATATTTAAAAAATCAAGGAAAGGGGTTATTTAGTTAAATCCTAATACCCAAAAAAAAAAATTGATCAATTTTGTTAGTCAGTTTTAGATGAAGAGGCTCAACTTATTAAAGAAGGTTATATTAAGAAGAATCATGTGTATGCAGCTAAGAGTAAATCATTTTCTAGATATGATGATGGAAAGAAGAATTGGAAACTGTACCACAGAAAAATGGATCATTGAAATTTTCATGGTCTTTTAGGTCTTTCTCTTATGATGCTTGACCTATTTTTCTTTGCTTTAATGTTGCAATGTAACTTATGCATTCACATTAGGTCCTAAATATTCAAATTATGATGTCTTGTGAAGGTGTTGTAACACATTTCTACACTCTTCTAGACTCTTCTTATTATAATTCATCTAAATATTCCCTTTTTATCACTTATCAAGTAATATTTCAAAGTGTTGTAAAGTCCCATAATAAGATTTCATGCTTTTCTAGGCTTTTCATCACCAATTACACCTTTCTTATGCTTTATTTGGACCCTTTATGTACTTACATGTCATAATTAAGTGTATTTTTGAATTCAAACCTGACAAACAACATTAAATGCAACTTAATTCCTGACACCCACTTACAAGCCTAGAGTGGGACCCATTCATTATGAGTGGTGAATGAGGCCCTCTTGGTTCCAAATTCAAAATAACTCAAAATTTCTTTGGAGCCCCTCTTGGGGATTGGCTATCTCTTGTGTTGCACATATTGTGAATAGAATCCCTAGCAAAGACCTCACAAATGTCACTCCTAAAGAAGCATGGAGTGGATGAAAGCCTCACATTGGGTATTTTAAAGTATTTGGGTGTATTGCTTGGGCTCACATCCCAGAAGAAAACATGAAAAAGATAGAACCAAAAAATCATAAGTGTTTATTTATGGGCTATAATGAAGAGTCAAAGGCTTACAAATTGTATGATTTGGAAACAAAAAATATCTTTATTAGCAGAGATGTAAAGTTTGATGAACATTCACAAATTATAGCCACAAATGATTTCCACACTTCAGATATTTTACAAAGCAATGGAAAATCTATTAACAAGGATGATAAGATCACTACTACTAATGAAGATGACATAACTAATAGTAGTGATGATGAAGAAGAACTTTCAATTAGACATAAGACAAAGAGTATTGAAGAGATATATAGAAAAATCCAAAAAATCCAAGGAAGGAATGATAATTCCCTCATAGCAAAATTCTTAAAAATAAATGACCCAATCTCATATGAGCAAGATAGAGGGAAGAAAGAATGGGAGCAAGCCATGAAAGAGGAATATGATGCATTACTGAAGAATAAAAATTTGGAACTTGTGCCCCCTTCCCAAAGGTAAGAATGTTATTGGTTGCTACAAAAAAAAATTCAAATCTAATGGAGCCATAGAAAAATACAAAGCTAGACTGGTTGCTAAGGGATTTAATGAAAAGGAATGAGTTGATTATGAAGAAACATTTGCTCCTATCATAAAACTGAACACAGTTAGAACTATTTTTTCTTCAATAGCTAGTCTTGGATAGCATGTTCATCAAATGGATTTTAAAAATGCTTTCTTAAATAGAGATTTAGTTGAATAATTATACATGAATCAACCACCTAGTTTCATAGATGATCAACATCCTCGCCTTGTTTGCAGATTAAAGAAATCACTTTATGGTCTAAAATAAGCACCAAGAGCATGTAATGAAAAGATAGATAGATACTTTCAACTTCATGGTTTTAAAAGGTGTAGATCTATTCAAAATCCTTACGTGAAGAAAGACCGAGATTATATTATTCTTGTTGTAGTTTATGTAGATGATTTACTCATTGTTGGACCGAATATAGGGATAATCAATAATTTATAATTAGAACTTAAAAAGGGCATTTCATATGAGTGATTTGGGAGAATTAAACTATTTTCTTGGTTTACAAGTTTGCAAACTACATGATGGACTGTTCCTTGGCCAATCAAAATATGCTTTGAATATTTTAGAAAAGTTTAACATGCTAGAATGCAAGCCAACTTCTACTTCGTTTTAGTCTGGAATCAAGCTTACTAAAGAATGTACTTCCAAGAAGGTTAATGCTACTTTATATAGGCAACTTGTGGGAAAATTGGTTTATCTAACTCATTCTAGACCAGACAATGGTTTTGCGGTTAATCAAGTATCAATATTTATGCAAGAACCTAAAGAAAGTCATTGGTTGAATGCAAAAATGATATTGTGGTATGTCCATGGAACACTACACTAGGGCATCCACTATGGCCAAAAGTCCTCAATTTCTTTGGTTGGATTTATAGATTCAGATTGGGGAGGTGATATACATGACAAAATCTACATGTAGTTATGTTTTTTAGCTTGGAGCAAGCCCTATTACATGGAGTACCAAAAATAAAACAACTATGTCATTTTCTTCATGTGAAGCAAAATAAAGAGCATCAAAAGAAGCAAGAAAGGAAGTAGTTTGGATACAAAATCTTCTATTTGAACTTGGTTTTTCCCAAATTTTTTCCACTACTTTGTACTGTGACAATCAAAGTAGCATATAGGTTTCCAACAATCCAGTCTTTCATACCAAGATAAAACATATTGATCTTGATGTTCACTACATACGAGATCTTGTTCAAGATTATCAATCTACAATATTGTCCAATTGAAGAACAAATAGCTGATGTATTTACTAAGAGAATGATTGAAGCCAAATTCTTGAAATTATGAAAAATTCTTGGTATGTTAGAGGTGAACATTAAGGGCGGATGGTAGTATAGTGTTCCCCTCTCCTTTATATATTCCTCTCTCTCGTATCTTCCCTGCTTCTTTGTATCTTGTTTGTAATATTCTATCCAATCTTAAGGGGGGATGTTAAGGAATCAAGTTGTCTAGAAAAGTTCGAATATGTTTATGTTTCTAGAAGAACTAGAATCTTCTAGAAGGGATAGAACCTTCTAGAAACTAGAAGCTACTAGAAGTTTTTCAAGGAAAAAGAACATTCTAGTTCTAGAAATATCTAGAACCTTAGAAGTTGCTAGATCTTAGAGGCCTCAAGTATAAATATGAGGTTGTCCATTGTGAAAAGAACTACTATTGAGCTAAGTTGTTGGATTGTATGTAAGCAAGTTAGATCAATATAATTTCTTTGAGCCATTTCATAATTGTTTTATGCTGTGTTTTTCCCTATTTGTTTTTTTTTTATTATTTGGGCATGTTAAATAAAATATATGCCTCCAATATTAAATTCTATTACAATATTTAATATATTTTGAATTAATAAAAAATATTCAAATGCATTCTTAAATGAGCTCAAATAACTATATTCTATCTAAACTATACTATGCTAGGTTGACAATCACCAATATTCCACTCAGATTAAATAAATTTGAAATGTCAAATTTAACCTCTCTTTAAAAAATATTATTAAATGAAAAAATATAATATATTTTAATATGAAAGGTGTACCATGTTCAAAATAGAGTGAATATTTATCTCCTTTGATCAAATATTAATATGATCATCAAATAAAAATAGAACTACTATCACTTTCTCAATCATTCTAGCACTACTAAGAAAGCCTCTAGAAGAAGAGTCATTCACATTATAAAGGTTTTATAATTTTAAATTTCTAGACATGAATAAATATACTTCTATTAAAAGTTTAAAGCACAAGTTATGAGCTTATTACCTATTTAGAAAATTATTTTTAGAAAATTATTTATAGTTCAAATTTGATGTGGACTATGAAAAATAATAATTTTCTTCATGCTTTAATCTATTACTTTTTGTTTCTTTGTTTGAACACACTTTTATTATCTCAAGATGGGATGAGGATCAGACATATTATTGTCTGTATGGACATGCTGGATAGACACAATTAAGCTATGAAATTTCTAGAGTGGTTGGTTTATTTATACATTAGAAAAGATAAGTTAGATTTTTTTTTTTAAAAGAGGGTATATGAAGGAAAGCAGAGATGAAATATAAGATATTAGGTTGTTAACAAGCATAATTGTGGTATGTAAGTCTACAATTTTATGGTCTCAATATTATACAGTTTTTGTAATTTTAAAATTTATTAGACCATTTAGTTGACTTGCTATATATTAATATAACCATATATATGACATTTAAATTATTACTAAACAATAAAAGATTATTAAATAAAATATAATATAATATTTTAATTTACAATATATTCTTTTATAATATATGCTATAGAAATATATATTATTTTTAAAAAAAATTAAAGATAAAATATAAATATTTTTTTCATTTTATATATTTTTACTTGAACATATTTATTTATTTATTTATTTTAGAATGTAGGAATCGATCGAGTATCCTCCCCCCTATAAATTATAGTGTGTTTGGTAAACAGTGATGTTGGTGTGACACACCCTCAGGCACCACGGGGATAGTGGGGAGACTAGACCTCATGACCTCTTGCCTGCAATAGGATGTTTTAGCCAATCTGCTAGGCCCACCGCCCCATTTTTACTTGAACATTTTAATATCAAATTAAAGACTTAATTTTAATCATAATAGTAAATTTAAGACTATGTGTATGATTATAAAGAAATCATTGTTATTCATTGTTTTATAATAACAATTAAAAATAAAATTTAATATTTTTATTTTATGCATAAGTTTTAGAAATAAATATTTTTATTTCTTTTACAATCCCTTTAAATTTTTTATATATATCGAATAATAGTATAAATTTACAACGAGAAATAAATAATAAAGAATGGTTTTTCTTGGACTATACCTTGTAAGTAATACAATTATACCTTTATTTAACTTTAATATACAAATTCAAACTAATTTTCTAGTGCATGCACTCAAATCTTATGTTCATACATAAATATTATCTCTTTGTGTTATTTAAAAATTTACACACACTAAATTCCTCTATACCTTTATAATAGACCTGTGGTTGGCTATTATATGCATATATTAAAATAATAAACACTTATTTATTTATGCTTGCTTGATCCCTTGCTAGAAGATAGCACTATTGAAGAAAATTCAATTTGGAAAATGAAAACAAAATTTATAATTCATATTAGATTTGTTGGCACCAAAGTTTGATTTCTAGAATTTATTATCATTATGATCATGATCACTAAATGTTGGTTCTACTTTTTCTTTAGTTACATGACTTATTGTGTAACCATCACCATAAGAAAATATCTTAGAAATCTTCTCACATATACTCCTCTATTTCACACCCCATGCAAAATATGGATATAAATAATTCTTATTATCCCTTCATTATGCCATCTTAACACTTTTGTGCAAAATAATTTTTCTTTTACTTTATAACCATTAGTGTCATCTCAATTTGTGTAATTAAATCGATAACAATTTATGCAACCAGATCTATTAGCATTCAAAACTCATCTTCCTAATAAATTTTCTTTGTTTATCACAATAATATAGTTTTGTTGTAGGGTAATTACATATATCTAGAAAGAAGTTAATGTATAATTTTATTTAAAAACTTTACACTAAATCATAATGATCTATACATTTTAATAAATAGTTTGTTGTTATAACTTATCATATTAGTGCATTTGGTAATGAACTAATTTTTCTTATTTTATATATGCTGTAAATATGTTTTTTCAATACCTTTGTTAATGTTATTATTTATGAGTTTGTATTACATGAACAAACTATCTATCATAGACCATTTATATGTGATTACATCATATGCTTTCAAAATATTGTACAACTTTTATAATTAATTAAATATAATTCTCAATGAACTAAATTCACCATGTGCCTATTAAACCATGGCCTCCCCTATATTATCCATATTAAATAGATTTACAATATTAAATATAACCTTCCCTAAACAAATTTCCCTAATTATAAAATATAAAATATATACAGCACAAACATTAAAATAATCGGTAAATCCTCGATAACAGTTTTCCATTCCAGAATCTGTTCCACGTGAATAAAATCTGTTTATGAAATCCGAGAGGATAAGATTTGATCTTGTAAAATATGTAGTAAATTGGTTGTATTTTGACTCTGATGTTGACTGCAATATGTGGCCATTTTTGTGCTTCAGACTGTTACTTTTCGTTTCGGTATTCAAACGCAACCATTATTATTATCGATGCACAAGCTAGATAGACATTGCACGTATCATATACCCACCATACTCGATGCAAATAACAATGAATTAAAATTCAGATAACATTATTTAATACGAATGCACATGACATCGCCGGATTGCAAGGATCTGAAGTATTTGATCAATTCGGGCACGAACAATAAACAATTTGAACAGATACTATAAGAAGTGCAGCGCGTTAGTGATTTGAATAAACTCAATCTAAATCTTGTAATGGCCAAGCTTTCCTCAGTTCTGTTGCTGATGTTGTTTTTGGCGATAAGTTTATCAGAGAATGGATCGATGGGTAAGGAAAGCTAATGTTTTGTTTTGAAATATTAACTGTTCAATTAGACGAATGAATACAGTGATACAATGAAGTTTAATAGATTGAATTTGTTTACTACTATGCAGGTACTGCGGTATTCAGGGAATACATAGGGGCATCATTCAGCGGCGTTAAATTCTCGGATGTGCCAATCACTCCCGGCACGCAGATTGACTTCATTCTGGCCTTCGCCATCGACTACACCCCGTCGGGAAGTTCTCCAACAAACGGGAAATTCAACATTTTCTGGGATAACGTCAATCTGAGCCCGAGCGCTGTGCAGGCAATAAAATCAAAAAATAAGAACGTAAGAGTTGCTCTCAGCTTAGGCGGGGACAGCGTGGGCAAAAGCCACGTCCAGTTCAAGCCATCATCTGTGTCGTCGTGGGTGAAGAACGCAGTTTCTTCTCTCACCAAAATAATCCAGGAATACCATCTTGATGGCATCGACATCGATTATGAGCATTTCGACAATTCCAATCCGAATACATTTGCTGCGTGTATTGGGCAGCTTATCACTCAATTGAAGCAGAAGAAAGTTATCTCCTTCGCCTCCATCGCTCCCTTCGACGATCCAAAAGTGCAGGCCCATTACAGCGCCCTGTGGAACAAGTACAGCAAACTGATCGACTACGTGAATTTCCAATTCTACGCCTACGACTCGAGCACCTCCGTCTCGCAGTTTGCCAAATATTTCGACGCTCAGGAGAAACGCTACAGCGGCGGAAAGGTGTTGCCTAGCTTGACTACCGACGGCAAGGGAGGGCTGTCGCCTGCCAAGGGTTTCTTCGACGCCTGCACAACGCTCAAGAAGTCCGGCAAGCTTCACGGCATCTTTGTGTGGAGTGCGGATACTTCCAAGTCAAATGGCTTCAAGTACGAAAAACAAGCTGAGGCTCTCCTCCACTGAACCTGATTTTATCACAGGCCTTCCATTACATTTCTCATCCTAACGTTGTGTCCTAGTACTTCTTAAATAATGAATGGGAAGCACCCATCGTAACTTTCTGTTGCAGTACTCTTTAAATAACGAATGGGAAACTGGTAAATGGAATTTGTTTTACCTGTCCATCGTGTAAACAAGGATTTAATATCAGTTCATCAATGACTCCCATTTTCCTCTCTGGTTGATTGCTGTGTCTGTGGATGCTCATCTTTGTCTGTTGTAAATTATATAAGCTCGGTGCGTTAATCCATTTAAAAACAAAAAAAATATTTAATATCTATGTAGTGCGACACCGTAGGGATTTTACAAAAAGGAAATAATAGTTTCTCCATTATGTAAACAATCTTGTAATATTTAGGTAATGTGGTGTTTTGAGTAAGGAAATGATTCGATAGCACTAAGTTTTATTTATAATTTTATAGAAATAAAAGGAAATTAGTTTGATGTTCATAATTTGTATAAATATTTTGAATATATTTATTTAAATAATGTTTAGGGATATAGATGTCTATTTAATTTAGATTGTAAATTTAATATAGATATTTTTGAGATTGATTTTTATTTTTTTTGTTATCTTTTAGATAGATATATAAAGCTATCTATACTAATTTGAGCAGTTCTATATATTATTTTATTCACTGAAATATATATTCTTTTATTACTTTACTTTTATTCAAATAGTTTTTTTTCTTCCTTTACTTGTAAAAAGATAAATAAATAAAATAAAATTATTTCAAAGAAAAAATTACTAAAAATGCATCTTAATTATTACTTTTTCTTTGTCTCTAAATTTAGATTGAGCACCCAAAGGCTACAAAAAAGAGTGTTCAACACAAATCTTTGGAAGTAGGAGGTTGACTAGATCCATGTAAATCTAGTTTATCCATCTAGATATAAACATCAAAGAAATACTATATGTAACCCTATTCTTCTTATCTAATAAAGATTGAGGAAATCAAACAAACTTGGAGTTAATATAATTGTCAATGCATTCTATTCACCAATATTAATAAATTGAAACATAAATTAACAAATTGGTAGGGTTGCGTACACCATACTTCTATTCAAAAGAAAATCAAAATGCCAACCAAGACAAAAAGTGGCCTCAATGAAAGCACAAATCCATTCTAACTACAAATTATAGAGAATCTATCTTCAATGACTCAAATATTAAACAAAAAAATAAACATTATTCAAACATTTCTTTGAAGATCTATTTTTTTAATGTGTTAAATTTTAATATCTATTGAAAATACTACAAACAAATAAATAGATATAGTTAGCATAACTTGTCAATAGTCCATATTGAATAATAGAGATTACTTCTAGATATGTTGTTTATGTTTTTAATAATATATTTATTTTGATTTTATTTAGAAAAATGATGATATTTATATGGAATTTTTTTACAAAATATAGCAGTCACTATATATATATATAATAACTTACAAAGTGTAGCAAGCATTATATACTTTTTTTTAGTAGTTTCAATTCTACAAAAAATCTCACACACAAATATATATGTATAAAGATGTATGTGTCTATGTTTTAGATATCTAACTCTTTTTTTGTGAATACAATCATGTCATGAAAATCCACCTCTTTTTTCTATTACAAGTTATGTACTTTAGTGTAATAATAATTTTAGAAAATTAAAAAATAAAATAAAACCAAAGACATGGGCATTGAATAACATGAAAATAATAGGTAAGGTGAAGTGATATTTAATTGATTTTGGTGTAATCTTGATTTTAATATTATTGATTAGTTAATTGATTCTAATTTGGTAGAAGATATTTTTTTGTCTTTTAGATTTAAAATTTAGATTAAAAAAACCATGATAGATGTATTAAATGATTTGTACTACCTAAGATATGGCTAGTTTCCATGCTTAGTTCTAGATAAAGGAATGTTGTGTAGTCTAGACTAACTAGTGTTTAATGTTCTATAATCAGTGTGCCATCATATAATGCACTTTTTTTTTATTTTATAGCTATTGTCAAGGCCGATGTTATGTTAAAAGGTATAGTGATAACTATGACAAACAAAGAGAGGAATATAAATGTAGTGTAGGAAAAAATAACCCTTTTTCACACTTATAATGCATCATGAAATAGGAAGGAAGGGTTTATAAGGGATCTATTGATTTGGGGTTAGTATATCTATGCTACAATGTTATCATACAACATGGACCTGTCATCATTCACCAAATACTCATAAAATTGGAAGAATGACACAAAGAGAGCGAAAAAAAAAAGAAAAACCTTTCAGTTCAACATGGAAGAAACATGAATGTCCCATTTCCTTGCATCATCCCCATAAGGAAAACACAAGAAAAATGAAAAGATAAAGAAAAATATTTTGGGTCAACATGGAAGACATAAATGTCTAGGTGCCTTGCATCATCCTCGAAAGGAAAACAAAAAGACAAATTAAAAAATAATTACAACATAGAGAAGAATGAAGGTACATATAGAAGAATGCACAAAAGAGAGAGGAACATCAAATGAAACATCATGAGGGATCACATTACACACATGCAATCACATAAAGAAAAGTGAAAAACCAGAAGACTAGTAAGTAACAAGCTAGTCAACCTAAATCATGTCGTCTACCCCTTAATCTTGATTGGTATAAATGGGGGGTGGGCAACTAGCCAAAGGGACAACAACAGATGCATTACTAGGAAAAGGCTATCAAATTCTTGGTCCAACTTTGTGCAGGACAAGAATGAGCCTAGATAAGTGAGGAAAATGAGCTCCTTGTATTAGAGAAAATGATTTGCAATAGATGAAAAACAATGTAATAGTGAGAATTTTTAAGATTCTACAACTATTACATGACAAGGAGTAGAACGGTATGTTATGTAATCACTCAATAGAAATCATTACAATCAAAGTGAAAGATGCTCATTACTAATTTGGATGCATGACACTCTTCAGTACTATGTTCAAGAGTTTTGTGGTATCGACAATGTGGAACATTTACATCTTTAGGATATAGTATTATCTTGTCTTTCATTAATGGTAATGTTATAAGTTTTTTGTTTAGAAGTAGTTGTGCTTTTCTTCCAGTTTCAGGTGGTGGACAAGGGAACTTTAGTTTCTATAACTTGTAGGGCCTCTTGCACTTGCTTGATTCACCTTCTCTAAATGGGATTAGGGCAGGAGGTCATGAGATGATCTTGTCTTTGTTATCATTATCCTTAGGAGGTATGGGTTGCTCTTTAGGAAGGGGGATACTTATATCAAGAGGAGGATCTAAGAAAGTTGTACAATTACTACAAAGTCTTAGGTATTCTTTAGAAGTGCTTATGTTGAGTGGGGGACTTTGGTTTCTTTAGTTGGTATTTTCTCTAATAGTTGATGAATTTTATGTTCACTTGTCGTATCCCATCCTTTTTTGTGTAAGATCATGAATCCTTTGCCATATGTCTCTTCTATGTTGATTGATGTCTTACTTACTTTGTTGATATACGATGGTTGAATGTTTGCTTATTTAGAGGTGCTAGGTTCACCTATGGTAGGGAACTTTGGTTTAACTTTTGACTCAGTTTTGGGATATAAAATTCCAAACATCTCAAATTGTGTGGGTTGTTTCATTCAAGGATAAAATGATGCAATGGACTCAATGTTATTAAGGTAATCATTTATGAATTCATTCATGCAAGCATTATCTTCTCCAGTGATGTCAACATCACGAGGAGGACATGCATTAGGAGTTGTGTGAGCATGAGTAAGTTCAATTTCATTAGAGTCATTGCCAAAAACATAATTTGAAACATCAACCAAAGAGAACAAAGACTTCCACACATTTCGCAAAGAGTTCTCCATTCTCAGAATTTCAAACATAAACATGGTAATTTACTAATCATACAATGTAATAAGCTAAAAATGAAATGTTTTTTTATTCAATTTTGAACTTTTAACATTGCACTAAAATAAAGAAATTTAACCTAAATGCAATGAAATTAATAAAAAAAAAAGAGGAAACTGAAACAGCAAGATAACAACACCAAATAGAAAGAATACATGATTTCATTAGATTTGATGGGACCGATGTCACTTTCTTTTTCAAGAAGAGTCTGCGGCACGCTTTCTGGGTGTTCGACAGAAATTGCCTAAACGGGACCCAAAGCAACCGTTCTGAGTGGTATTACAGTGGGCTGACTATGGGTGGAGAAAGGAAACGCGTGGAGCCGAGCAATTTCCAGGAGCATAGAAAGAATACTAAAGCATGGGAAAGAATTGAAAAGGGAGGTTTAGTCCCTTATATGGAAAAGCTCCATGGTACGGATGAAGAGATGCTGGACTATTTTGTCAAAAATTGGAAAAATGGAGAGATCGTGTTGTTTGGAAGGAATGTTAAGCTGAGTGAGGACTTAATTGGTGAAATAACAGGTCTCTCGACTGAGGGTGTTAAATTCTACCATGATCGACGTTTCTCTGATGAAGCGGTTATCAAGTTTCCCAAAAAAGACAAGGAGAAAGTGAAGATGGTCAAGGTTGCTAACAGTTACTTTGATGTGGAGTCCATAAAATCTATTTGGAGGAAAGTTTTAAGAGTCATCATGGAATATATTACGGTTGATGGACGCTTTACCAGAGCCTATGGTTACCACTTTGCCATTTTGAATCATTTCCGTCATAAGGTTCGTATATCTCTGCCTTTCTACTTATTTTCCTCTTTGAAGAATTGTCTCGATGATGTGGAAAGAAACCCTAGGAGGAATGCTATTATCCACCCTGGTCTTGTTAGGCTCATTTTTGAGCATTTTCAAAATCTTCCTGCACTGCCTAAAACTATAGATATTGAAGAGTTGGATGATGAGGAAACTGAAAGTAGTAAGGAAATTGAGCCCCGGGCCCCCCCTGCTTGTGCTCTTGTTGGCCTTGATACCTTTGCTCCCCTGTCTTTGTCCGGTCAGGAAAAATCTAAAAGTTCCTGCCCCGTTGTCTTATCCTAAACGACATCCGCTGCCTGAGGACCCTAGTCCGGATCTGGCTCCTCTGCATTGTCTTAACCCCCAGCCGTCTCCTGGGTGCCCCACTCTGGGTTTGTCCCCTGGTTTTAAAGGTAACCCTGTTATGAAACTTGTTTCGTACTCTGGAAATTCTATGGAGATCATCTCTGAGAAGCCCTTGGTTAGTAAGGATTCGGCCCCTAGTGCCCCTGCTTCTGGACAAGTTGGGAATGACCATTTTGAACCCCCTATTCAGGATGAAATTAATTCTGCCCTGAAAATGCTCAAGCCTGAGGAAATGGTTAGTGTTGCAGAAAAAAGTACAGAGGGTCTTTTTACCATTCTCAAATGGACCCAGAAAGAAGTTTGTGATTTGAAAGGCCGTATTACTGTTCTCAATAATAAGGTTATGGAACTGGAGCAGAAGATCAGTTGGGACAGAAGAGTTAGTGAGGAACAGGAAATTCCTTTACCGAGGAAAAGACAGCAACTACAGGAGGATAGATTGACAAGTATTGAATGTAATATGTTCAAGATTGGACAAAACATAAGGGCCACTGTTGCAAACAACCACAAAATTGCAAGGCATAATACAATCATCATAAATGCGATGGTGGAAAAGCTTGAAAAAAGTCAAAAGGGTTCGCTGGTGGTGGATTTGGATGTGAACAGAGGCGGCAGCAAATCGGCCGGTGAAGGTATTTCGACTCGTACCAGAGCAAACATAAAAAGGAAAACCCCGACTTCTTCACACACGGTTCAAATCCTTAGGCAGGGGTTACAGGATATGCAGAATGTTGAAAAAGAAGCTGAGGAGTTACTGAATAATTTGGAGTAACATGGTGTTTGGTTTTCTGGTTTTTTTGGGTGGTCCTTTTTTTGGACCCTGCTGTCTTTTGTTGCTGTCGTTTCCTTTTTGGGACAGCTGGTCGGTTGTTGGTACTTTTTATGCTTATCTTTTGATTGTTTGAACTTCGTGGTTTCAGGTCCCTGTAAAACCTATTTTTTTCCTTTTCAAAAACAACACCAAATAGAAGCTAAAAAATGAGATTTTAATGTCCTAAAAATGTAGATCTATAGATAGCAGGGACTCATTCACTCCAAATCTTGCTATTCAACCTATAAATCTGTAAGCACACACTCAAGGGCAGAAAAACTTGTTGATTTGTTAGTAATTAGGGGTTTTCCTTAGTCAATCCCCTTGTAGGTAATCAAACCAAATGATGAAATAAGGAAATTAAAGCATGAATATTAAATAATTTAAATGATGCCACCTTGGATTATGTTTTGTGAAACAAATTTGCAAACTATCATGTAGTGGTTGTAAAGAATGTAGATCTTGGATCCTTGAAAATGATGTAAACAATAGTTGCAAATATATCTTCAATGCTACATCCACCTCTTAGCTCAACCACATGAATGCATGCATCAAACCCTTGAAATGATGATATGATATGGAATTATTCCAATAAACGCTTGAAATCTACCTTGAAATTCCTTATGAATGCTCTTGAAATTCTCTAATGCTTTTGTAAAGTATTAGGATGCTCTCTTGAAAATCATAGGTTGCTTCATAAACTTGCTAGGAGAAACAATATAAATTAATGCCTTATTTATACTAAATTAGAGGATTAACCCCAAAATTCAAAGAATTAAG
The DNA here is from genome assembly GCA_007258455.2 of Sequoia sempervirens. Taxonomy (NCBI): domain Eukaryota; kingdom Viridiplantae; phylum Streptophyta; class Pinopsida; order Cupressales; family Cupressaceae; genus Sequoia; species Sequoia sempervirens. The sequence goes on from VDFB02271358.1 coordinate 489,778,227, forward strand.
GCCGACACCAAATCTGGGAAGAAACATAGTTAAATTCCCACTAGAATGAAATTCAAAAAGGGGGGTCTCATTAAGGGAGGACCTATTCACCACCTTTGGTGAATCAGTCCTATCATAGTTTTCCAGAACCTAACCCCAAGGGATTTAAAGAGGGTTAAAAACCCATTCTAGATCACCTAAGAAAGGGGGGTCTTGTTAAGGGAAGACCCATTTTCCATCGAGGGAAAATGGGTCCTAACTCAACTTACCAAGACCAAATTTTTTCCAATGAAATATTTTTTAATTAAATTATGATTTTTAGGATAGAACTTTAGGAGGTATCAAAATTAAGGCCTAGATTTGAATTTAAAGAGGGTTAATAACTCCAATTAACCAAAAATAACTAAGACCACATAGATAAGTGTGAAATATTCTTAAAAAAATTTGCAACACCTTAACAAGGTACACATTATGTTATTTTTATTTAGAAAGGGCCCATAAGGCTCAATTAAGCAAATATGTCCTAGAAAAGTGTGAAATTGTGTTACAACACTTTACTACACCCTTGCAAAGGATCAATTAAGGCATGTTTTAGTTAAATAGAGGTCTTAGAATAGTGTGAATGTGTATAGAACATTACAACACCACTCCAAGACATCATTAGTTTAATTTTAATGAAAATTATCAAACCAAGGAAAAAGGCTACTTTTTTCCGTTACTACATTTTTCCCACACTTTAGTGAGAGGATGACCCCATGTCAAACTCACACTAAAGTAGACATCCAAGACACTTAAGTATGCATAAACAACAAAGATACATGATCATACCCTATCAAAGGCCAAGAAAAACAAAAATAAAGGATCAAGCACAATTGATTCAATGCAATGTGAGGTGGTGGTTGTTTTTCCATAACATATGTTGCTCACTCTTGGGTAGAAAAAACTCAGTCTATCCACAAGGTGAGTTTTTGGAAAATATGTATATGCTCACTTTGGGGTAGTGGAACCTCAGTCTGTCCACTAGGTGAGTTATCCCAATGAGTTGGAAAATGAGAGAATCATATTAGCCTCTCATACCATACTAAAGTTATCCTCCTGACAACTTCGATAAGGCATGATGATGAAAATTATTTTGTAAAGGTCCTTGAATGTCATGTAAAAAATTTGCTTAAAGGGGATTTTGCTTTGTTCATGTAACAATCTTCCTCTTAGGGAGCATTGTGCCTAATGTCTCCAAGAGAGGAGAAGTCAAAAGTGTTAGATTGTTGCCCATGGGATGCCTCATTCGTATCATGCCATGACAGTAGATCACACACTCTTGGTCGGAATCAAACCCAATGACACCACTAAGAAGAGGACACATCAGAAGAAGAAAGAAAAAATATGCCATGAATATTTTCCAAAAGATATCATTGATGTATGCCCTCACTTTAAAGCAGTTTCTACACCATCTCTATGAGAAATTGCTTTAAACTAGCCAATGTTTTTGATCCTAAGACATGAGAGAATTCCTCAAAAAACCCTATGCTAAGTCATATGTTTTTGAAGAAAGATGCATCATGAAATAGGAAGGGTTGCCCTCAAAAATACACAAGGGATCTATGGATTTGGGGTTATTATGTTTGTGCTACAATGTTACCATAGAGCATGGAACTAGGTATGTGCAGGATCATGATGGGCCAAAAAAGTGGCAATATGATGGGTATGTGGCTGGCAACTTTTTTTTACCCAAAATTAATGAAACGAAAAGGGTTTTTAAAGGAGATTCTTAGCTTTCCACCAATATAAATTATTATTATTCATTTTTTATTTGAATTATGACTAAAATCTTGATTGATAGTGTGAAACCCCGCCCCATAACCTAGAGGACAATGCAACACTCTAGAAGCGCAACTAATTTTTTTGTCTTAAAAAAAGTAACAATAACAAGTAAAGTAAACTACTCTTAACCCATACATCCTCCAGGCCATGCAACACGTCTACATATGAATCCCAAAACTTACAAAATTAATATAACCATAGCATATGAAATTAAACTCATGATAAACAACATACATCAAAGCATTAACTGATTGCATAATAAATTAAACATGGAAATGTAATGAACATATTTTCACAGATACAACACCATATAATACCATATACACCATTTAGTCCAATAATGAATAGATCATACATAATGTTACAATTACAAAACACATGGATCATCCTCAATTACAAATGAGGAATACAAATACATAGTGTCCCACTATTACAATGAATATAAGAGAAGTACAAATCCATAGAAACACCTGAACTCCTCAGACTAGAAGATCTCGCCATCACAGACATGAAGAGAAAACCCAACAGTGTAAGGTGCATGCCACCTAGCCATGTGGTACCTGTAGGACCAACCCCCATGCTAGGAGATAGTAACAAGTAACCGAGACTAACCTTCTACCTCTAGACATAGATGTAAGGCACAAAACTACACAGTACTAGTAAATACAAAACATAGGGTTACATTGCTTCCAGAATCACAAAATCAAGTACAACCACTGTAAAATATAATTGACTACTATCATAGGAGGAGTGTCATCACAAAGGTTGCATTGGTTATCCTAACGAGATCTTTCTAGGTCCCGACCCCCATCTTGGGTTATCCTGGTAAGCTCTTACGAACTCTAGCCCCACATGCACACTAGTGTGGAATCGATTATCTTTTAAGAAGACAAGATAACGATCTTGCCATTCCCCTATTGATAACACAATAACTTATTTCCCAACCTAAGGGTAAAGAGTGCACTAAAACTAATAACAAATAACTACCACATCTCAAGAGGTAACACATCCCTATGAATGTCAAATACTAAATCCCAAATATGTGCACTACCCAAGGAAATCTCAAAGGGTGAACAACAGACACAACAACCCTTTCATAATTTTAGAACCTCTAGAAGACTTACATTTTCTAAACAACAAATATCTCCCCAATTCATAATTACAGAAATACATGTAATTAAAATAAATAACTCATGTAATTAAAATCACTACCATTCGGATTTCCTAAATCTATAGATCAATATCTCATCATTAAAATACATCAATTAAACTTAATTATTATTAATAAATCAACAACAAAATAAGAACTAAATATTTAACTTTCAGTTTCACAACTACTCAAACTAATTAACTCAATTTCCACAATTAGAATAATCAATCATTTAAAGTTAACCATTTGTGCTTGCATGCACTTAAAGCAATAAAATCCATCTAAATAAATACCATTTTTAAATAGATATATATATTTAAATATACATATTATCTAATTACATAATCCAATTCAAACAATCACATTGCATGAAATAAATCATTTAAATTATAATTCTATTTACAATAGAAATAAAAAACCAAAACTAATTGTTTAACTTCAATTTACTCAATCACACATAATAAAAAGATCAATTATTTTCGATAAAATATTTCATATTAATATATCTAAATTATGCATGTGCATGCACCTATTTAAAAATATATTTAAATATATTATTTAAATATTATAAAATTATATGCAAATTTTCTAATATATATTTTTAAATAAATATGTATATTAATTTACATTTTTCAAAGAATATTAAACATAAAACTAGTCTGTTGTGACTTTAATAACTTTTGATTTCGGATCTGGGTTTCTTTGAACTTTTTACTGAAGGTGTGCCACCAAGTCTTTTAACACGTAAAATAATCAACCATACCCAGTTCGTAAATTTTTAGTTATGATTAATTTAGTAACACCCTCTCTCTGCTAGTTTTTTAAAATTTTCTATAGGAAAGATTCACAAATTTACAAGGTTTCCTAAATTCTCAAATATTTTCTTTTTGATTTATCTATTGTGTTAAAAATTATTTCCTATAGAGATCTAAATCTTTCATGAAAATTTATCATTTTCTACATAGAAGAATAATAATCTTGACACAAAGGATTACAAATTCCTACAGATTCAATTCCATTTTCAAAGATTTATCTATAATTTTCTTTAGTATAAATCTATTTCAAATAATCAATTTATACAGAGGATCTAAATTGTTTATTATAGAGGCTCAACATTCATGACAATTTCTTTCAAAAACAAAAGTTTCTAAAATAAAAGAATTCCTCTTCTAATATTTTCCAATTTGTAATACAATAAAATTAAATATCTCTTTCAAATTAAAATTCACAAAACAATAAAGAACCTATTCCTGAAGACTTGATGATTTGAAGATTGATGTCGAGCTTCCTTTAATCTTCAATTGCCAAAGCTTCCTCCAAAAGAATTACCACTTCCCAGATAACAGAATATAATCCACAGCCAAAAATACAACAAACTAGATTCCTAAATTTATCAAAGAGCTTCTAAGATTCACAATTTCCTCAAACCTCAAAACAATTCTACCATTTTTCTAAAAACCTCTCTCTTTCTTTCTCGTGAAAAAAATTCCTCTTTTTCCTGACCCATTCAATCAATTCCTATGGAAATCAATTTTAAAACAATTAGAAAACAAAACCTTCTAACTTTCAGTTAACACAACAAATATCTTTGTTTTAACAAATCAAGATATTTCTAAGATCTTTTCCCAAATATGCATTTAAAATTAAAAAATCGATTTATTTAATCCAATTTTCAATTAAATAACTTATTTATTTTAATTCCCAATTAATTTAATAATTAAAATTACTTTATAATATAACCTTAAATTAATTAATTAATTAATTTATACCAAGATCTCCATACTAATTAAATACTTAATCACAACATATAATTTAATCCTTACAATTAAACCTGCACGATAAATAAAATACCAAAACCAACATGGATAATGAACATGACCAACAAATAGACTAATGGCACACTGTGCTAGGGTAAAGGTTTGGTCCAAGGTTAACTAGTTACTACCTCCCAATCAACATTATTGTTGAGTAGTGGACACACTCAAACTTGTGAATCTAGGTGGAGTCGATGTCCTGTACCTGTTCACTCAAACCTACAAATTAGAGTACACATTCATAATAGCTGAAGCACTAGGAAAGGAACTCTAGCAATCGTATCTCATTCTCATATGTCCCCATATATTCAATGGTATGATGCCGCCCTTTCCACCTATCCTCAGAACATGCTACTGCATCACTTAACTACTCAATAAATTTCTGCATCATAATAATAATAAAACAATGTGCCTCATACTTACAAAAGTACCATCAGAAGCTCTTGTTCCATCTTCCTCAAGTAAGATTCTTTAGCTAGACTACCTACACATCCCAAGTGAGAACGAAGGGGCACTACAGATAGGTTGATTGAAAAACATCTATAGCTTTCAAACAATATTACATTTTTTGAATATAAAATATGAGTCACATTTTGTGCTTCACATACTATAGGATTAAAAAAAGAAAAAATGAATTTCATGAAATTTTGACCAAGTTAAGGTGGTCAGACATACGATTTTTTTATATTTTTTAAAGGTTGTAATAAAAAATTCATAATTAATTATTTACTTAAAAAAAGTTAGAAAAAAATATGCATCACATTTGAACATAACTCCTCTACTTATATATAAAATCTTATAAAAAAATATTATCATTTTATTGTGGTTAGGGTGGTCAGACAGACACCTACTTCTTAATTTTTCCTTGAAATTTAAGTAATACTACATTGAAATTTCAAATTTTCATCAAATAGATTTTTAGTTTTTGAAAATAAACCTAGTAGTTTAGAAACTACATTCAATTTGCTACAGATTCTATTCTTACATATTTTTGAAATAATATAGATAACCTATTCAAATTTTTACGTCAAGTTTCTTAACTCTGATTTTTCTAAATTTTTTGCCACTTAAGGGCCTATTTTTTCCATGATGATCTTGCACATATCCAACTCTCATCATTCTCTCAATACTCATAGAACTAGAAGAATGAAACAAAGAGAGCGAAAAAAAAGAAAATCCTTTCAGGTCAACATGGAAGAAAGATGAATGTCTTGATGCCTTGTGTCATCCCTAAAAGGAAAACACAAGATAAATGAAAAGATAAAGAAAAAGATTTTGGGTCAACATGGAAGAGACAAATGTCTTGATGCCTTGTGTTATCCCCAAAAGGAAACACAAGACAAATGGAAAAAATGATTACAACATAGATAATAATGAAGGTACATATAGAATAATACACAAAAGAGAGAGGAACATTAAATGAAATGTCACAAAGGATCAAATTACACACATGCAATCACATAAAGAAAAGTGAAAAAGAAAAAGACTAGTACAACACAGGTGAGTCAACCTAAAGTAGGTCATCTGCCTCTCAATCTTAGTTGTTATAAACAGAAGGTGGGAAACTAGCCATAGGTACAACAATATATGCATTACTAGGACAATAATATCAAATTCTTGCCCCCACTTTGTGTAAGACAAGAATGAGCTGAGATAAGTGAGGAAAATGAGTTTCTTGTATTAGAGAAAATGATTTGCAATAGGTGAAAAACATGTAGTAGTTAGAATGTTTTAAGATTCTACAACTATTACATAATAAGGAGTAAAAGGGTATGTTATGAAATGACTTGATGGAAATCATTTCCATTAAAGTAAAATTTGCTCAATACTAATTTGAATGCACAACACTCATCAGTATTATGTCCAAGCATTCTATGGTATCGATAATGTGGAACATTTCCATCTTTAGGATATAGTATTATCTTGTATTTCATTGGTGGTAATGTTATAAGTTCTTTTTTTTTAAGCAATTGTAGTTTCCCTTCACTTTTAGGTGGTAGAAAAGGGAACTTTATTTTTCATAGCTTGTAAGGCCTCTTAAACTTGCTTGATTCACCAACTCCTTTAGATGGGATTAGGGTAGGAGCTCCTAAGATGATCTTGTCTTTGTTATCCTTATCCTTAGGAGGTATGGGTTGCTATTTGGGAAGGAGGATACTTGTATCAAGAGGAGGATCTAAGACAATTGTACCATCACTACGAAGCATTTGGTATTCTTTAGGGTCACTTATGTTGAGAGGGCGATCTTGATATCCTATCCCTTTGGTTTCTTTATTTGGCATTTTCTCTAAGAATTGATGAATTTTATGTTCACTTGTTGTATCACATCCTTTTTTGTGTAAGATCATGAATCCTTTGCCATATGTCTCTTCAAGATTGATTGATGTGTTGGTTAATTTGTTGACATAGGATGGTTCAATGTTTTCTTGTTTAGAGGTCCTAGGTTCACCTATGGTAGGGAACTTAGGTTCAGCTTGTGACTCAGTTTCAAGATGTAAAAGTCCAAACATCTCAAATTGTGTGGGCTATTCCATTCAAGGATAAAAGGATGCATTAGACTCAAGGTTGTTAAGGAAATCATTTATGAATTTATTCATGCTGGAATCAGCTTCTCCAATGATGTCAACATCACATGGAGGAAATGTATTAGGAGTTGTGTGAGCATGAGTAAGTTTAATTTTATTAGGGTCATTTCCAAAAACATAATTTGAAACATCAACCAAAGAGAACAAGGACTCCCAAAAAATTTCTAAACAATTCTCCATTTTCATAATTTCAAACCTAAACATGGTAGTTTACTTATTATATAATGTAATAAAATGAAAATGAAATATTTTTTATTTGATTTTGAACTTTTAACAATGCAATAAAATGAAGTAATTTAAGCTAAATTGAAATGAAATTGATGAAACAACAAATCAGGAAACTGAAACAAGTTAACAAAACCAAATAGAAGCTAAAAACTAATATTTTAATGTCCTAAAATCGCAAATCTATAGCTAACAAGGACTAATTCGCTAGTAAGGGCGAATGGGTCCTAGTTTGGTGTTTCTAGAATTTTTCTATGGATTTCATAGTTAATTTTGATGCTTTTTAGTTGACAAAGGTTCAGATCAGACCTAATTAGGGACTTATTCACCAGTAAAGGAAAATGGGTCCTAGTTAGGTATTTTTAAACTTTTTTTTAATGATTTGAAAGCTCTTATTTATGTCTTTTAGTTCCAAGTTTGAAACGGTGGGCTTTAGCTTCAGATTTTCTAGAATTTCAATGTAAAAAAGGCGATGAAAAGATAAAATACAAGACCTAATTTGAAATGCATTTTTAAAAAAAAAATCAAATGCAATTGTATGAGGTTTAAATGAATCACCAAAAAAAATGGATTGCATCAAAGTGTTTAATAATCAAGATGATGAATCACTATTTTTTAAGAGGTGTTTCACTCAATTATGTGTAAAATAAGATGCAAATTAGAAATGCAACCTAACTATTATCGAAACTATGGGGGATGTTTTTAGAGCATAAAAAGTTATGTACCTAACCAGAAAGTTATTTTTGAGCTATGGAGGACTCATTCACTTTCAATGGAAAATGGGTCCTTTTAGGGTTTCGAAAAATTAATTTTAGGATCTTGTCCCTTGATGTCTACACTCTTGAAATCACTATTATCATGTTCTACAAGTCAATATGCAATTCCATAGAGATTTTTTTGTGATCTTGCACTTTAAATGAAAACTTTTGCAACTTTGACAATCTTGCTCTAAATCTTTCTCTTAAACCTATAAATCTGCAATCACACACTCAAGGGAAGAAAAACTTGTTGATTTGTTAGTAGTTGGGGGTTTTCCTCAGTCAAACCCCTTGTAGGTAATATAACCAAATGATGAAATAATCAAATTGAAGCATGAATACGAAACAATGTAAATGATGTCACCTTCGATTATGTCTTGTGAAACAAATCTATAAAAAATAATGTAGTGGCCATGAAGAATGTAGATCTTTGATCCTTGAAAATTGTGTGAACAACAGTTGCAAATATATCTTCAATGCCACATCCACCTCTTAACTCAACAACATGAATGCATGCATCAAATCCTTGAAATGATGATATGATCTTGAGTGGCTACAATAAACACTTGAAATCTACCTTGAAATGCATTATGAATTCTCTTAAAATTATCTAATGCTTTTGTAAAGTATTAGGATGCTCTCTTGAAAATATTAGGTTGCTTCATAAACTTGCTAGGAGAAACAATGTGAATGAACCCCTTATTTATACTAAATTTGGAGATTAACCCCAAAATTCAAAGAATTAAGGGTGACACCGAAAGAAACATAATGAAATTTCCACTAGAATGAAATTCAAAAAGGGGGGTATCATTAAGGGAGGACCCATTTGCCACCTTGGGCGAACTGGTCTTGGCTCAGTTTTCTAGGACCTAACCCAGGGGATTGAAAGAGGGTTAAAACCCATTCCGGATCACTTGAGAAAGGGGGTTCCTTTTAAGTGAGGATCCATTTGCCATCAAGGGTGAATGGGTTTTGGCTCAACTTACCAGGACCAAACTTTTCCCAATGAAATATTTTGTTAATTAAATTATGATTGTTGGGATAGATCTTTGGGAGGTGTCAAAATTAAGGCCTAAATTTGAATTAAAATAGGGTTATTAACTCCAATTAACCATATTTAATTAAGACCACCTAGATAAGTGTGAAAGTTCCTTAAAACACTTTACAACACCTAAACAAGGTACACATTATGTTCTTTTTTATTTAGAAAGGGGCCCATAAGGCTTAATTAAGCAAATACATCCTAGATAAGTGTGAAAGTGTGCTACAACACTTTACAAAAGCCTTGCAAAGGATGAATTAAGGAAATTTTTAGTTAAATAAAGGTCCCAGAATAGTGTGAATGTGTACAACACATTAAAAAACCACTCTAAGACATCATTAGTTCAGTTTTAATGTCAATTATCAAACCATGTAAGGAAAGAGGATACTTTTTCTATTACTACAAGTCTAAATGAGATGACAAATGATTGATTATTTTTGTAATATTTAGATTTAGAGAGATGCAAAACAATGCAAATCTAAACCATATATGATATGCAAGATTCAATGCAAAACAAGTAACCCTAAATGAGATTTTAATTCAATGCAAATCTAAATGCAAATGAATTCAAGATATAACTTAAGATGCAATGAGATACACTAAAAATCAGAAAATTACAATGTTCAATATGTCAAGTTCACCATTAATGATGAGGGTGAAAAATATGGTAGGTCCCCAAACGCATGAGAAAGAGCATGAACAACTAAGATTTTGCACCAAAATCACTACAAAAAGATGTAATTATGAGAGCCAAAAGATGCAAATAACAATCAGAAATGATACGTAACTATTATAGCAACTATGAGAGAATTTTTTAGAGAATAAAAGCTATGTACCTGGTCAAAAATTTGTTGTTTTTAAGCTATAGAGGAGTCATTCACCTTTAGTGGTGAATGGATCCCTATTAGGGTTTTTGAAACTTAGATCAGGGTGATGTTCCTTGATGTCTGCACTCTCAAAATCTCAGTTATTAATTTTTGGAAGTCTTTAGCTTCAATTCTTTGATCATTTCGGATTTTATTCCTCAAAATTTACATTTACTTAGTCTTGGATTTGAATTAAAAGGGTCAATTAAGGAAAATTAACCTCAATTAATTAATAAAACCCTAGATTAGTGTGAAAGTTTAAAGGTACACCTTACAACACCCTAAATAAAACATAATTAAGTCCATTTAATCTAAAAGGGTCCTAAACTTAATGTGAATATGAAAAACATATTACAACACTAAATTAAGTGTGAAAAAGAGATACTTTTTCCTACACCACATCTCCTAACCCCTAAGAACTTATTAAAAATAAACCAATTAAAATAATAATATTTTTGGTGACATAGGATTGCCATTTCACCTTGGATGCTCTTGCATGAATACTAATTTGTCAGTGGGCGGAGGCAAAGCATAAAACAGTTGACAGACTCATGCTAGGGCACAAAATGACTTTTATTGCTTGCAAAACTGATTACAAATGCCTCAATTTATAGACGTTCGAAACATTACAAGAAGGTTCGATATAATTCCTGTCATATTTATATTTTATGTTCTATCTTATCCTGACCGGCATACAACATTTAATGATTTCACCTATTTCTTATCGATTTGGTGGTAAAACTTACGAGAACAAGCTGGTAGAAATTACCCGATCGCCTACTAGAATAATGTAGAAATTACTCAAATGTTCGAACAACATCTTGGACTCGATTTTCAAGTTGTCAAATCTTTTTCCGTTTAGAGTTAAATCTGAAGAATTCAAGCCAGGTGTTTTCTTTAAAATCGTCAACAGCTTGGTAGTTGACTTTTGCAAGGCAAGAATCGCATATCTAGAACCCTAAAATAATGGGATGGTTTCTATGAAACCCATCACATTCACGAGCGGTAATTGCTAGAGCATATGCGCCTGAAAAAGTTTAACGATTCCAACAGAGCAAAACATAGTCTGTGTCTAAGGATGCTGACTTGATAGACATCTCTCCTATCGACTTCTTTGCTCTATCCGTGCGACTTCTGCATAATAAGCGTACTCATTCAAATAAACTACAAATAACTTCGTAAAAGTTTCTATTAAATCTCTTTCATCGTTGAGGTCTTAGGCTGGTTTGTATCATGTCCCATTCTCTTTTCTTGTTCTTCCCAATCTACATCATCCTTCATGGAGCAGATAAGACTAGATAAAATTTGACCAAAATACGGTCATCAGCTTTGGGCGGCTGACATCGTCATGAATAATTGACGATTTTATTTTAATGTGCATTCCTGCAATAATGGCGATTCCTTGAGATGACATCTCTTTGAGGCACTTCATAAAATAATTCAACGACTTTGTTTATGGGTTTCTCAGTATGGCACGGTTGCCCTTGCTCATTTTGACGAATTGATTTCGTGTGTTCCTCACAGTCGTTACATTGCAGGAGACGTGATATTATTATCGAATGTTTTAACCCCCTTGTCTGCAATTATACAGGCCGCGGTCCTGAGTTTTGAGGGATAATTCGTGTGCCTTGGTGATCTTGGCTTCAAACGTCAGGTCACGGAGTGGTCCCCACAACCACTTTGGGTTCCTGCTGCTTTCATAAATGAAGAGAAATGTCGATATTTCTTGCAACTAAGGCGGAGACTGCAAGAGTTTCCACAATCATCTAACTCTTCAATTTTCACCTTTCCCTTTTCTTAAAAGCTCCTTATCGAGAATTTTGATAGTTGTGGCAACCTTGTCAAGCTCTCACAAGGTGTCACAACCTCTTCAAAGTCTGATATAAGATTTTAACCTTACGAAATTTTTAAAATCAATTATTAAAAGATATAATGAGACAATGTATAGGGAGGATTTGTGTGAAATACTGCATTATTTCATTATTGCAGTATATTAAGATATATTTCTTTATTTGAATATATATAACCACAATGAAAATGTAATTTGATCAGTGACATATTGTATTATTTCATTATTGTTGTATATTAAGATATACTTTTTTATTTGAATATACATAACCACAATGAAAATGTAACATGATCAGTAACCAATATAAGTTAGAAAGTTAGTCATATATATGTATGTTGTTGTGTTGTATGTGTAATGGAAAGTAGATACATATGCATATAACCTGATCTGTAACCAATATAAGTTAGAAAGTTAGCCATATTTATATATGTTGTTGTGTTGTATGTGTAATGAAAAGTAGATACATATACGCATAGAGTTTCATGACTATGGACAAATATAAATCTTCTTGTAAATATGTATAAGTACAATGCAAATGTAAGATGTTAAGTAAAGAATTAAAGATACAAAGTTTTTCCTGTATATGTATGTTGATTAATTGTATGTGCACTAAAATATCTATATAATGCAAGTTGATGTGTACACTTTTATGAATATAAAGGAGGCTTCTATGAATCAACTAATAATTATATACCTAGTTTCATGAATATAAAGGAGGCTTCTAAGAATTAACTTAAAAGAGCAAATAAACACAAAGTTTCCAGAATTTATAAATGGGGTTTCTATGGAATAACTTGTGAGAAAAAAAGACCCTCGTCTATTTATAACATTAAGTAGACACTTCATGAAAGTAACTTTCAAAGGTTGTACCAACTTGAAAATTCATAGATATTTGAGGAATGTGAAAAGAATGCATGTCAATGTTTCATAGTATGCAGAGGATATTAGTGGAGTAGAATAATTGAGATTGGTGTTGGCTACTTTCCCTCTTATAAAATAATTCAAATCTAACAATTGAATGCATTGAATTTGGTTGTTATGTTTCAAACTTGAATTTGTTTGCGAATGATCTGATCATTTGAATTTTTAGTTGCCATTTACATAGGTTTTTTATGGTGAAATGATTGAATTCTTCATTATATTTAGATTTGATGTTTCTTATGAGAGCCTCACACCATAATTTATTTGTGCACATATGTACACTTAATGGAGTTAATACATGTACATGTGAGATAAAGTGTTTGAGAATATACATTTGATAGCCCATAAAGTTGATTGGAGCTTCTCATTATGGTAAATGAAGCACCAATAGTTGTGCATGTATGTATATGTCAATATAATATGTAACAATCTGACACCATTTGAATGTGGGGTTATTTGTAGACATAAATGATTATTGTAAATTGTAAATATGGGTATTTGGGAGCAACTTGTTTTATATTGTAAATGCAATTGTATGCGTAGTTGATTACATGCATTTGTCAAATACATATTCACATGTCAACATGTATTGGTACTTTTGTAGCATGTTATAGATTTTTTGAAGTTTTTTAATGGGTCAAATACAAATGTTTTTTGGGGGTAAAGTGAGCATGGAGCGTGAACATTTATTGGAACGCGAGAAGTAATTGGGCCTTCTCCCCTACAACACTAAATCTTTTTCTTTCTACTTTTCTTCCTTTGAAAGAAACATAGACTTTGTATCTAGCATTTTATATAAAAGTAGTACTAAATTTTATTATTTTAGTTCACATTCCTTTCAAAATAATTAATATAATCATAAGCTTGACTCAAACGCTAGTGGTAATCAACATCCTACTTTCTTTTGATTGAGTACAATGGGTAGAATCATAAGCCTAACTTGAATATAAATCAATAATTAATAACTCTATCTATTTTTCTTTTACAAAAATAATGAAACAAAAACTCTAATATATAATATTTAACATTTTAATATATTTGGGATAGTGAATAGTAAAATGGAGAATGGTGTTATATATGCATATATTATTCTTTGTTTTATCACCCATCAAATCTCTTCATAGTGCTTTTACAATCATCTTTAAAATACTTTTTTGAAGTATCTAACAAGGTTTCTTTACATTGCAATGACATTTCCCACATATTAACACAAGGGAGAAAATTGTTTCTCTAAAACTTGCAATATTTATTAATTCTTTCCAACCTACATAAGGGCCCACACAAAACAAATCATTTTCCAAAGCCATGGTTGTGCTCACCACCTATCCTAGACTTGAAAACAAGTCACCCTTGAGCTAGCAGGTATCTCAAGACAACTAGTTACACTCATGCACACACATTGACATAAAATTCATTCTTTAGAAAACTCAAACACAAAAACACCCATGACCTAAGTATTCACATGCACATGAATCTCTCAATATTCTTGGATTCTCAAGCCATTATTTCATTCACATAACCAACTTCTCATATCATCACTCCCTCTCTACAACAACGATGTTAAAAAATTAAGTGGTTACTCTTACCCAAGGTTACTCATACCTAAACCTCCCATTAAAGGTTCTCTCTCACTCAACCACACACTGAGGATGCTCTCATCAAGTGAGAGAATACCCTATCACAACCCATCTAAACATAAACAAAAAACCAAAGAAGATTCAACAAAAGAAGAAGAAAACAAATCACACATGTTTCACTCAATAATTTTATTAGAAAATTAAATGGGCTTGAGGCCTACCTACTCAAGCTAGCCAAGAAGGGGGTCATTGAATAAGAGCTCCAAGCCTTTCAACATTATATTTTACTTCAAGCCCTCTCACACTACCCTACTAGAAAATTAAAGAATGAGAATGAAAAGGAAAAACCCTTACATAATCCTCAAATAGATGATTTATTAGAACTCTAGGTTTGAATTCCTTGAATGGGGGAGTGACACTTGTTACTCTCCCATTCATTCTCATTACACACCTCCCCACAGGTGCTCACACATGTGTGAGACTCTTGAGGATATGGAGTGGACTTGTACACTCATCCCACTAAATCCTTACAGTGTGGATTACACATGTGGGAGCCTTGTAGCTTTTCTCAAGTACATTAAATGACTTTGGAGAGTTGGATTGGGAAGTGACAAGTCAATTTTTCAAGCATCCAATCTTAATTTTTTTTTTTTTTTGTGAAAATAACAATTTTAGAAGCATCACATCTTGACCCAAGTATATAATGAGCGCTCAAAATATACCTAACCCATAGGTATCCAAATTAGGGTCCTAAAACCCATAAAAATATGTAAAAATAAGACTTTTATAACCTTTTGAAAACTCTCAAAAGACCTAATCCAAAAATTTACAACAAGGATACCAACACAAACCTAAAAGTGACCTCATTGACTTTACAACATTAACATTCATTCACATTCACATTAAAAATGAGACTATAGTCCTTCTAAATGGACTATATTCTAGTTTCATAGTTTTATCACATTAGGGTTCCTAAGAGACCTTTGATTTCCATGGCCCATGGATTAAAATTGCACAATCAATTTACATGTTAATTCATGTTATAATATCATATAGCCAAAGCAACTAAATTGAAACACATATGATTGTATTATCAATTTCAATCAGGAATTTTAAGTTATACAATTATTCCAATTCTCAATTTAGCATAATGTCCTAAATTGAAACTCTTTGAATTTGCACAAGGATTATCATTCAATTCTCACAAGGAAAGCATGCATTTTCCTTTCATAAGTCTATTAAAATCCAAATCAATTTAAGCATCATAGTATTGAAATTCAGTTATGCATTAGGGCTTTCAATTTACCATTACACATAAAATCTATCCCAATGAAGTTAGTCTATCATATGCATGCATATTAAATCATCAATCCCAAAATTAAATACAAGTCTATCATATAAATATCATACAAACATACTATCATAATAAAATTATATTTGACACTTAAAATATTGATGAGCTAGTTAATCATGATTACTTGAAATTTAAAGCATGTCAACCTTAGAATCATAAATTTAAAACATGCATCAAATTGTACAATGTGGTCATTTGAAGCTAAATGTCTACATGATTGCATTAAAAACTACCATCAATAAACACTATACATGAGCATATGTATTTCATGGTTCTAATTGGATACTCAAGATCAAAGATCCATAGCAAAATAATAGACATAGCTTAGTTGTCACATGATGATGACAAAATGATCTAAATAATAAGCCTATAAAACCACCACTAGAAGGTGGTCGTCACAAGTGTATTGTATAACTACATACAAGAGGTATTATTTTCCACGTGGAATCATCTAGAGGAGTGTTGCCAATTTTAGTCTATGTTTTGATAGACTGTTTTTTTAAGTGTTTTTTAAAAAATGATGTTTATGGAGTTTTTACACAAAAAGGTTTTCCTCATATATATATTATGTAATGTGTAAAATATATGCTTGTATGATTCTCATTTTATTTATCTTATGTGTATATAATGATTAGTATAATAAGATCTAATTACTAACATGGTATTAGAGCCAATTAGACTATTCTAGTCATTTTTACAAGTACACAATTGATAAGATCTTTATTTTATTACTTGAAGATCATCATCCATACATCTAAATTGGTTTTATCATAACAATATTAATTTAATTAGATTGATATAGGGAGTACATGAGATAGTAAAAATTGTTCATCATACATAATTTAATTTATTACCTATAAATTGGATTTTGGGTATGAACAAGTAGTATCATTGCTATGTAAGATAATTGTGAGGAAATAACAAAACATGTAAGTTGAAAATAGTTTTTCTTAAAAAAGATTCTAATGATATCAAAATTTTGATGCTGAATTAAAATTTAAAATGTAAATAAAAATACATTCACCAATCAAATTATAAAACATTTATAATCTGGGGTAGAAAGATAAAGTAATACAACTTTATGTCAATTTAAATCAAAGTTATCCATTTTTACAAAAATAGAATATATGTGTTTAAGGTATTATGTATATCTAGAATACATCTATTTAGAAGATCATATTAAAGTCTAATAAGATTGCAGAATATATAGGAATCCAAAATAAAACGAGGAATGATGTTTGGAGTGGTTACGAGTTGCGTGCTAATCTCTAGAAGGGTTGTTAGTATCTGAATAAAAGGCATGAAGTAGCATTTGGATACTATTGTTACGATCCAATGAGGAACAATTTTGTTGATCTTCCATATAGAGTCGGCCTTTGTAGGCTGCCAGGTCAACATAATAAATGGGAGGTACAACTGATTGATTGGGAACTACTGAATAAATGAAGTTAGATGGTTAGAAAAAATAAACCAACCATGCCACTCAATTAGCCTGACCGAGTTCCATGATTACCAGTACCCGTCTAGGCGGAGGTGATGGTGGGATACCCCAGTTCCCTTCCATGCTGCTTGGTTCTCGGCTAGGACATTATGTTGCTCATTCATGAACACTTTCACTGAGTTAGTGTTTCATCCAAGAATCATAGGGATGATGCATACTTAAGCGCAATATCCATGCACCTACCAGTGACTGAGAGAGGCTTTATGTAGATGTCGAACATGGAAAGTAGATTGTAAGTGAGTGTCTCTAGGTCCTCTGAATTGAAGTTATTCTCGTTTGATGCATAGACTTGTTGGTCTCGTGCATCCTATAGTGATTGCATAGATATAAGTAACCTATAATGGGTGAACAATTATAGCTTCCATAATTGTGCCAACTGGAACATTCTATAATTGTAGTGTGATGTCACTTTTGCACTAGTATGAAAGTGATTTTTCAATTATAAGTTTCTTTTAAGCTCTTGCATGCATCCTTCAAAGGTTCTTACTCTTTCTTATGGACTTCATAAAATTTTCACTCATCCACCCCATCTCCAAATAAAATAGTCCTTTCATTCAATTCATTATCATTGATCTTCTTATACTCAAGCATTTTATTGCACATGTTTCATAGCTTTGAAATTATTTTTTGGTTATTAGAATCAGGTAAAATAATGCTTGACAATTGATGATAATTCATTACCATGATTTCCTAGATAATTCACACCCACTACAAAATACACAATGTCTAATACCTAGTTTGAAAAGATTTGGAACATACCTACATTTTTCCCACCTATCTTGGCACTAAATTTAAGAGAAAAAATTGCCATATATTGGGATGTGCATTTTGTTCCACTAGATTCACCATATTCATCACATTGTTCAAACAATCAAGATTCCATTGACATGCATATTTTGATCTCTCAACTTGGACCTAAAAATATACTGGTTCTCATAGAGATGATAGGATGATAAAAGTGTACTAATTGATTGTAATTAATCTTATAAATTCATGGCATCTCTTTTAAGGTATTTTACCAAATAACTCACTTGCCTTATCTATGCTTCCAATTATTATGTAAAAAAAAAGTTGAAATGGTGTAGCTACATTTTATGATACCCATATCTTCTATATGCAAGAATAACCTTATTTTTATGTAGTCAATCACTTTTATGGTTTCCACAAAACTTCTACCCTTGACATATATACAAATAAGCTTAGTATGAAAATTTATGTATAACAAAGTCAAAATATCTTATTCATAATTTATGAAGTAAGAATTATATATAGAGAAAAATAGTATGAGTGTTTTTAATATATTTTATAAAATATTATTCTTATAATTGGTCATTGAAATGAAGAAAATGGGGAAGGTTGGTTCCAAGATCTCTCGCGAAGATGGAACACAAGGAGACCTCATTTCCTTCAAGTTTCACTCAAGGAAACCCTAGAGATCTCAATCCAATGATGGGATGAAGGAAAGAGATCTGCTAAAGGTTGTCCTAGAGTATTATTAGGGATTAAAAAGGGTTTATCCACCAAGTTAGGGCTTGTAAAGACTAGTAACATGCAAGATCTAATGATGAAACTTAATGATATGTAAGACTACAATAAATGAACTAGAAATGAATGTAAATTAGAACAACAAATTTAGAAATCTGAAAGGTACACTTGGAAACCTGTAGCAACTTGAAACAAGATCTTAAAAAGTTTGAAATACTAAATTCAATGCACACTGGACTCCTACACTAGGCTACGTGTATCAGTCCCAGATTAGGGTTTCTAGGATAAAATAGGAACCTGGTGATGACAAGTCTAGATCTTCAAAAGTTTGGAAATGTGGCTATATTGGGACTCATTCACCAGAAGTGGTGTATCAGTCTTGCTTGGATTTTTTAGAGGATCAAGATCTAAATCTATTCTTCAATCTCTACTCTGTCTTCTCAACTTGATTTCCAACTTTGAAATGTCAATTTTTTCTCTGTAGATGTCTTTTAGTGGTCTTGTAAATAAGGTGACAACTTGGACAACTTTGCACACTTAAGAACTTCTTTTCAATCTTGCTCTTCAATGTATCTTCCACCTAAATCTACAAATCACACACTAAGGAGAGGAAAAAATGTTGTTTTGTTAGTGGAAAGGGGTTTTCCTTTCTCAAACCCCATTTTGGTAATCAAACATTGAAATATAATGAAATGGAAAGGAAGAATGATGAATGAACAAATATGCAATGTTGCGACTCACCAAACCCTTGAATAAAAGGCTACAAAAATGTATGAAATGGCTAACTTGAATGTCAATCTTGACACTTGCTTGAATGTAGTAGATCTTGAATTGAATTCTTGCTTGAATCATGAAACCCTACATCACAAATGTTAGCTCAAAAACAAACATGATGCATAATGTCTTTAACATGATGCTTGATACTTGAATAATACTAAAAAACACTTGATAATCAACTCTTGAATGCTCTTGAATTCTCTTGAATGCTTTGTAAATTATTGAATGCTCTTGTGAGCTCAAATTTTCTATAATGCATGAATACTTGAATTCTTAGGAGAAAATATTTGAAATAACCTTGTATTTATACTTGTTTAGGCCAAATTCCTCAAAATTACTACAGTACAAGCTGACATCAAATCTAGGAGAATAAAATTCCACTAAGAATTTGAATTTAATTTAGGTTTAAGCCACACAGGACTCATACACTAGAAGTGGCATATGAATCCCATTAGACTAGGCTTTGGGACACATTTTTCAAGAAAGGCTCAAATTTATGTGAAATCCAAATTGAGGCCGCAAAACTTAGGTGGGACCATATACCCAAGATAGCATATGAGTCCCAGAACACCTAATCTAGGCCATACAATAAAAAACATGTATAAATTATGATTGTACATTGGTTTATGTTGGGATTATCCTTAGAAAGATGCATTAATTAAGGCTTGTGGATGCAAAATAAGGCCAAATAAATCATAAAGATGCCCAATTAATTAATAAAAAACATAGATTGGTGTGAAAGTGCAAGAAAACACTTTACAACACCCTAAATAGGGCACAATTATGTCCATTTAGTTTACAAGGGCCCAAACAAGTGTGAAAATGGAGAGGGATACATTTTTCTATACTTCATTTAGCCCCCATTTTAGTGAGATGAGGAACTTGCTTCAAACTCACACTAAAGTAGAAAAACTTGCATCGAGAGGGTTTCAAATGCACCAATTCTAGTAAGATATCATGAGAACAACTGAGAGGGTTGTGCAACCCCTTAGGATCAAGATCCTATGGAAAACCAACATAGGCACAAAAGAACTGGGGATAACTTTAAAAAAACCCCCTCGGAAAAGGTGTAAAATCTTGGTGAATCTTGTATATACTTCTAGAAAAAATATTAATTTTATTAGTGATTTTTTATTTTTATTTTTTTTCAAGAAAAGATAATAATCTCGATTAGTGATTTTTTTGTAATTGCTAGAAGTTTGTGGAAAATCTTGGCTAATTGTGATTTTTTAAAAACTAATAAAATAATATCATCAGTGATTGAAACCTATTTTCAAACCAATTAAATATTTCCATTGGCGAATTAAACATTTTTTCAACCCAATAAAATATTTCCATTGGAAAATTAAACTTGGTTTCAAAACAAAAAAAAAAAAATCTTGGATTAAAATTTTATTTCAAACCAAAAAATAATTTTCATTAGCAAGTTAAACCTATTTTCAAATGAATAAAAACCTATTTTCAAATGATTAAAAGAAAGCATTGGAAAATTAAACATAATCTCAAGCCAATAAAAAAATTCAATGGCAAAATAAACTGGTATGCCAATAAAAAATAATATCAAATGCTACAATTATATATTGTTCTATTCTGGGATAAATTTTCCACACATTGAAACTCCCTCATAAAGTGTTTGAAATGGGGACAAGTGTCAACATATTTAGTATGTCAGAAGTGAGATGTTAGCACAAATTAGTATAACTCACAACTGTTAGATGAATTTTCAATGGATGGATGTAGTTACATTCCAAAAGCAAATCTTTGAGGCACTAGACTTGCAAATTGAAACCTCTTGAATAACATTAGAACCATTAAATAAAGACACATGGAAAGATCATAGCCCACCATTCCTTACCTTCATATCACTCATCACAACAATCAAAATAAATAACAAAACTTTTGTACGATGGCATGATATAAAGGATAAACTCGTGTTCATCGCACTTCACTAAAGTGGAACCAAAGAACAAAATATCTTTAGCAATAAGAGATATGAAAGGAAACAAGCATATCACTAATCACGAAAATGATACATGGAGACCAAAAACATTATGTGATGCATGATACAAGAGAAAACCAAGGTGCATTGCTCATCACAGTAATGAACCTGATGGGTTGAAGGATTTTGGCAATGAGAAATACAAGAACTGAAGTGGTAGAAATTTGCACATGCATAAAGTTTATTTTAAAAGAGGGACCACCTCGGAAGAATGTAGGACCAAGGCTTAAAAATTAAGAACATTTTACACAAAGGATGTAAAGGAAAAAATTATATCTGCAAATCAATTAACCCATGACTATTTGATGAAGGAGATGCGAACGTACACATATTCATTATGTCTACAAATCAATATAACCCATGACCATTCAATGAATTTTTGATGGACGGTTGTAGTTGCATTTCGAAAGCAAATGTCTAAAGCTTTAGACTTGTGAATTCAAACCTCCAAAATAACATTAGAACCGTTAGATTTCCAAAAATCAATGGTTGACATTTTATTGTTTATTAAATGATTTAAAGTCATGAATAATTTTTTTTGAAATAATATTGTCACATCAAGTGGTGAACTAAATGTTAAGTGATGAGTATTTGATGTCATTATCTTTGTTCTAACTTTTATATATACTTCACCAACTTGATGTTCTTCATATCATTTATAATATATTTTACTTTAATTTATTTCTTCTCTATTCTCAATTTGACTATGATATGGACTCTTCATGATGTGAAATATATACACCATGAAACAATTCCTTATGTATGGATTTTACAATTCTTGGTGTGTAGGTTGATTTATAAATATCTTGAAATTAATCTCAAACCCATATTTCTCCAAAGAAAGCATAGTCAATTATGGCTTTAACCTCATAATTTTCACAAAATGGACATTGTGAAAGTTATGATGTTTTTTGACATAAACATCTAGTTTGGAAACATAATCAAAGAAAAGTGTTTGTGGTGAAATCAATTCACTTAAGTAAAGATAAATTGACAAAAGAACCACACATGACTATTTGGAGATTGATTGCTCCTGTTGAACAGCCTGATCTTCCAGGTGCTATAATTTAGCCAAGCTTTGAACTCATAAGTGGTGAAGAAACAAATCTTATTAATAGTTTAAGAGCCTCCATTTTTGGAAACAAGGAAAAAAACACACAGTGGAGAAACATAGCAACTATTTTAGATGAAGAAGAGGAACACATTGACATTGAGGTTGGAAGGCCCCTATTACCACCACCCACATGGAAATAAATATTTTCCTTTCTCCCATAAACTTAAATTGTTTTCAAATGATCTCATGAAAAATTACGATCCCTAAGCCAAGGTCTATAAGTCCTCACTTTAGGCTTAGGCATCTCACTCCAAAAGATCTTAAGAAACACCTTCGAGTAGTTCACAAGAATAGAAATAGATTGGTAGAAAACTTTTATAGATGCATTTTGTGGTATAGTCTAGAATTGTATGCATTCTTTTGGAGTAAAAATCTTGGTCTTTTTCATGATACTCAATTCCTCTAAATGATTCATCAAACTGTCAAAATCCATAGAGGAAAATCTCTAGCACTCCATTTTAGACATGGGAATTGTAGAACAAGGTATGGTCAAAAGTGGGCTTCAATATTTTACCGTAATCATTACACTTTGATGAGAAAATTTTATGCCTAAGATAGGAGAGCTTGAACAGGTTTGAAGATTGCCATCCATCCTCTCATTTTCTAAATAATTGAGTCTTTAGGATTCAAAAATTTATAGGTCTAGCATCATTCTCACTACCTTGGTCTTGTTGAAACAAAAGGTTCACTTTAGGTCAACATTGGGTCAAAAATTTCACTCACCCCTTCATCAAACTTCATCCTTCACTTTATCTATCTTTGAAAAAATTTAGAAACACAAACACTTTGGGACTTAAACATCAAACCAACTGCTACCTTAACTACTTTGTATGTGAAATGTATCCTTTTCCATGCACTTAGTTAAGATAGTTATCATCTTTGAACTAGTTTATCTTGAAGGTCACAAGTCTACCCTAAATATTTCTAAGTTCATTAGCATCCTTTATCCCAACATCAAAACATAAATCTCAAGTCAAAAGTGTTGTCCTAAAATGTTTGCAAAGATCACTTCCTGCATAACCCATATTTTCATCCCATATTATCATCATTACTTCCAAAAGACTTAAAGCGTCCCTTTTACCTAGGTTTGAGTCAACTAGAGATTTCAAATATTAAAAAACTCAACACAACTCTCCCATTGCTGACGAAAAATTTATTATAAAGATGAGATCACAACACAAGAGAATCATGGAGAAAACCAAAGTCACATCTACCTTGACACTTCCACAATAGTGGTTTACAATTTCTAAGAGATCTTGATTTTTTGTTGAAATCACATATTTTTAGAAAATATAATGATTTAAACCTTGAAATGTTCCATTTAAAGGATTCCAATTGAAGATACTTTGATCAAAACACCTTAGACCAAGCCCCATTGGATAGAACCCTACTAGTTTTAAGCCATACCTATAACGGAGTCTCCTTCACACCTATCAAAATGGTGATAAAAAACCACTTTTGATTTACCTTTTGGGGGATCAAATGAATTCATTTTAAAAAAAAAATAATTCTAAGTATGTAGTCCTTATTATAAGCTTCCAAAAAAGTGTAATTTTGATAAAATTTAATTTGATTATTATATTTATTTTTTTATTTCTTGTGAATGTAGGTTTTTCACCGAAAATCAAGCTCTTTGTTCTACACAAGTGGAAAAATAGTAGATTATCAAAAAAAATGAAAAATATGAGTGCACCAGATATTGAAGTCCTTGATCCAACAAAAAATAAAAATTGAATTTTGATACATACAAAAAAAGTTATGGTTATACGGTCGACTATGTCTAAATTGTAACTGGTTTGACTTCAAAACTTGATTAAAGAAAAAATATTCAATAAAAAAATATCTAACCAAGTGGAAGCACTAGATACCAGAGTTAAAAATCTAAATTCAAAATAATTAGAATTTTATCCTTCATGGAAAAAAAATTATGCATTATATAGTGAACGTCACTTTTTAAAAATGTTGTTTTCTGAAAAAAACTAGTTTTCGAGGGAGATGGAAAAATAAGTGCAATCTGATTCCAATTTCTTTTAGAAAAATATATTTAGAATCTACAAAAAAATGTCACAAAAATATAGTTTCCATCATCTTCAAATTATTCATGGTTTAGCTGCTATAGGTGCCCGAAAGTGAAGATTTAGTAAAAAAAAATTATTTCAATGTCCAGTTTGGCCAAAAATTGTAAACCACTATTGTGGGATCTTCCCTCAAGTGATCCAAATCCTTTAGAATTTGATCCTAGGAGCCATGTTTCACCATCACAACAACCATCATCTCCTTTAGGGCCATGTGAAATCGAAGAAATCACAAATAACCCATTTGAGCTCACTAGAGAAGAACTTTTGTAGTGTAGAGTTTAACACAAGATTTCACAACTCCATCACAAGGGATAAATCAAACTTACATTACTAGTCTTGCAACCAGCCTTGCTAAATATTTTGGTCACACCTCACCATTTCAAAGTAGTACTCTTGTGCTTACTCTTGAAACTAATCCTCTACCTCCCACCACTATTTGGGTGCCTACTTTTGGTGCTCTTCCTATTCCCAAAGATCCAAAACAACTACACACTTTGCTTGAACTTCATTATTCCACCACCACTTTGACATTTTGGGGACACCCTTCTTCATCCACACCTATGAGTACCACAATTATGCCTACCATCATGCAAAGTAGTATAGACCAAGTATCTCAAAACAACACACAAGGGCATGTTAATATTGCATCACATAATCAACCCTCAATGCAAATAAGGACATCTTTATCCAACCCTCTGGTGGGTTCATCCATTCCATCTACCATTACCACATCATCCACCATAAATCCACCTTCAAATAATCCCTTGGTTACAAGTTCTATCAATCCTAGGAGTACCTTGATCACAAATCCTTTGATTACCTCTTTTTCACAAGGCAACCCTAAAACCATAGGACAAGGGAATCTTTTAAACCAATGGACTCAAGGCCCTAGTGTGTCATTTCCATTGTAAAATTTAATGACATCATCTTTTCCAATAGTTCCCTTTTCTATTCCAAATCAATCAGGACCTCAAACATACATTCATCCACCTCATTCTACCATATTGCAAGGAATGTTAAACCAAGCGAACCCACTACCTTTCATCAGCAATACGCTACCCACTCAAAACATCAATATCCATAATCCTTCATAGATGTCTCAACAACCACCTAATCCCACATTGCAAGCACATGCCTTGGCTCTACAACAAGTACAACAAACTTATCAAATAAGTTATACAAAAATAGCAACAATAGCAAGTAGCTTTAGCACAACAACAACAACAACAAGCATAACAAGCAGTTTTAGCAAAATAACAACAATAGTAAGCATCCTTAACACAACAACAACAAGAAGCCATCAAAAAACAAGCACAACAAGTTGCACAACAACAACAACCACACCAAGCATCTTTATTAGTACAACAAAAACATTAGGACCAACAACAATCCCTAGTTGCACAACAATAACAACAAGCTCAACAACAAGCCTTACTAGCACAATAATATACAAAAAAATAGCAACAAGGTTCCAATTATAGTCATTTCAACATCATTAATCCAAACACATCAGGAACATATTCATCACTTTCAAAAAACCTCACACCTTCATACACCCCATATAACTCATTTGTCATCCCACCATATGTTCCTCCACCTAATCTGCAAGATGATCTAACATCGCAATTGAGACCACTCTCACAAGAAATGCAAGACCTTCACATGGGCAAGACAAAGAAACCTCATACAGAAAACTTGTGTCCTTACCCATTTGATTGAAACATAGAACTGATACCATTCCCTCCTAGTTTTGAAATCAACAAGTTTGATAAATATAGAGGGAGAGGAATTCCTATTTACCATAGTAAAGAATTTAAAATCATGTGCATGGAGGTGGCTTACAACAATTCATATCTAATGTGCCTCTTCCCTCAAAGTTTAATAGGTACTGCTATGGATTGGTGCCTCTTCCCTCAAAGTTTAATAGGTACTGCTATGGATTGGTTTTCTCATTTGCCTCCTAGTATCAAAGCTTTTCAAGAAATCACTATAAAATTCATCAATAACTTCTCATTCAATCTTGACATGGACGTTAGTCTAGAAGAGTTGTACACTCTTAAACAAAATCAAGGAGAAACATGTGCTAATTTCTTACAATGATGGAGACAAAGAGCTAGTAAAATCAAGTGGCCTCTTCCTGATGAACAACAAGTGGGAATCATTATTGTTGGATATTGTTGATATATGTGATTTTCATTGATGTCAACACTATTCCCATTAATGTCTTTAAGGCTATATATGTTGAGGATATTGAGAAAATTGTAATAAAATAAGTTGCATGTTATCGATGATGCAGTGAAGTTCAGTATGATAGCTAGCTCAGTATATTGATGATAAGAGGTTATGGATTAAAGGGTTTGTTGAAAAGTATAACTAGTTTATCCACATGAATTTTTAGAGGTTTGCATGAATATTTGATTGAGTTATGAGTATTTGTGTTATGACACTTGTTCTATTGCTTTAATTGGTGTTCCTAAAATAAGATGATATGATTCTAGTAATTTGAGTTGTTGTTGATGCTTCTATGGTGATTCATGATGCTTGTGGATGTTTCTATATTGTACTCTATCTATGTTGTTGGTTCACATTGATCATTGTGCTTGCGATTGGTGATTTTCTTATGTGAGATCATGTTTTTTATGATAATGGTCGATAGGGTGATTGTAGCGTGTTGCGGATCTTTGAGGCATAATTTTTGAAGGTGATCCATATTTGAGGATGTTGTTTTGGGTCCTTACTATGTTTTGGTTGACATTGTTTGGTCTGCATTGATAAATTGTTTATTGATTTGGGCCGACAGTTTGTACATATTTCATATTTTTTTGGGCCAACATGTAGTCGATGTTATCCTTAGTTGTTGATATATATGATTGATTGTTTATACCATTTGATGGTATGGTGTGTGATGCATGAACATGTGTGCTAAGTGTGAATAATGTTCTAATCTTTCAAAGGAAAAAGTAAAGTATGAAGAAGAATGAGAAGATGAAAGTGTTTATGTGCTTAACCAAAATTGTAATCAAGCATTAGAAGATGTTATTTTCTCAATTTAAAATCTTCTAGATGCCATCTGAATGTGATTGTAAGATAGTGAGTCTTCTTTTGTACAGTAAACCTTTTGTATTTGAGTAACTTGTGCTCTAGGCAGTGTTCTTGTATGCATGTGCATTCCCCATTTGTAATACTTTTAATAGGGTATAATCTTGTGGATTAACGTCCACCATGGTTTTATCCCTAATAGGGTTTCCATGTAAAAATATTGGTGTTATGTGTGTTTTGATGTGGTGATGGTTTATGCTTTCATGTTTATTTATCAGATCTAAGAATAAGTTTAATATGTATAATTTTGATGACAATTGATTCACCCACCCTCTCAGTTGTCTGCCCTTGTGTTTCCAACAATTGGTATCAAATCGGGTTCTTCCGGAGAAGCTTGACCACTTGAGGTGATCCAGGATGGTGACATATAAGAAGGATAGTTTGAAATTTGATGGAACTAATTACTCTTTGTGGAAGAATCATATGGAGTGTCATCTGAGATGCATTGGTGAACCTTATTGGTCAATTACAAAGAATAGGTATATCATCCCACAAAATGGTCCTTCTACTATAGGTGAGATTAAGGAAGTTGAGTACAATATTAGGGCTAAGGAAGCATTGTTGAGTGCTCTGACTGATTTTGAGATGACAAATGTAATGCAGTTGAAGACTGCTTATGAGATCTAGAAAAATTTGGAAACTTTGTATGAAGGTGATACCCATGTGAAGATTTCTAAGTTCAAAAGCCTAAAAGGGAAATATGAAATGTTGACAATGGGTGAAGATGAGAACATCACTTGTTTTATGTAGAGTGAATAAACTTGTGCGTAGTATCAGATGTGTTGGTGGAACATTGGAAGAATCAAATATTTTTACTAAAGTGCTCAGATCCTTGCCTACTACATACAAACACAAAGTTGTCACTATTGAGGAGATCCAGATTGTGACAAATGTAATGAGAGACATGCTAATTGGTAAGCTTGCTACTTTTGAGTTAGGTGAGTTTGGTGAATCTCTTCCTAAGATAGAATTTTCATTCAAAGCTACTATCTCTAGAAAAGATACGAAGAGATATGATTCAAAAGAAAGTTATTCTAGAAAAATGTCCAAGTATGAGTAGGAATGAGAGATATTGAAGAATAAGAGAGAAAACTAGATGAGCTTGAAGCACTTATTTTCAAGAGGGTAGCCAAAGGAGAAGGTGAGTATAAAGGGAAATTTCCTCTTAAATGTTTTTCTTGCAATAATATAGCTCATTTTTCCTCAAGGTGTCTGGAAAGAGTCCCTAAGCAAAGACCTAACAAGTATAGATTCCAAAGAAAGTGTTATTATAATGTTGATGATGGTGAGACAGATGATGAATCTAATAAAGGGAATTTAAGTGAGGATGAATGGGTATTTATTGCTATCAAGGAAAATGATCCGGTATCTACTGAATCTGCTAGTTGCATAAATGTGTAGAAAGCTCTAGCTACTAGAGTTGAAGAAAAAGATGAATGGGTGATTGACAGTGGATGCTCTCATCACATGATGAGTGATAAAAGTACATTTGTGAGCTTGGAAAATCATGATGGTGGTGTTGTAAGATTTGGTGATGACAAAGCTAGTGTAATCCATGGCAGAGGATCCATTTTTCTTGATGGTAAGCATAATACTGATGATGTTCTATATGTGGAAGGCTTGAAGCATAATCTCTTAAGTGTTGGAATTTTTTTTGAAAAGGGATACAATCTTTAATTCAAGGATGGAAAGTGTAGAATATTGCAAAGTTCCAGAAATGTGATTGCATCTAGTACAAAAAAAAAAGGTAATATCTTTCACCTAAGTGCTACTAGTAAAAGTTGTCTGATTGCTCAAGTTGATGAAAGTTGGTTGTGGCATAGGAGATTGTGTCATGTAAAATTTGACAATATTATCAAAATAAGTTCTACTCAAGAAGTGAGTGATCTTCCTAAGTTGATAAAACCTACTAATGCTATATGCAAGGAATGTCAGTTAGGGAAGAAAACTAGAGTTTCATTCCAGAGCAAACAAAATTGTTCAAATGAAGTGTTGGAGCTTATGCATGTTGACTTGTGTGGTCCTTCTAGAGTCAAAATTTTACAAGGAGATAGGTATTTCATGTTACTTATTGATGATTATTCTAGATTGATGTGGGTTACTTTCTTAAGGGAAAATTTTGAAGCTCTAGAGAAATTCAAGATGGAGTTGTGGAAAGGAAGAATAGGAAAATTCAAGAAGCTACTAGGACCATGATGTTGGAAGGAAATGTTCTGCATATCTACTAGAGAGAAGCTATGAGTTCAGTCATTTACACTCTCAATTGGGTACATGCCAAAGGTGATACCGGTAAGAATCCTTATGAGCTATGGTTTGGTCATAAGCCTACTATTAGATACTTCAAAAAAATTGGGAGTAAATCCTATATCAAAAGAGATGAAGATATAGGAATGTTTGATGCTATAAGTGATGAAGGAATCTTTCTTGGTTATTCTACTAAAATTAAAGCCTACTAGTACTACAATAAGAGATTGAGGAAATTAATTGAAAGTGCTAATGTCAAGGTTGATGAAGACATAGTTAGACCATCCAAAACCTATGGATATGATTCAAATGTTAGAATGATAGTTCAGATAAAGGAAATAAAGTTCAGACTCTACATCAAGTTTAAATCATTTCAATGAAGCTGGAAAATCAAGAGGAAGAAACTAGTGAAAGTGTAGAAGTGAGATCACAAGAGCCTAAAGTTCAAGAATACCCTAAGACTCCAAGGTATGTAAGACTAAATCATTCAAAAGATCATATTACAGGTGACAAGAACAAAGGTGTTCAAACTAGGAGAATAATTGCAAAATAATACTATTTGATCTCAAAGACTGAGCCTAATAGTGTCAATGAAGCATGCAAAGATGAACATTGGGTGGAAAAACTGAAAGAAGAACTACTACAAATTGAGAAGAATGATACATGGATTCTTGTTCCTATACCTAAGCAGAAAAATGTAATTGGAACTAAATGGGTCTTTTGAAACAAAGTAAATAAGCAAGGTGAAGTTGTTAGAAACAAAGCAAGACTTGTGTGTAAAGGATATTCTCAGATGGAAGGAATTGAATTTGAAGAAATTTTTTCTCCTATTGCTAGGATTGAACCTATGAGACTATTTATTTCTTATGATGCTTACAAAAACTTCAAGGTTTATCAGATGGATGTCAAGTCAGCAATTCTAAATGGTGAACTAGAAGAAGAAGTGTATATTGAGCAACCTAATGGATTTCAATTGACTGATCAGAGAGATATGGTTTTCCAGTTGAAGAAAGCACTGTATGGAATTAAGCAATCCCTAAGAGCATGGTATGCCAGATTGGACAAGTATTTGTTGAAGATTTGATTTAATAAAGGTACTACTAATAGTAATTTGTATTTCAAGATTGATCATGATAAACATTTGATTGTTGAAGTCTTTGTTGATGATATCATTTTTGGAGGAGATGATAGTTTGTGTATGAAGTTTTTTGATGAGACATAGAGTCAGTTTGAGATGTTATGATTGGAGAAATGAAAATATTTTTGGGATTGCAAATTACTTAGCTAGATAGAGGAATATTTATATCTTAGACCAAGTATGTGAAATAATTTCTAAAGAAGTTTGGTATGGAAGATTCAAAGCTAGTTGGTACACCTATGGTGACCGGATGTAAGTTGGCACAAGATGGCGATTCTCATAAAACAAATCTAACTATATATAGATCCATGATTGGTGGGTTGCTCTATTTGACTCAAACTATACCTTATATCATGAATGTCGTATGCATTGTAGCAAGATTTCAAGTTGATCCTAAGGAATCTCATGTGACAGTTGTGCAAAGAATTTTTAGGTACTTAAAGCGGACAGTTGATTTTGGCCTATGGTATCCTATAGAAGATGACCTTACTTTGTGTGATTTTATTGATGTTCATTGGGAAGGAGATGTGAATGATAGAAAGATTACTAGTGGTGGTGCATTTTTATTAGGAAAGATGTTGATTTCATGGTTAAGTAAGAAGCAGAATGCCATTTCTCTATCTACTGCAGAAGTAGAATATACATTGTTGCTACTAACAATTGTACTCAAGTATTGTGGATGAAGTAGACGATGAAAGATATCAGAGTTGTGTATGATGAACCTGTTGCTATATTCTATGATAATTCAATTTCAATTAACATTTCTAAGAATCTGGTGTTGCATTCAAAAACCAAGAATATATCTATCAAGTTTCACTTTTTGAGAGAGAAGGTGAGTGAAAAGGAAGTCAGATTGGAGTATGTGCCCACTAAGGAACACATTGCAGATATCTTTACCAAGCCTTTCCCTAAGGATACTTTTGGGTATCTCAGAGGGAAGCTAGGGGTGACTACCCCTCCTAATCAGAATTAAGATGCATTGAATTGCATCAATCTCTGCATTTCATAGTCATATCTTGTGATCCAGATTGATGTTGTGGTGGTTGCTACTCAAGGGTAGTAGCTAGATGTTCAGAAATATGGGTCAAATCTTGTGTGGAGAAAGATAATGTGTACCTTTTTCATTAATGTCAAAGGGGGAGAAGAGTCATGTGAAAAAATATGAAGAGTTAAGGAGAAAAGAGTCAAAATCTAAGGAGGGGAAAGTGCTAAGAGAAAGTATCGTTGATGGTGTTTTTCAGATCATGTGTTGCCATCAATTCCAAAGGGGGAGATTTTTGGATATTTCTAATACGTAGTTGTCATTGATGTCAACACTATTTCCATTAATGTCTTTAATGTTGTATATGTTGAGGATATTCAAAAAATTGTAATAAAATAATTTGCAGGTTGTTGGTGATGCAGTGAAGTTCAGTACAATGGCTAACTCAGTATATTGATGATAAGAGGTTGTGGATTAAATGACTTTTTGACAAGTATATCTAGTTTATCCACATGAATTTTTAGAGGTTCACATGAAAATTTGATTCAGTTATGGGTATCTGTGTTCTAACAGTTGTTCTATTGCTTTAGTTGGTGTTCCTGAAAGAAGATGATGTGATTCTAGTAATTTTATTTGTTGTGAATTTTTCTATGGTGATTCATGATGCTTGTGGATGTTTCTAGATTGTGCTCTATCTATTTTGTTGGTCCAAATTGATTGTTGTGCTTGTGATTGGTTATTTTCTTCTATGAGTTCATGTTTTTCATGATCATGGCTAATATGGTGATTGTAGTATGTTGTGGATCTTTGTGGCATAATTTTTTAAGGTGTTCCATATTTGAGGATTTTTTTTGGGTCCTTACTATGTTCTGGTTGACATTTTTTGGTCTATAGTGATAAATTGTTTATTGATTTGGGCTGACAGTTTGTACACATTTCATATTTTGTTGGGTTGACATGTAGTTGATGTTATCCTTAGTTGCAGATATATATGATCGATTATTAATACCATTTGCTGGTATGGTGTGTGATGTATGCTATCTACTAAGTGTGAATAATATTCTAATCTTTCAAATGCAGAAGTAAAGTGTGAAGAGGAGTGAGTAGATGAAAGTGTTTATGTGCTTAACTAGAACTATAATTAGGCATTAGAAGATGCTATTTTCTTAGTTCAAAATATCCCAGATGTAATCCGAATGTGACTGTAAGACAATGAGTCTTCTTTTTGGTAGTAAGCCTTTTGTATTTGAAAAATGTGCTCTAGGCAGTGTGCCTGAATGCGTGTGCATTCCTCATTTCTAATACTTTTAATAGGGTATAATCTTGTGGATTAACCTCCACCATGGTTTTTCCCCTAATAGGGTTTCCACCTAAAAATATTGGTGTTATGTGTGTTTTGATGCGGTGATGGTTTATTCTTTCATGTTTATTTATCAGATCTAAGAATAAGTTTAATATGTATAATTTTTGTGACAATTGATTCACCCACCCTCTCAGTTGTCTACCCTTGTGCTGTTGACAATAGCCAACCTGGACCCAAATATATCATTCCACTTGAAAATGCAATGCATCACATCATATGATGAACTTGTTCCAAGAGCCCTTAACATTGATAGAGCCCTAATCTAACAAGGAAATACTCAGTCTTACAAAGACAATAGTCCTTCAACTAGTTCAAATGAGAAACCTTATGTATGGGCTAAGAAAAAAAATGTAACAAAATAATGATGTGGTAGATGCTAAGGTCATACTAAGTGCTCCTAGACCCAATAAAAATCAAGTTGCTAAAATCCAACCAATTGTGTAAAAAATGGTACCACCTCAAAAAAATTAGATCAATAACACCAACATGAAACAGAGGCAAACCAGTAATAGGAAAAACTATCTGAAATGCAAGTACACACAGTTATTGGAACCCATCGAGATGTTCATGAAGAAACTGGTAGAGTCAAATTTGATAACACTTCCTAACTTTGAAAACTACTGAGAACCACAAGAGAAGCCATCTTGGTACAATGAACATGATCTCTATGATTTTCATGAAATTGAAGGACTTAAAATAGAAAATTGGATGAAACTCAAGGATATCATCCAAGATCTCATAGAAAATTATACCATATCTATTGAGGTACTAGGTAGGAACTAGGATCTCAAGATATACAAGACCCCTATGCCTAATCATAGCAAAGTAAACAACAATGGAAAATCTAAGGATTACACTAATGTACAACATACTTATTCCAATGTAGTTGCCTCCTGAGATAGCGATATCACTGTTGTCACCATCAAAGGAGCTAGTACAAAATGTGGAGTCACCACACAATGTGGGAAAATAATCGTTCAAGGAGCTGTCCGAGCTCAATCTACGACACAACCTACTTTTCCTGCATCTAATCCTAGCAAGTACAATCTTGTAGATTAACTTAAATAGACCCCGACATAGATATCAATCTTAGAACTCTTAAGGTTATCCCCTACATAGGGAAATACTGGAAAATCCTTTTCTAAGTCATCTATTCCCAAGAACATTGATACCAATTAGTTTCAAGCTATGCTAGGGAATATCGCCAACCATCTTCTCACCTTCTCCAAGCAAGATTTATCGTCACAACAATCTCATAATCATGCTTTACTACACCTTGAGGTTGTCATTCATAAAAAAAGGTCAAAAGAGTATTGGTAGATGGAGGTGTTGGTCTGAATATTTGTACCCTGTAGTTGATCAAGAATCTAAGCTATTCAAAAGATACTATTGAGAAGACAAAGAGTAATATTATCAGAGCATATGATGACCAAGAATGGGTATCACAAGGAATCATTTCACTTCCAATCCAAGTGGGACCTCCTATTGTAGAAACTACATTTCAAGTACTTGATCTTGATCTTCCCTATAACATACTACTTGGCTAACTCTAGATCCATGCTCTGAAAGTTGTAGCCTCAACCTATCATCAATGTGTTAAGTTTCCTTTTGAAGGTAGAGAAATCACTATCCATGGAGTTCTCGAGCCTTTCTACTACTGCAAAATTTTTGAGGCCAAGTTCTATAAGATCCCACAAATACCCAAAATTGATGAAGGACCTACACCATCAAGGTCATTTATTGAATCATCATCCCTAGCCTCTACCTCAGCATCGTGTCCATTGTGAAAAGCATATCCAACATCAAAGCAGTGATCCAAGATGATGGTTGTGGAAGCTACAAACTATTGAAAGACACATTTTTCTTAGGATAATTACCTATTTCCCCTCAATCCCACAGGAAACCTACATCTATCACCAAAGAACTAGAAACAATCAAGATGGTAGCCACTACCTTCACCAAGTGGGGAGACCTAAATCAAGAAGACGTCAATGAGCAAGATATCTCTAAACTTCTCTATCACGATGAACAACTTGTTCATGTTCTTCCCATGGAAGATGACAACAAAGGGCTACAACTAATGCAAACCATGGGATATAACAAGAATGAGAAGCTAGGATAGAATGAAAATGGTTTACTTGAACCCATCGTTCCTGGGAAATGACTAAAAAATCTTGGCTTAGGTTGTACTAATAGAAAATTCACACTTATTGGAAAAGGTATTTCTACTAAATGAGTTGACACTTCCTCTTGGTCACCTACATCACATGATACAACCTTAGATGAATTTCCCCTTGATGTTGCTAACATTTTTTAGAACAACACCTTCTTTATGATATCCATAACATCATTTGTCTCAAACAACCAACCAACTAAAATATGCCTAGTATACCCACAACTCATTGACATGGACCAACAAGGACCACCAGTTCTAGATTTATTCAAAAATGATGAAGTGATTTAAAAATAAATGAGACTCTAAGACAACTTATTATGGGTACATCATAAATCAAGCTTCGACATAGAACTCAATATAGGGGCATACTATGGGGAGACAATTGAATCCTTTAGTCACAAAATAAATGAAATTTAACTAACATGTTGATCCTTGAGTGAAAACAACCTAGTGGCACTCTGAGGTCCCAACATAGTTAAAACAAAGGATGCATCTCAGGGTGAAAACCTCTTGAAGGCACCCAAGGATGTGGGATTCAATTTCCCCTTTAGTGAAATGCATCCAAAGAAGTTAGTGGTACTAGCAGAAAAGGCTACTCCAGTCAATGTGGGAACAAAAGAAGCACCTAAGATCACGTTTTATGTTGAATCTTTGTTGGACAAAGAACAAAAGAACCTATCAGCATTCCTTAAAGAGAGAAGAGCTAACTTTGCATGGTCATACATAGATATTCCAGGCATTGATCCAAAACTAGTTGTACATCACTTATCAGTTTATCCCGACCCCAAACCATTCAAGAAAAAATTAAAGAAGATGCACCCACAAATAGAACTCTAGGTTAAACTAGAACTACAAAAGATTCTTGAAATTGGATTCATCCAACCAATAGATTATCCTAAGTGAGTTTCAAACCTAATACCAGTCTCAAAACCCACTGGGGGCATCAGAATATGCATTGATTTTAGAGATCTAAACAAGGCATGTCTGAAGGATGGTTTCCCTCTTCCCAACATTGATCATATTATAGATTTAACAACTGGGCATGAAATTTTTCCACTCATGGATGGATTTTTAGGCTACAATCAAATCATAATCACCAAAGAGGATCAACATAAAAATTCCTTTACTTATACATGGGGAGCTACAGTTGGATCAGCTATAATGACCTCTTTTTGATTATATTTTGATATCTGGTCTCCTTTGTTAAGTCGTCTGAGACCTGGGTTGGACAGTGTGGATGTGCTGGGTGTGCTCAGTGAATGTCATTGATCGGTGTTGGATCAGTGATGATATTAGGTAATTGAAATTAAGTTCAGACCATTGAGGATCATTCTTTCATCTTTAAGATGGTATCCCAGCTGTTTATTACAAGTGGGCCGGATGGGATGATTCAGTGTGGTAGATACAAGAGATGAAAGCCTATGGAGACTCATAGTTGGTTATCAACCAAGTCAATGATGACTATCAAATTAAAGATGACAAGCTCACTCCTTACAAGAGGATGGTGGAGAATCTAAAATATCTTTTTATAGACATAAATTTTGAGAAGATTCCTCACATGAACAATAGAGAAATAGATACCATGGAAACAATTGGATCATTACTAGACATGTCGAACAACATTTTCCAATGTGAATTCTTGGTAGAACAACTTCTCGTACCAACTTTTGAAATCCCTAAATCTGAATTCACATGTGTTATTGTTGGTCTTGGATCCTTGTGGTACCATGACATTTTTACTTACCTTAACAAAGGAACCCTTCCATCAGATATCACCCCGAACCTTAAAAATACCTTTGTCAAAAAGGCATATCGATTCATGATCCTAGGTGAAAACCTTTACCGTCAAAGCATCGAAGGGACATTATTATGATGTGTTAACTAAGAGGAAGCCTTAACTAATTTAATGGAAGTACATGATGATGTATGTGGGCACCATTCTAGTGGTATGACATTAGCAAAGAAACTGTTGAGGATGGGGTACTCTTGGCCAACCATGGAAAAAGAAGCTCATCAGTATGTGCAAAAATGTATCCAATGTTAACAATGTGGGGATCTGATTCATGCTCCAACTCAATAATTGCAACCAATGATCACACCATGGCCTTTTTCTCAATGGGGACTTGACCTCATAGGAAAAATCACTCCTACCTCATCCAACAACCATAAGTTTATCATAACCACCACTAAGTACTTTACTAAGTGGGTTGAAGCCATTCCTATGACCAACATAATGGGGAAGTAGACAGCCAAGATTATTCTGAATTACCTAATTTTCCATTATGGTGTTCCACAAACTCTCATCTCAGACAACATAACACCATTCAAGAATCAAGAGGTGAAAGAGCTATCAAAAATTTAATATCCAACACTAATTCTCTACCTTTTACTATCCCTGAGGCAATGGCCAAGCAGAAGCAACGAACACAACTATCTTTAAAATCCTAAAGAAAATAGTTAATGAAGTTGGTTGTGACTAGCATCTGCAGCTAAATCCCTCTCTTTGGGATTATCGAGCCTATGCCATAGAAAAATGGCCCCTTGTCATTTGCATGGCCTTTTAGGTCTTGTTTCATGGTGTTTGATCTATTTTTCTCTAATTTTATGTTGTAACATGGCTTGAACATGCATATTTAGGTAATAAAATTCAAATAGTGACATCTTACAAAGGTGTTGTGAAGTGTTGCAAAACATTTCTACACTCTTCTAGACTCTATTAATTACAACTCACCTAAAATTCTCATTTTCATCACTAATCAAGTCCTATTTTCAAGTGTTGTAAAGTCTTGTAACAAGATTTCATGCTTTTCTAGGCATAACTTCACTATTTATCCCTTTCTTATGCTTTATTTAGTCTCTTTATGTCCTCATATGCTTTAATTAAGTGCATTCTTAAATGTAAACTCGACAAACAATATTAAATGTGACTTAATTGTTGGCACCTACTTTTGAGTCCAAGGTGGGACACATTCATCATGGGTGGAAAATGAGTCCTCCTTTGCTCCAAATTCAAAATATTTCAAAATTTTCTTTTAGGTTTTTATTCAAAATCACTTGATGTCAGCCTGTGATGAGGTATCAAAGGTTACTAAGGAACAAGATTATATAAATAAGTTTTTTTACATCCATTTCAACCCTGATTCCCCATTAACACTCATTCAATCTCATACATGAATTCCATCTCAAGCATTGAAGCATTTACATAATCAAATCAAGCACAAATTAGACTTCTTGGAGTAGACATTGACATATCTTAAAATTTCTCAAACAAGGGTTTGGTGAGTATTTACATTTGCATGTTGTGTGTTTATCATTCTCTTTCCATTCCATTTCTATTTCAAGGGTTTGATTACCAAAGTGGGCTTTGACCAAGGCAAACCCCTATATCCTAACCCTCAACACTTTTTCCCCTTTGCATGTGTTTGTGTATGTAGATTTATCAAATGGAAAGGTGGAATTTTTTTTGCATATCTCATCGAAGTCATTCAAGGTGTCTCAAGCCCTATTTCAAGCTTGGAGGTTATCTACAGGTTGAATTTTGTAGATTCAGATTTGGGGAATCTTTAGAAATAGAATTGCAGATCATAAGCCACAAAATCCTCTCCAGAATTCTCCTTTTTCCAAAAGATGACTCATTCTCCATTGATGGAGAATCAATCCCATTTCCAGGCTTGAATAGTGATTTATGTAGATTTGGATACCCAATTCCCTGAAACTAGTTCCAACACTTTCTGGCAAAAACATGACTTATTCACCCAGAATGGTGAATCAATCCCAATGAGAATTTATGGTGTCTTCTACAAGTTTTTAGATCTTCATTTCATCCTCTTCCAACTTCCAGGTACTTATCTCCAATCTGGTTACTTTTTGTTACAGTTCGTTTACATTTCTACTCAAATAGTTTGAATACACATTGTGTTTTCCAGAACTTTTGCATTTGGTTAGAATACATTCCTTAGTTTGAATTTTCATTAATTTTTTAGCATTTAAACACATCCATATACACACTTGCATGCCCTCTTTCCATTTCTTCTAATGAGAACCTAAGCATTTTTAGCCCAGCTTTCTCCTTCTAGGTGAAAAACCCTAGGAGTGATAGAAAGCAAGTAGGTGCCAAAAATCTATGTTTCATTTTGGTGAACCTAATTTTTTCAATACTCTCTTTTCTACTTTAGATTCCATTATTCATCCTATAGTTTCTTACATTTCATTTTACATTAGTTATCTTGCATTCTAGGGTTTCATTTTTACATGAGCAAAAGTGCATAATAGGTTGCATTTTTGCATCTTTACTCCAAAAGTTCTGAAATTATACATTTTTCAATTAGGTCTGCATCATAGCACTCAAAAAACCATAAAAATCCCTAAATTTTTTTAGAAAATTCTAAAAAAATTCCATACTAGGACTCATTTGCCACCCTGGGCGAATCAATCCCTTATGACCCCTAAAACTGCATTTTCCAGAACTAAAAGCTCTATTTTTAAGCTTTTTTTTGGTGCCTTAACCTACCTATATCAGTTGGTTGAGTTTCTATAGAATGCATTTCATGATATTTAGCATAAATTAGCTTATTTCATGCATTGTTCAAATTGAAATTTTGCATTTACAACATTTCATTTTCAAATTATGGTAGAGTGTCATCAGTCAATTACTTTGTTTGAAATCTGAAAGGTTACATTTCATCCTATGTCTTTCAATTTCATTTTAAGTTTGCACAGATTCTCTTACATTTAAATCATTAGACATTAGCATTGTTTACATTCATGACACTTACAATTTTGCAATTTCTATTTTCAACATTAGTTCTTAGTTCATTTAGATTAGATTCATTAGAAACTGAAAACAAAAACCAAAACACATCAAATGATCCTATTCACAAAATGATTCAATTTTAGAAAACCATATCATGCAAACCTCTTACAAGTGATGACTTGGATAGGTTATACGGCACCAGGATACAAGGTTTTCTCTCCCCAAGTCCATCCAATAAGGCTTGTGATGACAAATCTAAACCAATTAATGCCAATTTATCCCATAAGCCTTTTAGTAGTGATGATTTAGACATGTTAGATAAAGCCCTAGATTACTTTCTCTCTTCTAAATCATCCACTAAATTTTTTCCCCAAAAGGATGCATGCATCGATAATCATGATAACCATAATTGTTCTTCTCCTGATATCTCTCCCATTGGTGATGAAGGTATTTTGATGAAAGAAGAGACCATCATTGAAGATCATGAAAGTCTTGGTTGTCTTCCTTCTCCTCCCCCTTGCAACAACATTATGACACATGAAGCTAAAATCATTATCCCAATCTTACCCAGTCCTCATTCATCTCCCAACACCTCCCCTACTTGTGAAAATTCTTTAGTAAATAAGGATAAACTTGTAAACAATCATGAAAAACAAATTTGTGTAGAGGATATGATTGAGAAATATGAGAATCCTACTTCCCCCACTCAAGAGGACATTCTAGGAAATGAGAATTTAAGTGTAGATACTCATGACAATCCACCCTTTTCTTCTCCTAATATCTTATCTACACATGAAGAAGATAGCTTAGTGTTAGAAGATATCGGTAGTGAATCTCATGAAACACTTATTTCCCCCTCCATTGGTAAACATGAAACTCCTAGTTATCCTCCTCTTGATTCCTCTCCTATGAGCAATGAAGCTATCTTGCTAAATCCAATTATGACATGTGATGAACATATTAGCTCTCCTCCTAGGGTCGATATTATGGCACATAAGAATGATATCTTAGTTAAAGCCAACAACTACATAGATTCTCCTTCTTCTATCCTCACTCTTTATTCAACCCTTCATCATCACCCTATGCAAGCTCAAAATATACCTAACCTCATTCTACCAAATCATAGTCTTCATGATTTTCCTTTCATAGCCATCAACCTATACAAAAAAACTTCACTCAACATTCATACTATCACCAACCATTTTTCCAAGAAACCTTTAACCTTGTTACATCCTAAATCAATACATAAATAGCATTAGTTGTTGCTCCTTGTCAAGTAATATTTTTATGATCATAGCATTCTCACTATTGCATGTTTCACATCCCTTGCAAGGGGTAGCATACCATCATCCACTTTAGGTTCACCCTTGTCTTGCACTAAGTAGGGGCAAAGTGTTAGACAGCCTTATCCCCTGTATGTCACTTTTCGTTGTCTCTTTCAATTACTCGTTAACTATTCATGAACATATAAGAGAAAGCTTGAGATGTGAATGACATGTCTTAAGGTTGACTCACATGTGACATACTTCCTTTCTTCATGATGCAACCTAAATTTGAAACGTATGACTTGGCATAGGGCTTTCCAAGTTGGCTCTCATATCTCATTTTCCTTTTTGCATTTTCCCTTTGCTACTTTAAAGTAATTCCTCACAGAACGATGTGTGGAAATTCCTTGAAATTGAGGGGCATACATTACCATAATTCATTTCTATTCTTGGTTCTTAGTATAGCCTTGTCATTTATATGATTTTTTCATCACTTTGTGGATGACATTCGGTATGATTTCCTTCATAAGTGTGTTCTATGCTAGCATATTACATTCCTCTTGGTGGCCTAATGTGATGCATTGCATCCCCTAAGTTGTAAATATATTATTCTTTCATTGGTCCTCTCTTGGAGACATTAGACACAATGTTCCCTAAGTAACTGGCCTTGCATGAACTTAACAAGACTCCTTTGAACATCTTTTGCACTTTTACATTTTTTTTTATTTTTGCACTTTCACCACCTTGCATAACGCAACTTGCATGCCTGTGGTACCCTTCATTTTTGTTCATGATATTTTTCCTTGTGGTGCCTTGTTAAAGTTATCAGGAGGTATAACTTTGATATGGTTGAGCAGTGTTGTAACTATAAAATTTTGAAAATTTTATAGTGATCCAAACTGATAAATTCCCCAAAGAAAGCCATATCTTGAGTGTAAATTTGATATAATCTCCTCTGCATAACATAATTACCAGTGAACACATCAATTTTTACCATTTGATAACTTGAAATCCCTCTAAGAAAGAGTATTTGAATAAATAATTTATCTCGGCATGAGTAGGTGTGGGTCTCTCTGATCCATAAGCTATTACATTATAATGGAGGTGTTTTGGAAATATTAGCAAGAGGTCAAGATTATCATACCGATCAAATTACCTGGGAGGATACATATCGGGAAGATACAGCTTGTGGTCTCACCGATGAATAAATTCATCGACAAGACAAACACTATCGGAGTGAGATCTTTAAGTTAGCCCGAGCATATATGTCTCACCAATGAAATACCATCGGCGAGATACCCATCGTCTCTCACCAAAAAAAACTGAGGAAATGTATCAGCAAGAAAAATGATATTAGAGTAAGTTTG
This sequence comes from Sequoia sempervirens, assembly GCA_007258455.2. NCBI lineage: Eukaryota > Viridiplantae > Streptophyta > Pinopsida > Cupressales > Cupressaceae > Sequoia > Sequoia sempervirens. The sequence goes on from VDFB02271358.1 coordinate 489,821,509, forward strand.
AAATGTCTTCCCGTTTCTCTATGTCATGCCGATGGAAGTTACAATGGCGAGAGTCTTGCTGACTTACTCAAAATGAAAGAAATGAACATCGGGTAGACTTATAACATTGGCAAAACTTTTAAATATTTCAATGAAACTTGTTCTCTTGCTAATAAAGATTAGAAGGTTCATTGGAGTGACACTTGGAAAAAATGATAAGAGTCTAAGAGATTAGCCATTCGATATTAGTAAGAATAATGTGTCGTCTCCCCAACATATAGTGTATTCAGTGAACATTGGCTTGACTCAAATGAAAGGATCGCCCAGAGTTTCAAATTGTCTTGCCAATAAAACCATTTGATGTGACAGTGGGAATTTCAAAAAAATTGTTATACTCATGCTCAGAGCTAAAACATTAATGGTGACACACAATGCATAGATAATTCCTTGAATTGAAGAAGAATATTTGAAGGAAATTCTGTAGAATTGGTAGGAGGATAAATGAGAGTGAACAAAGGGCGGGATAATTTTTTAGCTGAAGATCTTCAAATAAATATTTTTAGTTCTCTACAATTTCATTTTCCAATTCTATAATTTTAAGGAAATAAAATGGAAAGTACGAGCTTAGGAAAATTAAAGGGTAGGAGACAGGGTGAAAGTAGTCACCCTAAAGGAAAAAAGAAAAAAATTGAAACTGAGAATGAGCTAGAGGTAGCTAAGAGGAAACTATATCAAGACCTTATTGATCAACTACCCGGCTCAGGACCTAAAGCCAGGTGCTTTGCGCAACTTAGGGAAAAGGTAAAGAAATTGGAGGATAAATGTAAGCACATAGGTGATATATGGACCTCAATAAGGGGATATATGAGCTTTTCATTTTTCACTACCATTAGAGAAATCGGTTTGAGCTAGTGTGTAATCCTTGGAATTTCAACCTAGGAAAGTTAGTCTACCCAAATGTGTTTGTGGATGTAGAATTGGTGAAACTATTAGCTTCCCACTATAACCCAAATCTCAAAGCCATATGTGACCCATTAGAAAATCCATTCATACATATATCAGAGGCCACAATATGTGAATATTTTAACCTAGAAGGGGCATGTAGTGAAAAAATTGTGCATGAAGAGTTAGAGAAGGAGTTCTGGAGGATGGACACCGTATATAAGGGTTAGAGGTTACCATTACACAGACTTAAGAAGGATGGAAATTCAATCCCATTAGAAGACAATAATGGGCCCCCATTTCATATTGACTTGTTCAAGCCCTATATGCAATATACATATTTCTTAGCATGTCAAGTATTAGGGATGGAATCCCCTGAGTATATCTTGATTGTGCCAATGGTGATTGCAATGGATGTCCAGTTTCATAATTATAGACCCTTTTACTATGCCTCATATGTCTTCAAAGGGCTTGATTCAAGATGGATGGAAATAAAAAAGGGATCTCTTGTTCTACATTTCCAACATTATTCAGTCTTAATGCACATAATTTTGTACTATGGACTAGAATTAGGGATGTGGCCTAAAAAGCTAAGGGTTTCATAGTTGGACAGGGAAGGTAAGTTATTACCAATTCAACTATGGACTGTTATTTGGGATAGTAAGTTTTCCAGCTCTTGTTTTGTACATTTTGAGGAGTATTTTGTGAAACCATTGTACAAATTCTACAATCATCCTTATTAATATTCATTATCTAATGAGATAAAAATATTTCTCAAACCTAAAGAATTCAATGCGCCTATTAGCCACAATTGGGGAGATTGGTATTTTTTAGAAGATACAACCATGATAGAGTATATGGATTTGAAGATACACCTTTTATTCTGTCCAAAATGGTGCATGATAGAATTGATTATTTGGAGATTCTTAGATAGATCGATTATTCAAATGTCATCAATCTAAGTTCTTTTGGAAAAAATGCATTCATGCCCAACACACTTTGCTTTGGTGAATTCACTGTGTTGTCAAAATATGGATATGATATGATTCTTGATAAACTGTTACAATAAAATATGAAGATAGGTCCACAATGAAATGGTTTTGATTTGGAGGGGTACATTCATTCTATTATAAATAAAGTGAATTTAGGTGGGTATGATCATATACCCTATCAATATGATGATTCAATCATAAATTTTGAGGAAGAAGAAGCAAAAAGGGTAGTTGATGAATACAACAAGGGACTACAAGATGCATAATTGTTATCTTCTAGAGAGGAGACATCTGGTGATAATAGGCCTCAAAGCCAAATTGAAAAAATTTCCAGACTAAGAACTCAGGAATACAAGTGTCCTCCTAGAGAACTAGATGTTGAAGAGAGTTTTGTTGTGCCCTTAGCACACACGCCCTATTCGGAACGGGGACCCTCTTTTCTTTCGCCTCGTCGGGTCTTTCGGGGTTGCCTCGTTTTGCGTGCCCCTCTTTTTTGATGTTTTGTATGGTCGATGTTGCTCCAAGGTTTCATCGTAGATCGATCATGCCTCCGCTTTTGGTTTTCTGCTGCCTTCCAGGACCTCGAGGAATCCCCTTTGGCATTTTGGCCCTGAACGGCGTTGGGCCCCTCTGGGCCCGGGCGCCCGGGGTTCTCTGTTCGGGCTTCCCCTTTGAAATTTCTGTCCTTTGCGGCGTTCTCTGGGCGTCTTTCCGCCCCTCGGGGTCCGCCCTGCCGTCCGCCGCCTGAGACTTGCACAAATTTTCGGGGCGGTGCCTGCCCCTTTGGGCCCCGGTCCCCAGAAGTCCGCTTCCGGACTTTCGTCCTGGGATCGCCGTCCGCGACGGCGAGCCTTTGGCGGCCTCCCGCTGCTCGGGCCCCGCCTTGGTTTTTTTCGCCGATGGTTTGCTTTTGACCGCCCGCGTGAACTTTCAGACCCGGATCGAGTTGCCAGTTCCGAAACTCCGTGGCGGTCCACTTCGTCTTAAAGTTCCTACTTGACTCCATAGACTCAGGCCTCAGACCTCTCACATACATCGTAATCAATCTTAATCACATGCGTCATACACCATCTTTTAAAACCATGGAATCCTTTGGAGTCTCTTGCCCTGGGTGGAATTTCACCAACTCCCGTTGTCGTCACGATCATTTATTACGGATGTGTGATGGTTCGGTATAAATGCAACCACGAGGTCATATTCCTGCTTAGGGTGGGAAATGAATTGGGCCGACCATCATCCCAGGGGCCCACGTTAGCAGCATCGCAATCATGGCATCCGCTTCACTCCATAGCCCCGGTGGATCCCACATCTCCGCTCTGTGTTTGAGGTGGGCCAGTGGTTGCCTCCATGCGTGTTTTTCATTTTTCAAGGATTTAAATAAATGAACAAACTCTCTAGAGCTGATGGTGAAAACAAGGTGTGCCCATTACCAATATCTGTCATAGTATTGTTGGAATAGCCCTAAGCATATTCGGGACTTTCTTGGTAGCGGTACTGCCGAGGGGTCGAGCCCAGGGCCCCGTCTGCCAGCGATCTACCCTTAGCTTCGTCCTAACAGTGATCGTCCCTCCCGAGGTCTGGTCGCCCAGACTTCCCTGGCCCAGAGTGTTTATCATTTTATACGTCCTCCAATGTAAAACTCAATTTGCCTCCAGGCTCCGAATCCCATTTACGCCTTAGTAGTGAAACCAAATGTTCTCCTTTTGTGCCTCGGACCCTGGGTCCTGGGCTCGTCTCCCGGGGTTGGCAGGCGATTTGCGTCAAGCGAGGTTAGCCGCCAGCCATGATCCGATCGCCACAGCTCACAACATTCAACCTGGCGTCACGTTAATGCAGCATGGGCGAACGTCGGGCCTCTATACCTGATTTTTAGCCATTTTAAAATGGCGAGACCTTTTCGACGAAGACCCATCTGCCACCTGACCCCGGGGGCTCGCCCCCCGGGCTTCCCTTGACCGTGTGGTCTGGGCCACTCCTCCTTGCCGTGGGACCGTCCGGGCCCGGCCGTCCCGAGTTTTGTTCACGGAACTCAATGACGGTTCCGCTGTCCTCGACGGCGGACCCCTGCCTACTTCCCGCCGGCCGGGCCCCAGGACGCTCCTCGCTGCCGCTGTTTAAATCAACGAAAATCTCATGGCGGCCACCACCTCGCGTCTTCCCGGCCGCCGGGTCCCAGAGATTCCCGCTCCGCCATTCGTCTCTCGTTCGCTGTTGCTAAAGGCCAAGGCCCTTTAGCGCCCCGACCTCCAGACCCCGGTATACCAATCTCCGCTGAGCTTGAAGGATAAACTTGTGCCGACCAGCGCCCCCGCTGCCGGGCCTCGCTTGGAAAAATGCCTCCAAACCTAAACAATGCACTCGTCGGCCGCCTTTTGGCGCTCCAGGTCCCGGGCCTCGGACTTCTGCCTCCGGATTTCTGCCCGCTGTCTGCCGTCTCCAGCGGCCGTCTGTTAGCAGCTTCTCGGCTTGAAACCTCGGGTGCCGCCTAAATCGATCCAAACAAACTCAAACCTGGAATCTAACCTCGACCCATGTCCCAAATTATGCTGTTCTCCATCATGGGCCTTCTAAGGCATTAAAATTTGGCCAAGAAGGGTCTCCAGGAGCTTTCCGTTGCATTTTCCCTTCCAGGTAGCATTCTTGCTAGGGAAGTCCGGCCCTCCGGGCCCGGATTGTCCAAGCGACCTGAAACGAAGATCAATACCGTCTAAGGATAAAATTTATGATATACTTGAATGGTTATTTAGATGTTATTCTCGAAATATGGACTAACATGAACGCTTTAATGTTTTGTTGCACTAACTTTTCCCTTGCTTACAGAATATATGGAATCGGCTGGAGGAACTACAGGGGCCTCCACCAAAAAGGACAAGGGAAAAAAGTCAGGAAGGACCCCTCGGGGAAAAGAAGATAAGGATCAAATGAAGTATCAGTTCGAAGGTGAACCGCTCCACTCAAAGGTCTCAACGGACTGGAAGGAGATTTCAGATACAAACATCGGCCAGGTTGACATAGACGAATTCACTCAGAGGGTCAAGGTCAACCTTACAACAAAGAATGCCAGACTAATACGGAAAAGTGGAATTGCCAAGGCTGTCGGTTTCCCTCCATCTCTCCTGGCACCTGAACTAGTGATGGCTTGCCGAGAAGCCTATCAAACTGACACCAGAATGATTGTGGATAAGGAGGGAAACATCCTCGTTGACATGTTGCCGAAGGGAATCACGAAGACATTCCACATTCCCACGTTCCCACACATGGAGGTTCCCACGTTAGAACAATGCCAAGCGGCGTGGGATGCTAATACGTCAGGATGTAAGAAATCAATCAACCTCCTTTGGCTTAAGGAGAAACGTGGCAGCGCTGCGAAGGTTCCCCAGAAACTCTTCTGTAGCGATTTCCACGAGGACTATCACGGTCTGGTAACTATGTTGAGCAGAATCATGGGTCTCCCAGTAGCCGCCTACTTCCAAGAATGGATGGCCTATTACATTGAGCAGATCCTGTGGGGGAATGAGGACATTAAAACCAAGGTCTCATTCGACTAGGGAGGCATCATTAGCAACTACTTCCATGAGTAGTTTGTCAACGTCAAGAAGAGCTCTAAGTTTTACATGACCTCTTACCTGGTGTACTCCCTGGCAAGTCAAAGACAATACAACGGGTTATTTGTGGCACCCGATCAGGGACACAAGTGAGGGCTTAAGCTGTTTGACAAATACCCTCAACTCCAATACCGCAACTTCAAGAAGGAGTACTGCCAGGTCAATGACGCCTTCATTGGCCATATCATCAGATTGATCATCGGAGACTTCGAGAGGAGAGTCTCCCATAGTGCCATGACGCTCTTAAAAGAATATGCCTTCCTGTTCATCCAGTTCCCTAAGTTTACCTACATCCGGGCCTAGGGGTTCATGGAACGGCTGAATAGATTGCCACGGTACCCAAATGACAGGATCATCCTCCTAGAGCTTTCACGACAGCTCCAACATATCCAGACAATCTTCAGCAATAAACATGTGGCGGGGATCTCCTACCCTATGACCCTCGGCCAGGGCCTGTATCGACTCCAGACTTCTCAATGTGCCAGTAATTCTGAGAAGGAGCTCAAGGATTACCAATTCGACTGGTACATTGCCTGCCCATGGATGGATCCACATGGCCACATAAGGAAGGCACTGGGGCCGACATATGCCCACCAATACCACATTGAAGATTTCTGGGCAGACTGCAAAGATGACAAAGAAGTCCGCACAAGGCACTACATGCGCATGACAGTATTATTCCTAATAAGGGTGCAACCGTTCCCAGTGCTGGACCAGGCCGAGGAGGACGAGTCCACAATCATGCACCCAAGGTACCCTACAGTGGCTAACCTATAAATACCATCGATCGACTAGGACGAACAGGAGGTCAATGACCTAGATACCATAACCCAGCCAATTCTAACTCGCACCAGGTAGTGGATCGATGGGCAGGTGGTGCACCTGAAGCGCCAAGGGGTAGTCCTAACATATGAAGGGCTCAAGAGTGAGCCAAGCACCATGAAGGATGTTGTTGCCACCACGTCAACTGGCGGGACCTCCAAGTCTCCTCCAATCACCAGGTCCCAAAAAAGGAAAGGAACAGAGACCGCACAGTCTCCTGACCCCAAGGAGCAAGCAAAGAAAGATACGGGAGGCTCATCTCCCAAAAGGCTGAAACAAACGGTGAGTACAGAAGAACCCTGACCTCCTTTGGCTCTTCCTGCTCCTCCTGTTGCACCACCCACCTCCCTGACTGCGATCGCCGCTTCTCTACCGGCAGTGGAAATTTTTGTCCATCTTGCCCCTTCACCCTTTACCGAGTCAATGGTCGTCATTGATTCCTCTTCTGGCATAACCACTCCTTCCTCTACTACCATGTCTCCAATTACATCCCTCCCTCTGGCAATAATAACATCGCCTGCTCCCCTTGCCACTATACCCGAGGCTCTTGCGAGGCACATGCAGAGTCTTCTCCCTGAGCTCTCACAGATCCTAATGGACCCTGCTCTCCAAGCAGCCCTCGCCCAAGCCCTCACAACAGCTCAACCTTCACAACCACCAATAGTGCCGCTGGCTATGGAAGCTACAATGCAAATCTCGAAGGAGTTGGAGGAGTAAGAGCAGGAAGCCTCGAGGTCTATGGAGGAGGAGGCCGATGAATATCATGAGCACCCCGAGTACGAGCACGAAACCATTGACAAGGTGGTTTATGAGGGAGAGGAGACAGGCTCTTCCGAGAGCGGAAATGAAGAGAATGGCTTGGGTGCCAAGGAAATCATCCAAACATTTGATGATGACCTTGAAGAGGAGTTGGCGCAGTAGCCAAAGGATGTTGGGGAGGAAGCGGAAAAGCTACCACATGGTGAAGAAGGGCAGCCACCAGAAGAGTACCCGCAAAAAGATTTATCTAAAGCTGAGACCCATGTTGTAAAGAGCCCTGAGGCTGAGGTTACTGAAGAGAAAGAAGAGGAGGCAGTGAAAGAAGAAGATCCGACCTGACAATTATCCACCAAACTGCCCATCAAATGCCTCGTATTCATTCGTGACTCTGACGAAGAGGAGGAGGATGCTAGTAAAGAGAAAGAGGAGCCCCAAAAGGAAAAGGAGGCGGAAGTCTTACCTCTGACTGAGAAGGGTGAGGGCAGCCATGATGCGCCCAGGGATAAATCTGTTATGCCGGATTGGTTGGAGAAAAAACTTGAGAAGACGGCTCCTATTGTAAAGGACCCAAGGGCGAGATTGGAGGCCATCTTGGCTCGATCCCTGAGCATGACAAAGAAGGAGAAGAAGCCTAAGGTCTGATCCAGGATAATAATGGACGCTTCTAGCTCCCGAGCAACGCAAATTGCAACGCCTATAGTTGGCCAAACGAGGGTGAGTTATAATATCTCCACCATTGACTTGGAGACAACAACTAGGGAAGAGAAGGTTGAGCATCTTGAGGAGTCGGTGGCCATAGTGGTACACCTGATAAAGCAGGACAAGTTCTCCAAGGATGAGCTCAAGGCGCAGGTTGCAGCGTTAACAGATTATATCCAACAATGGTCCTCAGTGGACGACTTGCCCACCACCTCCACAGGCGCACCACAGTTGCTCTCCAAAGAACAGATTGACAAGATGGAGAGAAGGAATAATTTAAAGAAGACCACTGAGGATTGGTTCCGATAGGTCACATACGTCGGAAACATGGGAATCAGCAGGGTTATGCGAACAACCAACAAGTTCTCGGATCTGATCCAATCCCTAGAGAGCATAAGGAGGCTCTACACCAATTTCCATGCGACGTACGACTCCACCTTCCCAAGAATTGAAGCCATCCTTCAGATGTCTGAGGACACATGGGAAGAGAAGCTAGAGCTGAAGAAAGAAGATCACTGGCTGGTGGATGTGTGGCACAGAGACCTCGACAACCGGAAGGAGAGGTTGGAACAAATTCTGAACAAGGTGGATCTAGATATGGAGTGGATCAAAGAAATCCAGGTGGAGTGGGCCGAATATCTTAAACTGATGACGGGCTATGATATGCCCACGGTACAAATGGATCCAGAAAAGATTAAGCCATACTTCCACGAGAAGATGAAGGACAGGACAGCCGAAGAAATTACAACGGAGTTCCTTAGTTTTGCTGCCTGCGCCTTCGACCGATCAGAGCTATTCAGAGACAAAGGCTCGAAGTATGATGAAGATTGGAAAAGGCTGGAAGAGAACACCAAGGAATGGAGCTACCAGACTTTACGATGTGAAATCCTTGAAATCGACAAGCTCCAGGCTGTAATCCTCAAATATATAGAGCACGCAGCTTCTGAAGAGCAGGAGGACAACCCAGCCAAAGAAGAAGACCTTCTTGAAGAGTAGGTACAGCAAAGAAAATAGCAATCGGCTATAGGACGAAAGAGCTATAGTGCCACCCACTAGAAGACAAAATAGGGAAATGACGGAAATGTATTTTAAATTGTAAAACTACTTGGGGGTAGGTGAAACCCTATTTTGTAATGAATCTTGGCCATTCATTTAACTTTTGGAAAACTATAAATAGAGCACTCCCCTCATTTGCAAAAGTGAGAGTTGAGTTATTGTAAAGGCATGCTACAGAAATTTATAAAATATCATTGACGGGTGTATTTTCTTGATTTCTCTCATATTTACTTGATTCTTCCTCAATTTCACATGTTTAACTTAGATCTTATAAGCTATTTAGTTAAATTTATTTACTTCTTTGGATAAATCTTAGGAATGTTGGACGTTAGCAGAAAATTCTTGCCCATTTGATGATCCCATAGTCCATACTTTCTATTTCTTGAAGGTAGATAGTACGTACAAAGATTAGCTGGACTTGGCCCAAGTTGCTCAAACATTTATCTTTAATTCATGCATGTGTATGGTGGATGAAGGATGAAATATCGCAATCCTTAGAAGAATGGCTAATTTCCAGCGATGCTGGCATGAAATCCACGGTTAGTGGGATATTGTTTAAAGAAGTTGTCCATTGCAGGAACTCCATTGTCACTATTCACAGTCAGTTGTAGATTTAGGAACTTTCCCTCTTCCTTGCCTTCTTTTTTTTTTTTAATGACTGACCTATGCTAAGGTTCATTGCACATTGTAAAGCCAAATTCAATAACTAAGTGGAGTTCAAGATTGCTATTTGAACCTACAACCAACTCATAATAGATTTTATCCTAAGAACTCCATTCCAAGATCCAACTTCCTGCTTTGTGGCCACTTTGTATTTTTGTAAGACCGCCTTGTGATTCCAACAAATCACATCAAACTACTGAGGTATCTAAGCACTGTCATGACCTGACATTCGAGAGACCTTGGGATAGTGTTCTGCAATTCGATTGTGGGATATTGTCTTTCAAGAGAGGTTGTGCGCCCATGCACTGCATGTGTTCAGAAGTGAATAAAAACACCATCAACAGAACTGGCGTTAGAAGGAGGGCCACGCTCGAAATACTAAGCTGCGGGATAAAGCGAAGCTAGATTGAATCGGATTATTCTCTCCGGAAAGGTTTCAGAGAGTTCTATGATCAACACCAAACAAGGGAGAATTTGAAGAATTGCAGCCTCCCACGAGGGCAAAGAGAGCACAAGGAAGTAGCACCGCCTCTTCCTTTTCCTCCATTCGATCCACCCTCATTTCACCCTCACCTTCATTTGGCTGGCCTTCATCTTCCACCCAACCATCTCAAATAGCATTACACCTTCTATCTTTGGCAGCCAGGGGATCGCTCCTCTCCCAACCCTTTCGGCCTAAGGCACAGTCAAGGCGGCCATAGCTCAAGTATAGCCCCAAATTATTGTTGTATTGCAAATACAACCCCAAATCCCCGTTTTCCAATAGCAAATGCTGCCTCCGCCTCCCCCCATGGCTTGGCTAGCACATAACCCGTCGCCGATACATTTTGTAGTCTACAATGATATGCCCAAGAATCCGGAGGGCTTTTGTTCGAAATTCCATCCATGCGATATGCAAAGAACATCTGAGGAGCATATCAAAATATTCGAGACAGCGATCACCGAAATGCAAGTCAACCATGAGGACGTTGCATGTCGCCTCTTTCTACATTCATTGGGGGAAGAAGCCTTCTATTGGTACATTAACCTGCCGAGGGGGTCCATCACCTCGTGGAACTTGATGAAGAATGTCTTTCTGCAGAAATACAAGATCCCTGTTAACCCTTCGGAGCTTTACCAACAGTTCATGTCCGTCAGAAAGGAGGTCAACGAACCTATCAGTTCCTTTAATGACCGCTTTCATTGGGCTCACATGAGGCTTCAGGATCCATACCTCCATAATGATGCGGCGGCTCTTCCGGTCTACTATGCGGCACTGGACAACCTCACGTCGGCTTTGGTGAAAAGGATGTGCCCACCCCCCACTACCCTATTGGCTGCCTATGCAGAAGCCGTCGTCGCTAGTGCGGACTTGGGATAAAATATCTCTGGCCCGCTACCTTCTTTGGGGCCGGTCGCCCACCCAATGTAGATTCAAGGGCTTAATCAGGAGTTTGCTCATCAAACCCTTATTATGAACCAGGTACCCTAATTGCCATGGTGCCGCATCCAGGGCAGCCATTAAATTATGCGCCCCCCGCGTCTTCCTATTTGCAGCCCCAACAGCAGTACAACTATTCCCAGATTGCTCCACAACAGCAGGCGTATTCCCAACAGCCCCAGGCGCCATTGTACCTGTCGGGACTGGACTTTCCTCCAGCCTACCAAAATTAGCTGGTGGCCCCGCCCATTTTTCTCCAAAATTCGGCCCCGTCACCTGGAGGCACGACTAAGAAGGACAAGCTAGAGAAACTAACGGAAATGATCAAGAAAATGTCCACGGAGATGACGCATCTGAAGAATCAGAATAACTAGTTGCAGACCTCTCAGTGTAATTTCTAGGTCAATCTCAATCAGGACAGTCGAGACAATAGAGACAACAGAGATAATCGAGAGGTAGGCCCTTCCTCCGGGCATAATTATTAGAGGGGGAAAAATGCCAATCAAAATGTAGAAAGAAGACCCTCTCAGAGGTAGAATCGCACATGAAACACCAGGCCAAACAATGGTGGTATCTCCACGCCTTTCGATCAACCGGCAAGCAATGACAAAACATCTAGTGGTGTATACCTAGCTGAAGCAGCTTTGTCCGGGTGGTGTCAACTTCACAAAACCAGTAGACATTCTGAGATGGATTGTCCTGAATTTTAGACAGCTGCTGAAATTTTCTAGGTAGAGGTACAAAACGTGGTCGACAATGCCAGTTGCAGGGACATCGTCCCATCTAAGCCCTACGATTCCTCGTGTCTGGTAGTTAATCAGGCATCGTTTCCGCAAGGAGACCGCAACGAGCCCGAAGTCGAGCCTACTCCTATTGAGGATGAAGAAGCGCAAGAGGTAAGTAATGAACAAACCTTGGCTCAGCTCTTTGATTCAGTAGATAATAGTCTGGTAGATGAAGAAGAATCATATGTAGATGAGGTCCACATGTTCCATCAACTGTCAAGTCCTTACTTCCTTAGGAATAGACAAGCGAGCAGACCCTTTACAACTTCTACCTCACCAAACAATTTTGCCACTCCGCCTGATCCCAACGCCAGCAATAACCCTGGGCTTCCTCATATACCTGCCCAATACCTCAACAAGAACTAGTCTCAAAACTAGTCACAAAATTAGCCTTAAGGCTAACCTCAAAATATGTTTAGTCAAACAAAGGTCCAAACCCCTAGTTCTGCTATAGGCCAGGCTTTTAGCACATAAATTGAACAAATAGGTGAATATGTGATAGAAGAGTTCAAGAAGGTAAAAATTAGCTTATCCGCCTTCAAATTACTCAAAGTTCCTACCATGAGGCATGCTTTTTTCAGGGTTTTGAATGGGACTCCATATTCTAATACGACACAAGAAAGCCCAGCTAAGAGAGTAACCTTTGAAGACCCTAGGAAAGAACCTGAGATACGGGACAATACTGGAAGAAGGAATGATGCCTCCGTAAATCAGTCAGTAAGTAGACAAACTGAAAAGGAGCCAGAAAGGGCTACCGGGTAGTTTTCTAAGGACCAACAATTTAAGCAAGCCAAGGATACAGGAAATGATAGGAATAAAGGTCAAATAGCTCAAATGGATACACCTGTGGGCATCCTCCAAGGGACACCGGAAACTCCCCCTTTCCTGACTACCATCAGGATCTTTGGGAAGAACTTGCATAACTACCTGCTCGATTCGGGGGCTTCTGCCAATGTCATGCCCTTGGCAGTATGCAAGGCTCTTGGCATCACTCCCACACCGTCAAAGAGAAAGGTGACCCAACTGGACAAAATAAAGATCAATATCGTGGGTGAAATAAACTATATCCCGATGCAAATTGTTGTAGACCCACAGATACAGTAGGTCATCGATATTCAAGTGGCTGATATTCCCAATGCATATGGAATCATTTTGGGAAGGGAATTCACTAAGGCGCTAAATGGATACAACGCCACGGACCTTTCTCACATGTGGCTGCCATGGAAGGGGCTGCCAAATCAGATCCGTATCGACCATGAACCCCGTATGAAGTACATGATCACGGAATACAATAATCTCAGCAAGGTGTTGTTTGCCAAGACTGATTTAGGAAATTACTGCCCTCTTGCCTACCAAAATGAGATCAGGCTTCAGGAAGAACATGCAGATGAAGTATTGTTAGTGTTGTGTAGTCCTTCGATCGATTCTACTCGAGTACCCCCAGACGCAGAAACATTGGTAGAAGCTGATGATGAGCCGGATAAGGATGACGACTGGGGACTACTCAATGGATTCCAGGAGTTCATGGAAAAATGCGTAAGGGATCAGCTTAGCCTAGGAGCTCGAATGAATTTTCAAGATCTCTTATTGCCGAACTGGTGCAGGGTTCACAATGCTGCACACTCTGAATTTGATTGTTGCTTGTGCCAAACAGCAGTGGCTCATGTTGTAGAAACAGCTGCTCATCAGATGGAAACGCCAAAGGAGGCACCACAAGAATCGCCTGTTGATCATAGCCTTGAATCAAAGAATCCCTCTAAGATTACAGGGCCATATGTCCAGCCGAGAGGGAACGGGAGTTCAATCAGACATGAAGGCAAGGAATCCTCCGCGTGTTGGACGCTTCGATTTGAAAATCATCAGCCCAACAGGTAAAATATTTCTCGCTACCCACAGATTACAGTTTTATTGCACGAATAACATAGCGGAGTATAAGGCCTTAGTCCTTGGTCTTCTTATGGCCTTGAAGAAAAATGTAAAAGTGCTGCAAGTTTTCAGGGATTCCGCACTCGTAGTTAAACAAGTCAGGAAGTTGTATTCCTGTCATGATCGGAGACTCACCAACTATAGGCACATCATTTGGGATCTCTTAGAGGGTTTAGATGCATTCAATATACAATTGATCCCTCGTGCTCAGAATTGCACATCTGATGCCTTGGCTCAAGCAGCTAGCACTCTACAACCCCTCTCTTTGTATAGGCTCGAGAAATTCACTGTTAAGCTAACATCCACGCCATCAGTCCCAGATAATGTTACCTATTTACACGTCTTCAATGACGACAAGCATATCCTCCAGTTCATCACAAGTTCTGATGTCTTCGCAGCTCAAATACTTGATGAAATTGATTTGCAGGAGGCTGAATTGGACATAGAGGGGGTCATCAACCTCAAAACCAATACGATCCCCAAAGACATGGTTCAGCTGGAACGCGTATTCGACTTGAATCAGATCAGAGATCAGGATCAGCAAACAAAAAAGGAGGCCATCAGCAACCAATGCAATGCACACAACCTTGGGACAACCAAGGAGACCAAGAATATTTTTATTGGCAAAGTGTGCACACCGAAGGAAAGAAGAGGAATCATGGGTGTGTTGCGAAGATACCATGATGTGGTGGCATGGAGCTACGAAGATTTGAAAACTTATGACACTTCTATCATTATACACACTATCCCTCTTAAGACAGAAGTGAGGCCATTCCGCCAGCGGCAGCGCCCTATCAATGCCTTGCTGGAACCTATCGTTTATAAAGAGGTGCAAAAATTGCTCTCAACTAGAATCATTTTCCCAGTCAGGTATTCCACTTGGGTGGCCAACTTGGTCCCTGTCCGAAAAAAGAATGGGGAGATTAGATTGTGCGTGGATTTTTGCAATCTAAATCACGCCTCATAGAAAGACAACTATCTAGTACCATCGCTGGATGAGGTACTACAGGTCGTCAACAGCTCCCAGATGATGTCGTTCCTCGACGAGTACTCTAGATATAACCAGGTAATGGTACAATATGAGGATCGTCACAAAACGGTGTTCACCACTAAGTGGGGGACATTCGCATACAGAAGAATGCCTTTCGGGCTCATCAATGCCGACGCCATGTTCCAACACGCCATGGATATCGGCTTCAAAGACCTAATTAGCAAGTGCATAATAATCTACATGGATGATTTGACCGTGTTTTCTAAGAAGCGGGGCGATCATGTCTCCGACTTATGCAAAGTATTTCAGAGATGCAAGGAATTTAGGGTTTCTCTCAACCCCAAGAAGTGCATTTTCGGAGTGACTGAAGGCAGGTTGCTCGGGCACATCATTTCAAAGCAAGGAATCTCCATTGATCCTGAACGTATCGAGTCCTTACTCAAAATTTAGCCCCCAGGTAGCAAGAAGGAATTAAAATCTTTCTTCAGAAAGATCAATTTTGTCTAGAAATTCATCATAGGTTTCACAAAAATTGTGAAACCTCTCAGTGCCATGCTCAAATAGGATGCCAAAGTCGAATGGACACCTGATGCCAAACAATCCTTCGAAGAAATCAAACGGGCCATCGCTGAGGCACCCGTGTTAGTTAGCCTGGACTATCTAAAGCCATTCTACATCTACTCATTTGCTTCAGAATATTCTTGTGCTAGCATGTTGACCCAGAAGGACGACGAAGGAAACGAGCATCCGATCACCTTCATGAGTGCTCCCCTCAAGGATGCTAAATTACATTATCACAACATTGAAAACCAGGCTACGCTCTCATCAGAAGAGTGAAGAAATTTAAACACTACATTCTACGCAACAAGGTGTTCGCCATTGTCCTCGACCCAGCAGTCAAGACGCTGCTCATGCAAAAAGAATTGGGCGAACGAAGGGCTAAGTGGGTCACTCTGCTACAAGAGTATGATATGGAGATCCAACTGATGAAATTGGTGAGAGGGCAGACACTCACCCGTACAATTACCGAAACACTAGCAGAGGCTGGACCTAAACTCACGGTGCAGCAGTACCAGCTTGAAGATGTCTCCCTGGGAGAATGGTACCAAGATGTCGTTTACTATTTGCTGAATCATAAGTGTCCGTCGCACCTACAAGGAGTCCAAAAGTGGGTCCTAAGATTGAAAAGTAATGGTTACATGTTGCAGGGTTCCATTTTCTACAAGAAGAATCATGAAGGCATTTATCTGAGATGCCTTGGCAAGGAAGAAGCAGAACACGTCTTGAAAGAATTTCACAATAAATTTGGCATAGGCCATGGTTCTAGTTCCTCCACGACGCATCAAATATTGAGAGTAGGGTACTATTGGCCAACTGTCTTCAAGGATTCCCATTGCTATGTTCATTCATGTCACACGTGCCAGACCGCTGCCACCAGGGAGAGGAATGTTGCTATCCCACTGCAGTCTGTGCTGGAGGTAAGGCCTTTTGCACAATGGGGTCTCGACTTCATCGGTCTGGTAAGCCCTCCATCATCTGCGGGACAGGTACATTCTTACCGCTATTGATTATTGTACTAGATGGACAGAAGCAATAGTATGTAAGAAATGCACAACTGAAATAGTTACTGATTTCTTGGAAAGTTTCATTTTAAGTCGCTTTGGTTGTCCCTATGCTTTGGTATGCGATAATGGACCTGCATTTGCTTCGTTAAAATTTTGCCGGTTGGGCATTTGACTATGGAATAGCCCTTAAATTCTCATCCAATTACTACCCTCAAGGAAATGGCCTTGCCGAATCCACGAATAAAAATCTGATTACTGTGATCAAAAAGCTGCTAGATAGGAATCCCAAGGACTGACATACCCAGCTCCGTTTTGCCCTTTGGGCTGACCGCACTCGCCATAAGGCTGCCCTTGGCGATTCTCCATTCCACCTGGTCTATGGCCTAGAGCCTATATTCCCCATCCATCTGAAGATTCCTACTCTTCAGTTCATCAACGATTTTTATGAGGGAGGAGATCGTAGGGAAGCTCGGTTAGCCGAGCTCTTACATTTAGAGGAAGTCTGAAACCGCGCAATAGAAAATTTTGCCAAACATCAGGCAGTAGTTAAGAGATGGTTTGACCGTCGAGCCAAGATCAAGGCCTTTAGAATTGCAGATCTGGTCCTATATTGGGACAAGGCCCATGAGAAGAAAGGGGGACACAACAGATTCGACAAGCTTTGGCTTGGCCCCTTTCAAATAGCTAAGATTTTGGGAGACAATGCCTTTTGCCTAAAGACCTTGACCGGTGAGAATGTCCCATTGCCAGTCAACGGACAGCACGTGAGGCATTACTTCCAAGCTTGAGCTCGTTCGAGCTCCTTGTTGTAAATACCTATCCATAGGTTAGAGTAGTTGCTTTCTTGCTTATTCACATTTTGTTTGCGTTGCTTTTTGTTTTCTCGCTCCCGACAGTTTTGTTTCGAAATAGGTTTCCCGCTCCTTTGCAGTGGCCGTGCTTGCCTGACAAGCAGTTCACTTTACTGTCTGTTCTTTGTGTTCTTTGGCTAAACATTCACTCTAGACTATCAGTCTTTGTGAGCTCTCTGCGAATGATTTCCTTGTTTGAACTTTGCTCAGAACTTGACCCTTAACTAGATCTTCTTACCCACATCTCGGATCTCGCACAAATTACATAATAATAAATTCTGAAGGACCGTACTATGGTTGTTATGACACCCTAGTGAGTGAAAAATCTTAAGTCTACTCCAGTGACCACTGCAGTCTCAAACCCATTATAGGATTCAATGCTTACCCGGTCGAACTAAATGGTAAAAGGGAAATGAAATATCAAAGCAAAAAAAGGAAAAAAGGGAACTTTGAAAAAGGGAAATAAATGACCGTATGGGTGTTCAGATAACTCTACCGGGGCTATGGACACCCAGCTGGTAGTAGAGCAATATCTATGAGATTGTAGTGACAACTCCGTCGGGGCTATGGACGCCTGACTAGCAGCGAGGCAATGTCCAAGTTACTTTTGGTGCTAGAAGATTTATGTAGCTCACTCGGTTGACTTGGTAACCTTGGTCACTATCCCAAGGAAATGAATGAACTCACTAAACACACACTTCTGACATGTCCTGTAAGCTGACCCAATTAACGATCTTGTTCTCCCAGATTCATCTCTGGAAGTCACTCATGGTTTGCGAAACCAGAGATTCTGAGTCCTGAATGAATATTTATCCATAGAATGCTCTGGAGCGTTCTCCATTGAAGGCGCCATTTGTTGTGCCCTTAGCACACACGCCCCGTTCGGAATGGGGACCCTCTTTTCTTCTGCCTCATCGGGTCTTTCGGGGCCGCCTCGTTTTCCATGCCCCTCTTTTTTGATGTTTCGTATGGTCGATGTTGCTCCAAGCTTTCATCGTAGATCAATCATGCCTCTTCTTTTGGTTTTCTGCTACCTTCTGGGACCTTGGGGAATCCCTTTTAGCATTTTGGCCCTGAACGGCCCTGGGCCCCTCCGGGCCCGGGCGCTCGGGGTTCTCTGTTCGGGCTTCCCCTTTGAAATTTCCATCCTTTGCGGTGTTCTCCGGGCATCTTTCCACCCCTTGGGGTCCGCCCTGCCGTCCGCCGCCTGAGACTTGCGCAAATTTTCGGGGCGACGCCTGCCCCTTCGGGCCCTGGTCCCTGGAAGTCTGCTTCCGGACTTCCGTCCTGGGATAGCCGTACACGACGGCGAGCCTCTGGCGGCCTCCCGCTGCTCAGGCCCCGCCTTGGTTTTTTCCGCCGATGGTTTGTTTTTTACCGCCCGCCGTGAGACTTTCCGGGCTCGACTGTCCGGAGTTCCGGGTTCCCCAAACTTCGTGACAGTTCCGCCGTCTTCGACGGCGGATTCTTGCTGGCTCCCCAAACTCCGGGGCCCGAACCTCTCACCGATGCCATCCCCTGATCAACGCGAAAATCACACGGCGGCCACCACACCATGTCTTTCCGGCCGACGGGTCCCGGAGTCTCCGCCGCCGCCGCCGACCTAATTCAAATTTCACCAACTTTCCCGCGGTCGTACGATCATTTATTACAGATATTAATGACAGTTGGGGTATAAAATGCCCAACCCGCCAGAGTCATTTTCATAACCAGGAATTGGAGTGAATTGAATAGACCATCATCTTGAGCCCACCGTGATCAGCAGCGTCAGGATCCTCGATGTCAACTTCACTCCATCGCCCCTCGGTGGATCCCACATCTCCCCGCTCTGTGTATTCGAGGTAGGCAATCGGTTGCCCTCCTGTACGTCTTTTTCACCATTTTCAAGGATTTAAATAAATGAACAAACTCTCTGGAAGGCATAAGTAGGTAGAAAACCAAATTGCCCCCATTACCCATGTCTTGAAAATTGGCCAAATCCATTGGAATAGCCCTTGCCGCCGACTCGAGACTTTTCTTGGTCGCGGCTGTTCTTCGCCAGGGTGATCTGGCCCCCCGGGCCCGCTATCCACCTTCGCCATCCGCCCTTAAGCTTTGATCGTCTACGGGCTGCAAGTCGTCCCTCCGGGTCCGGTCCTTTGAACTTTCCTGACTTGGGTTTCGTCCCCATTTTGCCGTGCTCCAATCGCAAAACTCACATTGCCTCCCGGCCTCCGGGTCCTGGCGCACGCCTTGCCATGAAAATTGAAACCAAGTATTCCTCCTTTCGTGCGCTCAGACCCTGGTCCCCGAAGCTCCGTCTCCGGGGTTCCGCGGGCAATTTGCTTTCGTCAAACGGAGTTCGCCCGCCGACTTCCCGCGATCCGGGCTCTGCCCTAGCTCTGGCTGTTGAACCTTTTCCAATATGTTAATGTGGTGTCGTTGACACCCTCGGGCCCCGGACGTCGGACCTCCGTGCCTGATTTTTTGCTGTTTTAAAATGGCGAGACCTTTTCAATGAAGTCCCATCTGCCACCCGACCCCGGGGGCCCGCCCCCCGGGCTTCCCTTAACCGTGTGGTCCGGGCCACAACTCGCTACCGTGGGACCATCCAGGCCTGGCCATCTGGAGTTCCATTCATGGAACTTTGTGACGGTTCTACCATCCTCAATAGTGGACCCCTGCCTGCTTCCCGCCGGCCGGGCCCCGGGCCGCTCCTTGCCGCCTCCGTTTAAATCAACGAAAATCTCACGGCGGCCGCCACCTCGCATCTTCCCGGCAAGCGGGTTCCAGAGATTCCTACTCCGTCATTTGTCTCTCGTCCACTGTTGCTAAAGGCCAAGGCCCTTCGGCGCCCCGACCTCCAGACCCCGGTATACCAATCTCCACTAAGCTTGAAGGATAAACTTGTGCCGACCGGCGCCTCGGCCGCCGGGCCCCGCCTGGCCGGATGCCACCAAACCTAAACAATGCACTCGTCGGCTGCCTTTTGGCGCTCCGGGTCCTGGGCCTCAGACTTCCGCCTTCGAATTTCAGCCTGTTGTCCGCCGTCTCCAGCGGCCATCTGTCAGCAGCTTCCTGGCTTGAAACCTTTGGTGCCACCTAAATCGATCCAAACAAACTCAAACTTGGAATGTAACCTCGACCCACATCCCAAATTATGCTATTCTCCATCATGGGCCTCATAAGGCATTAAAATTTGGCCAAGAAGGGTCTCCGGGAGCTTTTCGTTGCATTTTCCCTTCTAGGCAACATTCCTGCCAAGGAAGTCCGGCCCTTCGGGCCCGGATTGTCCAAGCGACCTGAAATGAAGATCAATACTGTCTAAGGATAAAATTTATGATATACTTGAATGGTTATTTAGATGTTATTCTCAAAATATGGACTAACATGAACGCTTTAATGTTTTGTTGCCCTGACTTTGCCCTTGCTTGCAGAATATATGGAATCGGCTGCAGGAACTTCAGGGGCCTCTGTCGAAAAGGACAAGGGAAAAAAGTCAGGAAGGACCCCTCGGGGAAAAGAAGATAAGGATCAAATGAAGTATCAGTTCCAAGGCGAACCGCTCCACTCAAAGGTCTCAACGGACTGGAAGGAGATTTCAGATACAAACATCGGTCAGGTTGACATAGATGAATTCACTCATAGGGTCAAGGTCAACCCTACAACAAAGAACGCCAGACGAATACGGCAGAGTGGAATCGCCAAGGCTGCCGGTTTCCCTCCCTCTCTCGTGACACCCAAACTAGTGATGGCTTGCCGAGAAGCCTATCAAACTGACACCAGAACGATTGTGGATAAGGAGGGAAACATCCTCGCTGACATGTCGCCGAAGGGAATCACGAAGACATTCCACATTCCCACGTTCCCACACATGGAGGTTCCCACGTTAGAACAATGCCAAGTGGTGTGGAATGCTAATCCGTCAGGATGTAAGAAATCAATCAACCTCCTTTGGCTTAAGGAGAAACGGGGCAGCGCTGCGAAGGTTCCCCAGAAACTCTTCCGTAGCGATTTCCACGAGGACTATCACGACCTGGTAACTATGTTGAGCAGGGTCATGGGTCTCCCAGTAGCCGCTTACTTCTAAGAATGGATGGCCTATTACATTGAGCAGATCCTGCGGGGGAATGAGGACGTTAACACCAAGGTCTAATTCGACTGGGGAGGCATCATTAGCAACTGCTTCCATGAGCAGTTTGTCAACGTCAAGAAGAGCTCTAATCTTTTCATCACCTCTTACCTGGTTTACTCCCTGGCAGGTCAAAGACAATACAGCGGGTTATTTGTGGCACCCGATCAGGAACATAAGCGAGGGCTCAAGCTGTTTAACAAATACTCTCAACTCCAATACCGCAACTTCAAGAAGGAGTACTGCTGGGTCAATGATGCCTTCATTGGCCATATCATCAGATTGATCACCGGAGACTTCGAGAGGAGAGTGTCCCACAGTCCCAGGGCGCTCTTAAAAGAATATGCCTTCCTGTTCATCCAGTTCCCTAAGTTTACCTACATCTGGGCCCAAGGGTTCACGAAACGGCCGAATAGATTGCCACAGTACCCAAATGATAGGATCATCCTCCTGGAGCTTTCTCGACAACTCCAGCATATCTAGGCAATCTTCAGCAATAAACACGTGGCGGGGATCTCCTACCCTATGACCCTCGGCCAGGGCCTGTATCGACTCTAGACTTCTCAATGTGCCAGTAATTCTGAGAAGGAGCTCAAGGACTACCATTTCGACTGGTACACTGCTCGCCCGCAGATGGATCCACATGGCCACATAAGGAAGGCACTGGGGCCGGCATATGCCCACCAATACCACATTGAAATTTTTTGGGCAGAATGCAAAGACGACAAAGAAGTCCGTGCAAGGCACTACATGCGCATGACAGTATTATTCCTAAGAAGGGTGCAACCGTTCCCGGTGCCGGACCAGGCCGAGGAGGACGAGTCCACAATCATGCACCCAAGGTACCCTGCAGTGGCTAACCTGTAAATACCGTCAATCGACTGGGACGAATAGGAGGTCGATGACCTAGATACCATAACCCAACCAATTCTAACTCACACCAGGGAGTGGATCGATGGGCAGGTGGTGCACCTGAAGTGCAAAGGGGTAGTCCTAACATATGAAGGGCTCAAGAGTGAGCCAAGCACCACGGAGGACATTGCTGCCACCACGTCAACTGGCGGGACCTTCAATTCTCCTCCAATCACCAGGTCCCAAAAAAGGAAAGGAAAGGAGACCGCATAGTCTCCTGACCCCAAGGAGCAAGCAAAGAAAGATACGGGAGGCTCATCTCCCAAAAGGCTGAAACAAACGGTGAGTACAGAAGAACCCCGACCTCCTTTGGCTCTTCCTGCTCCTCCTATTGCACCACTCACCTCCCTGACTGCAGTCGCCGCTTCTCCGCCGACAGTGGACATTTCTATCCATCTTGCCCCTTCACCCCCAGCCAGGTCAGTAGTCATCATTGATTCCTCTTCTTAGTATAACCCCACTCCTCCTTCCTCTTACTACCATGTTCCAATTACATCCCTCCCTCTGGCAACAATAACATCGCTTGCTCCCCTTGCCACTATACTCGAGGCTCTTGCGAGGCACATGCAGAATCTTCTCGTTGACCTCTCACAGATCCTAATGGACCCCGCTCTCCAAGCAGCCCTCGCCCAAGCCCTCGCAACAACTCAACCTTCACAACTGCCAACAGGGCCGCCGGCTATGGAAGCTACAATGCAAATATTGAAGGAGTTGGAGGAGCAAGAGAGGGAAGCCTCGAGGTCTATGGAGGAGGAGGCCGATGAATATCATGAGCACCCCGAGTACGAGTACCGAACCATTGACAAGGTGGTTTATGAGGGAGAGGAGACCGGCTCTTCCGAGAGTGGAAATGAAGAGGATGGCTTGGGTGCCAAGGAAATCATCCAAACATTTGATGATGACCTTGAGGAGGAGTTGGCGCAGCAGCCAAAGGACGTTGGGGAGGAAGCGGAAAAGCTACCACATGGTGAAGAGGGGAAGCCACCAGAAGAGCAGCCGCAAAAGGATTTATCTGAAGCTAAGACCCATGCTATAAAGAGCCCCGAGGCCGAGGTTACTGAAGATAAGAAAGAAGAGGAGGCAGCAAAAGAAGAAGATCTCACCCGACAATTATCCACCAAGCTGCCCGTCAAATGCCTCGTATTCATTCGTGACTCCGACGAAGAGGAGGAGGATGCTACTAAAGAGAAATAGGATCCCCAAAAGGAAAAGGAGGCGGAAGTCTTACCTCTGACTGAGAAGGGTGAGGGCAGCCATGATGCGCCCAGGGATAAATTTGTTATGTCCGATTGGTTGGAGAAACAACTTGAGAAGACGGCTCATATTCTAAAGGACCCAAGGGTGAGATTGGAGGCCATCTTGGCTCGATCCCTGAGCACGACAAAGAAGGAGAAGAAGCCTAAGGTCTGATCCAAGATAACAATGGATGCTTCTGGCTCCCAAGCAGTGCAAATTGCAACGCCTGTAGTTGGCCAAACGGGGGTGAGTTATAATATCTCCACCATTGACTTGGGGACAGCAACTAGGGAACAAAAGGTCAAGCACCTTGAGGAGTCGGTGGCCACAGTGGTGCACCTGATAAATCAGGACAAGGTCTCCAAGGATGAGCTCAAGGCGCAGGTTGCAGTGTTAACAGATTATATCCAACAATGGTCCTCGCTGATCTAATTCGCCCACCACCCTCCGCACCGGTGACCAGCAGCTTGCTCCAGCAAAAGAAATCGCATTGACAAGATGGAGAGAAGGAAGAACTTGGAGAAGACCACTACATTTTGGCTCCTCGACAGTCACATACGCCGAAAACATGGGAATCAGCAGGGCTATGCAGAAAACCAACAAGTTCTTTGACCTAATCCAATCCCTGGAGAGCACAAAGAGGCTCTACACCAATTTTCCCGCCACCTACGACTCCACCTTCCCAAGAATTGAAGCCATCCTTCGAATGCCTGAGGACGCATAAGCTAGACGGGAAAGAAGATCATTGGCCGGTGGATGTGTGGCACAGAGACCTCGATAACTAGAAGGAGAGATTGAAGCAAATACTAAACAAGTTGGATCAAGATATGGAGTGGATCAAAGAAATTTAGGCGGAGTGCGCCGAATATCTTAAGCTGATGATGGGCTATGATGCTATGCCGCCCACGTACAAATAGATCTCGTAAAAGGATCGTCATACCTGAGGAAATCACAATGGAGTTCCTTAGTTTTGCTGTCCATGCCTTCGACTAATCAGAGCTATTTAGGGACCAAGGCTTGAAGTATGACGAAGATTGGAAAAGGCTGGAAGAGAACGCCAAGGAATGGAGCTACCGGGCTTTATGATGTGAAATCCTTGAAATCGACAAGCTCCAGGCCGTAATCCTCAAATATATATTGCACGCGGCTTCCGAAGAGTAGGAGGACAGCCCAGCCAAAGAAGAAGACCTTCCTGAAGAATAGGTACAGCAAAGAAAACAACAATCGCTACAGGACGAAAGAGCTATAGTGCCACCCACTAGAAGACAAAATAGGGAAAGGACGAAAATGTATTTTAAATTATAAATCTACTTAGGGGGTAGGTGAAACCCTATTTTGTAATGAATCTTGGCCACACAATTGTAATGAATCTTGGCCATTCATTTAACTTTTGGAAAACTATAAATAGAGCACTCCCCTCATTTGCAAAAGTGAGAGTTGAGTTGTTGTAAAGACATGCTGCAGAAATTTATAAGAAATATCATTGACTTGGTGTATTTTCTTGATTTCTCTCATGTTACTTGATTCATTCTCCAATTTCACATGTTTAGCTTAGATCTTATGGCTGTTTAGTTAGCTGTTTACTTTTTTTGGATAAATCTTAGGAATGTTGTTGGGTGATTGTGAAAATTCTTGCCTTGTTGATGATCCCTTAGTCCATACTTTTTGCTATTTGCTGAAGGTAGATAGCTGTGCAAAGTTAGCCTGGACTTAATTTGAAGCTGCTCCAAACATTTATCTTTAATTCATGCATGTATGTGGTGGATGAAGGATGAAATATCTGTAGTCCTTAGAAGATAGCACAATTTCCATGATACTGTGAAATCCTTGGTTAAGTGGGATATTGTTTTAAGGAATTGTCCATTTGCAGGAACTCCATTGTCACTATTCATAGCAAGCTTCAGACTTAGGAACTTTTCCTCCCCTTTGCCATTTTCCTTTTTTTTTTTTAGTAACTGACCTATGCTAAGGTTCATTACACATTGTAAAGCCAAATCCAACAATTAAGTGGAGTTCAACATTGCTGTTTGAACCTACAACCAACTCATAATAGCTTTTATCCTAAGAACTCCATTCCAAGATCCAACTTCCTGCTTTGTGTCCACACTTTGTATTTCTGTAAGACTGCCTTGTGATTCTAGCAAATCACATCAAACTACTGAGGTATCTAAGTACTGTCATGACCTGACATCCGAGAGACCTTGGGATAGTGTTCTGCAATTCGATTGTGGGAGATTGTCTTTCAAGAGAGGTTGTGCGCCCATGCACTGCCTGTGTTGAGAAGTGCATAAAAACACCATCAACAAGTTCAGATGTAGATACAAGGAATATGGAATATAGACCATTTTTGGATGATGAAGAATTTGTAAACTATCCAAAATTCAAGGATTTCTTATACAAAAAAAATGGAAAATAAATAAGGGAGACAATTGACAATATAACATAAAGTAATAAAGGATAGTTACTAAACAATTTAAAGACAAGTGTGGAGAGAGAAATGGAAGATATGACCCCTGAGAAGGGAAGAAAACTATTGGAAGATGTGAGTGTTATGAGTTTTCCAAGGTTGGATCTGAATTCTGCTTTGGTTTTTGATAGTTTCTTGAAAAATAATAATTCCACACATCAGCTTAGCCTTGAATGAGTAATAGAGGTATATGTAGGATCCAAATATAATCCAGATGAAGGATCACTAATGATGGGCCCTGTATCCACGACACAAGAAATCTGTTATTATTGATATTGTAAAGGCTTTTGGGCATGTTATGACATTCAAAGTTAGAGAAGTTGATCCCATGGCTAAAAGAGATATTGGAATCAATGTTGCCAAGTTGAATAAGGCCCAAATCCAAATGTTAATTAAGGAGAAATAAATATACAAGATGAATAATGAAAGGATACTTAGAGAAAATGATTGCCTAAAAGATATAATAGGAATCACATTGGGATCTACTAGGCTACTAACTCATGGGGAAAACTCACAAACAAAAGACTAGTGGGAGGGATCAAATGCATATTCTCAAGGTAAATATGATACACTTGTAGTGATCAAAAAGAGGCAGGTTGGCTTGATGACTTGGTTGAACAAGCTTTGGGTAACACATTCAAAGAATTATATTGCAGAGCAATAGCATAAGAGAATTGATGGTAGAATCCAAAATAAGTTCCAAGAAGTAAATAGGAGGGTTGTTCTTGATAATGTGGCTATTGACACTACTAACCACTTCATAAGAAAACATAGAGACTTCCATGAGGAATTGCAGAGGGATGCACTAGGACTAATTGATGCCACAAAAAAGGGACTACCAGCATTATTTGAAGATGGAGGAAAAATGAAAGAAAAGAACAAGTGGATTGGGGAATGTGAGTTCATGTTACAAAATATTCTAGAGATGGCTACAGGAAAAGACTCAACACTAGATGAGGCCTGCGAACTAAAAAAGAAGATGGTGAAAATGGAGATATCAATCTAGAATGTGCTAGGAGATGCTGACACTCATGAGCGAAAAGATTACTTGGACCATTTATAAAAAATTCATTTGTGGCTAAACAAAGCCTTATTTCCTATTTTAATTATTGTTTTTTATTATTAGAATTTTATTTTTTTGAAGGGACATGTCCCTTAACAATTTTGATGTATATATATATCTATTTTATAGTGTCAAAATGGATATAGGCGACTAGGAGAACTATACAATAGATAATTTTCAATGATGTTTACATTTCAAGAGACTATGATGCATATATAAAACTTTGGAGGAATCAATGGAAGTCATCAAATTTTTGTGGCTTATTTCTGGTATCACTTGTTTGTTGGATTAATTAAAAATATTATTAATTTGTCTCCAAGGTCGATAATTCTATATTATTTAAATTGATATATCAAGTATATATTTGGTTTATAAATGCACATTTGTTGCATCTGTGTGGTATGATTTGCTAGTTCTTTCAAGTAAGGATTAAACCCTTCAAGTCAGTCACAATAATTTAGAAGTATCATTTGGATCATTAATAAGAACTTGGTAATTAAATTTTTGCATGTTTATACAAGCTATAAACAAATATTTGTATGCCAAAAAAATAGAATTTATGCTAGATAGAAGTCACTCATCTCAAGTTTTCACTTGACTTTGTATACCCAACAAGGAACTGATCTCATACATTCCATCACTTTGTTTCATTCATTTTTTTTTTACATCTGTTAACTAAACATATTGATCTATACTTTAATATTACTTATACAATCTATACAAAATTAGGATATTATCTCTCCACTTTAAATTTCCATAGCAAATAAATTGCTTAGGAAATAAACAAACAATTTAAATATGCTTCATTCACATAGGTTTACCTGCCTAGGTCTAGCATAACCTAAAGAGTAGAAGGTTGAAATTCATTATTTGGCCATGTACATTAGCTAAAAACATATCAAGAGCTTGGAAACCTCTTGTGGTTTCAAACCAATGTTTTTGAGAACTAATAGTTTGGCGAATCTACTAGGGAATCAACTTAGAGTCAGGGCCTTTGTCATAGAGTCAAAAATCTTATATAGACTCTGTTGGGAATAAGAAGTTATAGAATTTTCTCACTTTTAAGAAAGTGAGTCGTGACTTTGATAAAACAAAGTGGAAAGAGAAAAATAAGAGCACATGAATAGAAAATAATTACTAATTCATGAGTTAGGAGGAATTAGATGCACACTTGGAATTTGAGAGAAAATAAGTGGAAAGAGAAAAAGAAGAGTACATGAATAGAGGAGGCTTCAAACAATAAAGGAACTCCAAGATTTAAAATAATAGAAAGTTCAAATTAATTCTCAAACGACTAATCTCCCTAAATATGTACTACCTCATAGACAAGGGAATAATAATGCAAGACCTTCGAACCCACAAAAATACCAACAATGTCAGATAAGGAATCAATACATACAACCAGATGTTCCACCAAAAAATGTGTCACATCATTTGAATGCTCAACCATCTCATGGCCAACAATATATGCCACCTCCTCATGCAAAATAAAACAATCCATTATTCCAGTATCAACATACTCATAACCCACCCCCTCGGCAATACACAACCATGATCAGACAATTTGACTTAGCAGGATTTCAATTATATCCTTACCCAATGGATAACAGTTGGAGAGGCCTTGTCCCAAAATTTATAGGAAGTAGTGTAATTACTGCTAAGGAACACTTAAGGAGCTTTAATTCTTTTATTCAAGACCTAGATATGTAGTATGAAGATATGTAGATGAGGCTATTTATGATGTCACTAACTGAAGAAGCTAGAGACTTGTTTAATAGTTTTCCTAGGGCTTCAATTGATTCCATTCAAGAGTTTTAGGATCAATTCCTTGAACAGTATGGGAACCATTTTGCACCAGATTTTTCCTTCCATGAATTAGTAACTATCCATAAACAACATAATGAGTTGATTTATGATTTTAACTAAAGGTTCAACAAATTGCAAAATAAGATACCACCTAGATCAAAGTTGGCAGACCCTATAGTAGTGAGTATTTATTTAAAGGAATTCAATCTAAAGACAGGATATGAGGTTAGAAATAGGTGCCCCAGAAATCTAACTGAAGCTTAGAAAATAGCGCTGACTATTGAAAACAATAGGAAGACTGCAAGAATGATTTCTAAAAGAGATAATCCTAGGGTCCCTCAACAGTTCACCAATCCTCAACATAGACAAGAAAATACATATAGAAATGAGAGGTTGAGGTTACATGACATGCCAAACAATACAAATTGGAAGGATGGAAAGCCTATGATGGATAGACCTAGAAGCAAAGAAACTCCTGAACCTTTAAAGAAGAGAGGAGCATATATGGTTAATAATGGTATTTGGTGTGAAATTTGTGATGCAACACATTCCCTTGATCACTGTATTGTAACTTAGAAGATGAAAGAATAAGTACTAGTAGATAATGATGGAGAAGATCATAAAATATATTTAACATCCAACACCCTTCATTCTGTTGAGGAGAAATGTTCATCTTTGGAAGAAGAAGGTTATGAGTATGATGTTGATCTCCAAAGATACAACATTCACATGGTAGAACAACAAGTATTTTCTAATCATGAAGAAAGCAATGATGAACAATGCCCTCCAAGTGCACCATATCAATTAGGAAAATGCAATATAAGGAGACCAACTAATGAAGAGATTAGAAAATTGACTATTGTTGTAGTAGAACAAGCCAAAAGAAAATATTTGTTGAGAAACATAACAATGAATGAAAATGAGCGTGTTCCAAGAGGGATATTTATGAAAGAAAAGACATGAGGAGCACTAAAGAAAATAGAAAATAAGCATCCTAACAAAACTATGCAAAAACATGTTCAGAAGGAGGAAAATAAAGAGTTGCATAAAAATAAACAGAAGTCTGATGACACAAATAAAAAAGAAAAGGAGGAGATCAAAGGAGAGTCAATGGACCAGTAGAAGATGATCAAATCAAAAGGTACCTCCTTTGAATTTACACAAGCTTTATCCCAGGTAAAAATGTATGTCCCATTACTTGAAATGATGAAAGTTAAGGAGTATAGGGATAGTGCCATTCAATTAATATCTAGTGGGAATGATAAAAATACAACTTTTGAGAGAAAAGGGATTACTAAGGTTAGTAATAAGTAGGAAAAGGTGAATGTTCTAGAGGTTTGTCTTGGTGATACTATAGTGAATTCTTCGCAAATTGATCCATTTTTTACAACATTGCTTATAAATAACAAACTAGTGAGAAATTGTATGATAGACTTGGGTGCTGCCATCAACATTATGCCAGTTGGAGTCATGAAACAATTATGCATGTGGGTGGATACTAATGGTGGTAAGTGCTATGCAATGGATAACAGACTTGTTCCAGTAGTAGGGATAATCAAAGATGTAGAGGTAAAGTTGGTTACTTTTCCACAAGCAGTATATAACATTGATATAACTTTGATTGGGACACCTCCTCACTTTGGAATGCTCTTATCAAGGCAGTGGACTATAGAAGTTGGAGGGAATGTACAATTTTATCTATCCTATGCCACCATACCCATAAATGGAGAATAAGTCAAGTTGTATAGAGAACCAAGAATTAATCAAATTGTGGACCATGTGGCTCAAGATCAATAAAACTACTTTTGTGATGTAGATTTGGGGAGTTTCAGGATGGAACCATCTCAACTTGAACTAGTGAATACTGACTTAATTGATAAACATGTTTCTAAAAATCAGCATGGTGTATGGATGATGTATTTTGATGGAGCATGTAGTAAAGAAGGCAATGGGATTGGGGTAGTTTTTATCTCACAAGAAGGGATCACATTCAAATATTCATTTCTACTAACTTTTGAGTGTACTAACAATGTACCAAAATATGAGGCTTTGTTAGTTGGTTTAAATATGGTTGTTAAACATAAGATCAAATTGCTAACTATTCTAGGAGATTCTGAGCTAGTTGTTTCACAAGTTAAATCAAAATATGTTGCAAAACACAATAGGTTGAAATAATATAGGAATGTTGTATGGGATATGATTGAATTGTTTGATGCTTTCTCCATTGAGTGGATAGACAGGTCAGAAACCATAATGGAAGATTTTTTAGCTAATGTATCCTTGAGAAGAGATGATATTACCCTAGCTGGAGTATCCCAAGTTGAATTTAAAACAAGACCTTCTATCCCTGAAAATATATATTGCTCACAGGTTTTCAATGATGATACCGTCCGCATAAAGTTTCTTCATTGCATAGATTAGTACGAGGCTTAAAATATTGACTTCAATGCTTTTATGGAGGAAGTAGATGGGAAGCATACTATATTTGGATAGGAGGTCTTGTAGCTTAAAACCAACAAGCTTCCAAAAGGACTTGTGGCGTTAGAAAGGGTATATGATGGAAATGATCGATCTCTCATGAAACAAACACTAGTAAAGAGGGAGGATATTAAAAAAATAATTTTGGGGACTAAGGTAGCACCAAAAAAGGTATATATTGGGAAGAAACTAAGTCTGACAATCAGAAGAATGTTGATTGCATTGTTAAGAAAATACAAGCACATGTTTGCATGGTCCTATGAAGATCTCAAGGCATATAGGGAGGATTTATTTCAACATGAGATCCCATTAAAAATAGACACAAAACCATTAAAACAAAATCAAAGGCCCATCAACCCAACTCTAGAACCAAAAATGCAGGAGTTGGAAAAACTCAAAGATGGAGTTATTATCAAGCCCATTAGACATTCAACATGGGCCTCAAACTTGGTTCGAGTAAGAAAGAAGAATGGGGATATTAGATTGTGTGTAGACTTCAAGAATTTAAATGTTGCTTCCCTCAAAGATAATTACCCTCTCCCTAATATGGAAGCTATAGGACATAAAGTGATAGGGTGTGAACTGTTGTCCATGATGGATGGATTTTCTAGCTACAATCAGGTCAAAGTTAAGGAATCTGAGCAATATAAGATAGATTTTACCACTCCATGGGGGATGTATGTTTATGTGAGAATTCCTTTTGGTCTCACAAATGCAGGGGCGACCTTCCAAAGGGCCATGGATGTGGCATTTGCAGATTTGATCAATATTATAATGGTAATGTACCAAGATGACCTTACTGCTTATTCAAAAATGGATGAAGATCATGTACAACACTTGGAGAAGATATTCATCAAGGCTTTGGAATATGGTATTAGTCTTAATCCTAAAAAATGTCACTTTGTTGTTATAGAGGGTAAAATTTTAGGGAATATTGTGTCAAAAGAATGGATTAGAATAGACCCTAAAATGGTAGAAGCCATAGATAAAATCCCCATTCCCAAGAATCTCAAAGCTATTTAATCATTTTTTGGGAAAATTAACTTTGTTAGGATATTCATGTCAAACTTTGTTGAGATTGTTAAACCCATATCCAAAATGCTGAAAAAAAGGGAGAAAAAATGGGTTGGACTATAGAATCCTTAGAAGCCTTTATATCTATCAAAAAATCCATCAAAGAAGCCATCAAAGAAGCCCCTATCCTAAAGTCTCCTAATTTTCCTAAACCCTTTCAATATTTTCATTTGCCTCATTCCATACTATAGCAACTTTCATGTTACAAAAGAATGATGAGGGTCATGAACAACCCATATCCTTTTTCAGCAAATCACTGTAGGGGTCAAAGTTGAAATATGATATTATAAACAAGCAAGCTTTTGCATTGGTAAAAGCAACAAAATATTTTAGACCATATCTTGTTGGAGCCAAATTAGTTGCCTATGTCCCACATACAAATATGAAATATATTTTGATACAAACAAAGGTAATAGGGAAGAGATGTAGATGGATTAATAAAATCCAAGAATTTGATATGGAGATTCAAATTACCATGTTAGTAAGGGGATAGGGTTTGGCCAAGCTAATGGAAGAGACAAACATTGAAGCAAATAAAATCTACAATATAGAGAGTGAGGAGAATGCAGTTACAAGCATTGAACATACTTCTTGGTACACAAACATTGTGTATTATCTCAGGCACATGAAATTCCCCGAGGGATTGAATGATAACCAAAATACAACTTTGAAGCTGCAAGAATCTAAGTATTTGTTCATAGAGGGTGATCTGTTTTGTAAAAATAGGAATGGGATATTATTATTGTGTCTAGATGAATCACAGGCTGAACATGTCTTGATGGAGATGCATGAAGGAGTGTGTGGAGGTCACTATTCTACCAAAATGACTACACACAATATTCTCAATGAAGGCTATTACTGGCCTAATATCTTTAATGATTCATTTTCATATGTAATAAAGTGTGAAGTTTTCCAAAAGTTCTCAAGAAAGATGAAATATCAAGGAGTTCTACCGCTTAGACCTCTACAAGTTGATGCCCCTTTCCATCAATGGGGGATTGATTTTATTGGGGAAATATAGGAGAAGTAAAGTGGAGGACATACATGGATATTGGTAGCTACTGATTACTTCACTAAATGGGTAGAGGAAATCCCAACTAAATAAGCAACAAGCAAGGTGGTAATAAATTTCCTAATGGAGAATATTCTAACCAGATTTGGTACACCAGTAAGATTGATCATAGACAATGGGATGTGTTGTAGGTCTGATGAATTTAAATATTTATATAGTACATATGGAATTACTATCTCATATGCAACTCCTTACAACCCACAAGCAAATGGTCAAGAAAATTCTAGTAATAAAATTCTTCTGAAGATCATAAGAATGATGTTAGATGGGAACAAAAAATCATGGGATTTGAAGTTAAGAATGGTTGTGTGGACAGACAAGATCACTGTGAAGAAGGAAATTGGAAAGTCTCTGTTTGAATTGGTATATGGAACACAATCTAGGATGCCATTAAAAAACTTACTGCAAGTCTATAATTTTATCCTTCAAGAAGATATAGATATTCTAGAGCCAATGGAGGAAAGAATGGACAAGCTTGTAGAACTTGATGAGATAAGGAGAATGGCTTAAAAGAAAAATGAGAAGTTGTAATCATAGATGAAATATCTATTTGATAAAAAAGCTACAGATAGAAAGTTTGAGGAGAATGAATTAGTATTGATGTGGAATGCTAGATGTCATGAGAAGGGAAAGCATGGAAAGTTTGAATCCTTGTGGTTAGGGCCCTTTGTTATCACTAGCAAGGGAGGAGAAGATTCATATTACTTGCAAAACATCTTTGGTGAGGAACAATAGTTTCCTGTACATGGTAAATTCCTGAAGTATTTCTTCTCTTGAGAAACACAAAGGATTAAGGGTTTCCAGTGCATGGAATTTTTTTGAAAAACCTCTTAAAATATTTTTTCTCCATGCAAAGTAGTTTAGGAAATCAAAAGGAATAGGAATTTCCAGTACATGGACAATCCTAGAATTCCTTAATTTTTTTAAAAAATTATTTCCATGTACAGTAGTGTAAGATCATTTCCATATCTATCATTTTCCATCTCCATATCCATTTTTCATTCCATCCTCACCACAAATCCATTTTCATAACCCTTGAAAGTTTGGTCTACTCTTCCAGAGATCTAAAATCTGGTAATGATCTCACAATCATTCATCCTTAGATGGAGCCACTGTTGGAATTATAAAATTTTGAAAATTTTATAGTGACCCACACTCATAAATTTGCCAAAGAAAGCCATATCTTGAGTTTAAAATTGATATAATCTCCTATGCATAACATAATTACCAGTGATCACATCAGTTTTGACCATTTGATATCTTAAAATCCCTCTAAGCAAGAGTATTTGAATAAATAATTTATATTGGCATGAGTAGGTGTAGGTCTCTTTGATCCATAAGCTATTACATTCCAATGCAAGTGTTTTGGACATATTGGCGAGAGGTCAAGATTCTCAGATCGATAAAATTACCTGGGAGGATACATATTGGGAAGATACAACTCGTGGTCTCACTGATGAATAAATTCATTGGCAAGATAGACACTATTGAAGTGAGATCTATAAGTCATCCCGAGCATATATGTCTCATTGATGAAATACCATCAATGAGATAGCCATCTTGTCTCATCAACAAAGCATGAGGAAATCTATCGGCAAGAAAAATGATATTGAATTAAGTTTGAAATGTCTTCTCAATCCTTTATTTCATGCAGATGGAAATTACATCAGTGAGAGTCTTTCCGACTTACTCAAAATGAAAGAAATGGGCATTGGGTAGACTTCTAATGTTTGGGAAACTTTTAAATATCTCAGTGACACTTGTTCTCTTCCCAATAAAGATCAAAAGGTTCATTAGAGTGACACTTGGTGAAAATTATAAGAATATGAGGGATTAGCCATTCAATATTGGTAGGAATGATGTGTTGCCTCCCTGACATATAGTGTATTCAGTGAACATTGGCCTAACTGAAATTAAAGGATCACCTAGAGTTTTGAATTGTCTTGTTGATATAATCATTTGATGTGATAGTGAGAATTTCAAAAGACTTGTTACACTCATTCTCAGAGCTAAAACATTAGTGGCGGAACACAATGCATAGATAATTCCCTGAATTGAAGAAGCATATTTGAAGGAAATTTTGTAGAATTGGCAGCGGGATAAACGGGAGAGCGAACGAAGGGCCAGATAATTTTTTAGCCAAAGATCTCCAAATAAATCTTGTGAGTTCTCTAGAATTCCATTTTCCAATTTTGTAATTATAAGGAAATAAAATGGAAAGTATGATCTCAGGAAAATTAAAGGGTAGGAGATAGGGTGAAAGTAGTCACCCTAAAGGAAAAAAGTAGAAAATTGAAACTGAGAATGAGCCAGAGGTAGCTAAGAGGAAACTAAATCAAGACCTTATTGATTAACTTCCCAGATCAGGACCTAAAGCCAGGTGTTTTGTGCAGCTTAGGGTAGAGGTAGAGAAATTGGAGGATAAATGTAAGCACATAGGCGATATATGGACCTCAATAAGGAGATATGAATTGTTCATTTTTCACTACCATCGGAGAAATTGATTTGAGCTAGTTTGTAATCCTTGGGATTTCAACCTAGGAAAGGTAGTCTACCCAAATGTGTTTGTGGATGTAGAATTGGTGAAACTGTTAGCTTCGCACTATAACCCAAATCTCAAAGCCATTTGTGACCCATCAGGAAAGCCATTCATACATATATCAGCGACTACAATATATGGAGTTCTTAACCTAGAAGGGGAATGTAGCGAAAAAATTGTGCATGAAGAGTTAGAGCAAGAGTTCTAGAGGATGGACACCATATATAAGGGTTGGAGGTTACCATTACACAGACTTAAGAAGGAAGGCAGTTTAGTCCCATTAGAAGACAATAATGGGCCCCCATTTCATATTGACTTGTTCGAGCCCTTCATGAGATATACATATTTCTCAACATGCCAGGTATTAGGGATGGAAGCCCTTGAGTATATGTCAATCAGGCCAATGGTGATTGCAACAGATGCCCACTATCATAATTCTAAACCTTTTGACTATGCCTCATATGTCTTCAAAGGGCTTGATTCAGTATTGATGGCAATAAAAAATGGATCTCCTATTTTACATTTCCAGCATTATTCAGTCTTCATGCACATAATTCTATATTATGTACTAGAATTAGGGATGCAACCTGAAAACTTAAGGGTTTTACAGTTGGACATGCAAGGTAAGCTATTACCAATTAAGCTATGGGCTGCTATCTGGGATAGTAGGTTTGCTAGCTCTTGTTTTGTACATTTTGAGGAGTATTTTATGAAACCATTGTACAGATTCTACCACCATCCTTGTGAATATTCATTATCTAATGAGATAAAAGGATTTCTCAAACCCAAAGACTGCAATGGGATTATTAGCCACAATTGGGGAGATTGGTATTGTTTAGAAGATGCAACCATGATTAGAGTATATGAATTTGAAGATAAACCTTTCATTTTTCCCAAAATGGTGCCTGATAGAATTGTTTATTTGGAGATTGTTAGGCAGATGGATTATTGAAATGTCATGAATCTAAATTCCCAACACACTGTGCTTTGGTGATTTCACTATGTTTTCAAAAGATGGATATGATATCATTCTTGATAATTTGTTGCAATACAATATGAAAAGAGGTCCATCATGAAAGGGTTTTGATCCAAAGGTGTACATTCATTTTGTTAGGAATAAAGTGAATTTAGGTGGGTATGATCATATACCCTATCAATATGATGATTTAATTCGAAATTTGGATTAAGAAGAAGCATAAAGGGTAGTTGATGAATACAACAGGGGACTACAAGATGCAACATTGTTATCTTCTAGAGAGGAGACATCTGGTGATGATAGGCCTCAAAGACAAATTGATAAAATTTCAAGACTAAGAACTCAGGAATACAAGTCTCCTCCTGGAGAACTAGATGTTAAAGAGGGTTTAGATGCAGATACAAGGTAGATGGCATATAGATCATTTGTGGTTGATGATGAATTTATAAACTCTCCATAATTCAAGGCTTTCTTATACAAACAAAAGGGAAAATCAATAAGGGAGACAGTTGACGATATAACACAAAGTAATGAAGAACAATTACTGAACAATTTAAAGTCAAGTGTGGAGAGAGAAATGGAAGATATGACCCATGAGAAGGGAAGAAAATTGTTGGAAGATGCGAGTGTTATGATTTTTCTAGGGTTGGATTTTAATTTTCCATTGGTTTTTGATAGTTTCTTGAAAACTAATAATGCCACACATAAGCTTAGCCCTGAAGGAATAATAGAGGTATATGCAAGATCCAAATATAATCTAGATGAAGGATCACTAATGATATGGGACCTGTATCCGCCACACAAGAAATATGTTATTATTGATATTGAAAAGGATTTTTGGAATGTTATAACATTAAAAGTTGGGGAAGTTCACCCCATAGCTACAAAAGAGATTGCAATCAATGTTTCCAAGTTGAATAATTCCCAAAACCAAATTTTAATTAAGGAGAAAGAAATCTACAATATGAATAATGAAAGAATACTTAGAGAAAATGATCACCTAAAAGATATGATGGGAATCACATTGGGATCTACCAGGCTACTAACTCATGGGGAAAGCTCACAAACAAAAGACCACTGGGAGGGATCAAATGCATATTCTCAAGGTAAATATGATACACTTGTTGTAGTGATCAGAAAGAGGTAGGTTGGCTTGATAACTTGGTTGAAAAAGATTTGGGGAACACATTCAAAGAATTATATTGCAAAGAAAGAGCATAAGAGAATTGATTGTAGAATCCAAGAGAAGTTCCAAGAAGTAAATATGAGGGATGTTCCTGATAATGTGGCTATTGACACTACTAACTACTTCATAAGAAAACATAGAGACTTCCATGAGGAATTGCAGGGGGATGCATAGGGACTAATTGATGCCACAAAAAAGGAACTACCAGCGTTATTTAAAGATGGAGGAAAAATGAAAGAAAATAACAAGTGGATTGGAGAATGTGAGTTCATGTAACAAAATATTCTAGAGATGGCTATAGGAAAAGACTCAACACTAGATGAGGCCTATGAACTGACCGAGAAGATGGTGAAAATGGATATATCAATCTGGAATGCACTAGGAGATGTTGAAACTCATGAGTGACAAGATTAATTGGACCATTTATAAAAAAATCATTTGTGGCTAAACAGAGCCTTATTGCCTATTTTAATTATTGTTTGTTATTATTAGCAAAAGACATTTTTGAAGGTACGTGTCCCTTCACAATTTTGATATATATATATATATATCTATTTTATAGTGTCAAAACAGATATAGGCGAATAGGAGAAGTATATAGTAGATAATTTCAATGATGTTTACATTTCAAGAGACTATGATGCATATATAAAACTTTGGAGGAATCAATGAAGTCATCAAATTTTTGTGGCTTATTTCTGGTATCACTTGTTTGTTGGATTAATTAAAAATATTATTAATTTGTCTCCAAGGTCGATAATTCTATATTATTTAAATTGATATATCAAGTATATATTTAGTTTATCAATGCACAGTTGCTGCATCTGTGTGGTATTATTTTTTGGTTCTTTCAAGTAAGGATTAAACCCTTCAAGTCATTCAAAGTAATTTAGAAGTATCATTTGGATCATTAAGAAGAACTTGGTAATTACATTCTTGCATGTTTATACAAGATATAAAAAAATATTTATATGCCAAACAATTAGAATTTGTGCTAGATAGAAGTCACTCATCTCAAATTTTCACTTGACTCTGTATACGAAATGAGGCACTGGTCTCATACATTCCATCACTTTGTTTCATTCATTTTATTTTTTACATATGTTAACTAAACATATTGATCTATACTTTAAGATTACTTATACAATCTATACCAAATTAGGATTTCATCTCTCCACTTTAAACTGCTATAGTGGATAGATTGCTTAGGGAATAAACACATAGCTCAAATCTGATTCATTCACATAGGTTTACTCGCCTAGGTCTAGCAGAACCTAGAGAGTAGAAGGTTCAAATTCATTATTTGGCCTTGTACGCCAGCCAAAAATGTATCAAGAGCTTGGCAATCTCTTGTGGTTTCAAACTAGCATTTTTGAGAACTAACAAGTGGGAAGCCCACCTAGTGGCATGACCTCTCCCCATAGCCACCTTTGTGTTTGTGAGTACATACCAACTAGCGTATGTATCTTATCTTTTGGGTTTTC
Source organism: Sequoia sempervirens (assembly GCA_007258455.2). Taxonomy (NCBI): domain Eukaryota; kingdom Viridiplantae; phylum Streptophyta; class Pinopsida; order Cupressales; family Cupressaceae; genus Sequoia; species Sequoia sempervirens. Next base: position 489,860,967 of record VDFB02271358.1, read on the forward strand.
TCACCTCACAAACAACCAAAAGTTTTGTGGCCCCAAAGTGAGTACATTTGGGCCTTCTCACCTAGTGGACCATCATGTGTTATGTCGCCCTAGAGTGAATATACATTCTCTTTTTCAAACAACCAGCCTAAATGTAATCCACTACTAGTTGGACTGATGATTGAAGCTTCATTTGATTCTCTTTCAACACCTATTTGCATTCCTTTTTTCTTATGCTTAGTTTTCCATGGGATCTTCATCCTGGGGGCTTGATCATCCCTCTTAATCATTGTACTCTATCTTGCTAACATAAGTACATTTGAACCCTCTTCTCGATGTTCATGGCTACTTTAGTCTGAGTTTGAAGCAAGTTCATCCTCTCACTAAAGTGGGGGCTAAATGTGCGATAGAAAAATGGCCCATTATCATTTTCATGTCCTTTCAGGTCTTCTTTCATGTTTTTTGATCTATTTTTCTATGATTTTATGTTGTAACATTGCTTCAACATGCATATTTAGGTACTAAAATTCAAATAATGATCTCATGTGAAGGTGTTGTGAAGTGTTTCAAAACATTTCTACACTCTTCTAGACTCTATTCATTACAACTCACCTAAAAATCACCTTTTCATCATTAATCAAGTCCTATTTTGAAGTGTTGTAAAGTCTTGTAACAAGATTTCATGCTTTTCTAGGCCTAACTTCACTGTTTATCCCTTTCTTATGCTTTATTTGGTCTCTTTATGAACTCATATGCTTTAATTAAGTTCATTCTTGAATGTAAACTCGACAAACAATATTAAATGTGATTTAATTACCAACACTCAATTTTAAGTCCAAGGTGGGACCCATTTGCCATGGGTGGTGAATGAGTCCTCCTTGGCTCCAAATTCAAAATATTTCAAAATTTCCTTACCAATTTTTATTCAAAATCACTTGATGTCAGCCTATGATGAGGTATCAAAGGTTACTAAGGAACAAGATTGTATAAATAAGTGTTTTTACATCCATTTCAACCATGATTCCCCATGAAAACTCATTCAATCTTATTCATGCATTCCATCTCAAGCATTCAAGCACTTACATTATCAAATCAAGCACAAATCAGACTTTGTAGAGCAGCCATTAACATATCTTCATATTTCTCCAACAAAGATTTGATGAGTATTTACATTTGCATGTTGTGTACTCATTATTCTCTTTCTATTCCGTTTCTATTTCAAGGGTTTGATTACCAAAGTGGGGTTTGACTTGGTCAAACCCCTATATCCTAACCCTCAACACTTTTTCCCCTTTGCATGTGTTTGTGTATGCAGATTTATCAAATGGAATGGTGTGAAAATGTGTACATATCTCATCAAAGTCATTCAAGGTGTCTCAAGCCCTATTTCAAGCTTAGAGAGAGTTTACAGGTTGAGTTTTATAGATTCATATCCAGGGAGTCTTCAGAAAAAGAATTATAAATCATAAGCCACAAAATCCTCTCTAGAATTATCTATTTTCTAGAAGAGGACTCATTTTCCATTGATGACAAATCAGTCCCATTTTTCATCTTGAATATTGATTTATGTAGATTTGGATACCTAACTCCCCAAAACTGGTTCCAACATTTTCTGGCAAAAATAGGACTTATTCATCCAGAATGGTGAATCAATTCTAGTGAGCATTTTTGGTGTCTTCCACAAGTTTTCAGAGCTTCATTTGATCCTCTTCCAACTTCTAGGTACTTATCTCTAATCAAGTTACTTTTTGTTACAGTTTGTTTACATTTAGACATTGTCAAATAGTTTGAATACACATTGTGTTTTCCATCAGTTTTGCAATTGATTAGAATACATTTTTTAGTTTGCATTTTCATTAATTTTTCAGAATTTAAACACATCCATACACACACTTGCACACCCTCTTTCCAATTTTTGTAATGAGAACATAAGCATTTTTGGCCCATATTATCCTTTTAGGTGAAAAACCATAGGAGTGATAGAGAGAAAGTAGGTGCCTTATGTTTCAGAACTAGTATCTGCATGCCTAAAGGTGCAACCCCTTTCTCCCTAGTCTATGGATCAAAATACATCTTCCCTATTGAGGTTGAGCTCCCATCATTGCGAGTGTCACTACAAAATCTTATAACTGAGGAAGAATATAGTGTCTTGACTGAATGAGCTAGAATTCCTGGATGAACTCATCTTGATGCCCTTAATCACTTGCAAGTATATCAAAACCAACTGAAATGGAGCTATAACAAGTGAATCAAATTTCATTCATTCCAGGTAGGCAATATTTTCTTAAAGAAAAAGTTGAAGAATCTTCTAGATCAAGACAACAAAGGAATGTTTGAACCTAACTAGTTTGGTCCCTTTGTCATCACAACAAGCTATGAATCAGGAGCATACCAGTTGTCAACCCCTGAAGGTGAACCCTTACAAGATCCAACTAACAACTTGCATCTCAAAAAAAATTATGCCTAACCATGAAGAGTGTAAATTAGAAAATATAAAAAAATTAAAAAATTATCAAAATCCAAAAAAAAGAGAAAAAGGACTGAAAAAAGTAAAGATTTTTTTTTTCCTCTAGTGAAAACTACTTCGGTGGTGCTTTGGGAAAGTACCTTGGTGAAAACTTGGAAAATAGGCACATTGCATAAATAAAGCATCTCCATCTATTCTTTGAATCTTTTGGACCTATCATTATTTGCATTGCTATTCATTCCTCATCCATGTCCTTATCATGACTTGTCACTGTAAGGTATTGTGAACTCTTTATCACTACTTGGCATATTCAAAAGGTCATCATATCCTACCTTTATCGAAGTAGGCTAACATGTCACACTGGGGGCATTTCGTTATGTGTCACAATCGGGTTATTGTATATCTTGAGGCCATGGGACATCTTATCAAAAAACACCAAAAATATTTATAAAATATTATCAAGAATATCTAAAAGAAAATTGCAAAATCCTATATAGCTAAAATCCAAAAAAAAATCAAAAAATTGTAAAGCCAAAATCCAAAACATCTAAAAAACATCAAAATACATCAAAATACCTAAAAAGGTCGAACATCAAAAATCCAAAAAAAAGTCTCTTTGTCAAACTATGTCATATTTGAGCTTGAACGTAGGTAAGGCCATCATTGATGTTCCCTTGGGACACCCTAGGTCAATCCTTTAGTAGTCTATCATAATAAACTATTGTCTTTCATTTTTTCATATCTTCGTCTTGTAAATTGATTGAGTTAGTCAAACTACATGGTATCTGCTTGTATAATGTAGGAAAGGATAATCTTTGATCATCCCTCGAGGCCCCTAGGATAGGTCTTTAGGTTATGTTCTTGGTCAATATCTCAAAAACCCTAAACATCTAGATAGCTCTAATAACTCTTGTGAAAATCCAAAAATTCCAAATATTAAAAAAACCCAAAAACCTCCAAATATTCCCAAAAACACAAAAACATTTGAAAATTGAAAATCTAAAAAGAATAGAAAACATTTGAAAGACCTAGAAAGCCTCAAATATGTTAGAAAACCCTAAATAGCCTCAAAATTTCAAAAAATCCTAAACATTTGCAGCATAAACTTTCAAAAAGACCAAAAACAACATCAAAACATCTTCAAAATACCAAAAAAATTCAAATAATCTAGAAAATCCAAAACCCATCCATCCCATCTCACTTTCACCCTTAATAAAACAATCATCACCTTCAACCTTTAGCAAAACAAATGGAAAGAAAACATAGCAAGTCCTAAAGTGTGAACCTAAAAGTATAAATCTAAAGTCTGAATCACAGGTAAATGCATCAATGAAGTTTATATAAATGACTTATCTTAGCATCATACCAACATCAAACAACCGTTTGATCAACATGTCCTAGGATGTATCCTTCCTGCGATGGACACTAGTATCAAAAATCACCTTAGCTAAACTTAAACTAGGCAAGAGCTTTAGATAACATTGATTGTTTGTATTTGATCTTTTCTTATGATTCATTTTAATGACCCATTCCAAGGACCTCTCGATGATGTCTAACTAAATGATTTAGAGAGAAAGGAATAAGGCATCAATCGTTATCTTTTGTTTGCTATGCTTGTGAATACTCTTGTAAAATAATCTTGGCGCATACTTGCTTAGTTGTGTGTAGGAAGGTCATTTGGAGTAGGTTGTTGACTATTGCATATGCTTTTGTCTAATATATTCTAAGCTTCTAACTTTCATTCGAATGACATTTTTGTATGTCAAGGTGTGAATAAGAACTATCATATCTACTTGTTGAGTCAAACTCCATTACAATAGATACAACGTCGCCATGGTTATCAATGATCTATAATTAAGGAGCTACAAATAATTTTCACTTTACTCTCAACTAAAAATTTAATCCTAATCCAACATAATTGTGTGGTTATGAATGTTAACCATTGAAATTATAGAAAATGGAATTTACTTGTACTTTATCCAAATTAAAAGACATAAACTAATTACTTAAATGTTGTAATTAGAAAATCAAAGAATCAAAATACTAAAAGAATTATGAGACAGAGAAGAAATAGAGAGATCACTCTTGATAACGGAGTTCGCTCAATTTGAGCTACATCTCCGGGTCTGCTTCTCAATGTTGGACCACTTTATTAAGATTGCCAAGCAACTAAAAATGCCTTATTACAATTCTCCAAGCTTACAATACTCTCCTCACAATCTCACTCTCATTTTTTTTACAATTCTTGGTGTAATATCACCTTGTAAAGTTCTCCAAAAATTCCTCAAAAGTGCATAAAATTTTCTCTCAAAACACCCAAATGAAAAACTCACACTCCCAACCCCCTTTTATACATAATTTTTCATATGGGGTTAAAAACCACCATAATAAATAAAATAACTCCCCTCAAACAAATTAATCCCTTTTAAATATTTTGTTCAACCCCTTTTGGCCTTTAATTAGGCTTCATAACAATTTAAGGGGTTAAAATAACCATAAAAGGTTATTTTGTTAATAAATCGGGTTAGAATATGCATTAAATATGACACAACTCATTAAAAAACAATAACTTCCCCATAAAAAAAACACTTTAATTTTCTTAAGCCCTTAACACCTATTCACGGGCTCATTTTTTTTTTTTTATGAGTTAATATTTTTCATTTTTAGGAGATTTGGATCCCACCAAATCCGGTTGGGATCCCACAAAATCCGATCCCACCAAATGGATTTTGTGGAATAAACTTCCACCACATTATTTTTTTTCAAAAATAAAGCATGGTGTATGTGAATTTTGTGATATTTTTTCCACATCACCTGCAATTTCCATGTCACCATCCAGTCAACTGCCACATCACATGCTGACATCATCATTTTGACTAAAACTTTGACTTGTTGTAACTTTGGCATATGGTCTCTGTTTTTGATGAAACAAACACTGTTGGAAATGTCTTGACAAGCTCTTCATGATGATGCTAATTCTGACCACTTTTGTGACAATCATTTTTTCCCTTTTTTTTCTCTGCCCCCCTGTTTCACCAGTTTGACCAATCTTTGACCAAGCATAACTCTTGAATATGACCTCCTTTTGACATGATTCTAATTGCGTCGAGATTGTGTCAGTGAGCTCTACACAATGATGCCAATTTTGAGAGATTCTGAGATTGTGAGATTTTTTGAGATTTTCTGGATCCACCTGGACCAATCAATACGTTGATGCATCATGTTTCTGTGTTATATCAAACAATAATGATGGAAAATCCCAATCCCGAAGTGTGAGCATCCCATCTTGCATTTCATCTCACATTTTGCATTGTCTCATCACCATCTCTAATAAAGTCTCAATGGATCAAGGACTTGCTAGATCTTTTGAAGCAGTCATCATCATCAATGATCATTCTTTATTCTTCTATCTTCTCTTTGTGCTAACTTGGTATCATGACAGTCAACCAAAAGCATCACGAATGCATCCACCTTCCATCCACGAACCATTAGCATACATAATCATAAAACATCCATTAGCATAATCATTTTCATATCACATCATACATTTTGCATTATCATTTAAGTTGTGATGAATAATATAGATTTTTTATTTTAAGCATATTAAATCATTGCATATCATAAGAATTTTCATCCATCCATCTATATGCATGCATCATCATAAAACATGCATAAGAAATATACAAAAAAGAAATGCATCCACATCATTTGCATCTACAACATCTGCATATCATAATCGTCCATCCATATCATATCATGAAAAGATAATGGAAAAGAACATAACACTGCATCCATCCATAGCATAATCATTGCATATCATATAGAAATAAAGTAAATGCATCCATATCATGATCATCCATACATGAAATAAAGTGAACACATCATAGCATGAATCATTTATATATATATCATATATATATCAAAAAATGTGTCATGGTACAAAATTTGGATCAATGTATATACATCAATCAAAAGTACAAATATCTATGAGGCTATCAAAAGGAGCCCATGAATGTATATCAGTGATAAATAATGGGGAAAAAAAAAGTTTCTATACGTAAAAAATCTAGCCTTGATGGCTACTTCCCTCTCCATCCTACCTCTCAAGTTGATCCTCTACTCAGGGTTGCACATTGCTGCAATGTGAAAAATTTGGTTGATGAAGAGCCACTGGAACATACTGATGATAATGTTGCCTATAGTACGTAGCCTCTGTAATAGCCTCTCTATATAACTGCACTATCATAGTCCAACCATGTGTCACTGCCACCATCACCTCAATCTACTACCTCCTAGCCACCTCCTGATCCCTCTCTCCTATGATATCTTGTACCCTCTATAGTGTCTGATCTCTCTCTACTGTCACCACAACCACCTGCTATTGAGCTTGGTCTTGCTCAGCTGTAGTAGCAAAAATATGTTGGTGGGCCTACTCCCATTCACCAATCAATGTCTACACCTGCTAGTGCAATTGTTGTATCAAAGCATATCTTGCATCCGGTTGTGGTGGTCCTATCTATTATTGTACCTATGGCTGCACTTGCAGCTACACTTGTGGCTGCACCTGTGGTTGAACATGTGGTTGTTAACCAACTGGAGGAGCCCCAAAACCTATCAGTCCTAGCCATCTTGGCCTCCCTCTCCCTTACCTTTAGCTCCCCTACCTCTCAATATCCCTCTAGGAGGAGCACCTATTGGATTTGTAAGTCACATGGGTGGAATGAACCATGCATCATATATCAAAGTGGTCTACGATTTTGGCTAACCCTAATCATATGCCCAAGGCTAGGCCACCAACTCTCAAAATCTCTCAACAACCTCTAGAGATGGAATAGTCAGTCCACATGTGGGAACCTCTCTAGCTAATCTCACAAAAATGGCCCAGTATGCATCATCAAGCTTGTCTTGTACATTGCCGAACTATCTGGCCACCATGTCAGGGAGATATCTCTCGATCAATGTGTGCTCTTGACCCTTCATGTAATACGCATGTCTAGCAAAATATATCTATTGAATATTGTCAAACCATGGTGGCATCTAAAGCCATGGACGCTAGTGGAAAACTATCATATCATCTATAACTCATCTCTAATATGGGAGCCCAATCTATCTAGTGTGCCTAAGAGTAATGACACCTCGATATCTCCAAATGATGGGATGATCTAGTGCCACATTTTCCATCTGAACTATCGTCTGAAGCATGGAAATGTGCTCCCATTCCCAAATGTGTAGCAAAGTAACCCCTGCACTGATGGCTCCCCCATCACAATAGAAAGAAGCATGCAAATCTAGTACAAGGAGGCTAGCATCATAGGTCCCCACTCAAACAAAGTCCTCTTGTGTAGCATCTAGTGCCATGCCAAGCCCCATCCTAGGCTAAATCCTTTGTTGTGTCTATATGGAGCCACCAAACCTAAAATGATGGCTACGATGATCAATCTAAAGGTCGACACATGACCTTTGTATTTCTCCAAATCAATCTAAGATGTGACCAATGCAATCTAATCCATCTCCATCACCTCAAGACATGCATCAAACCCGACATTGGTGTCGTAAATCACATGATCCCTCATTAGAAGGTGGAAGGATGAGGTCTCATTCTTCCATCTCTTGCATATATTTTTCATCATCACCAAATGAGTCCTAAGCATAGGTGCATATGCAACGTACCATAGAGCAATCTCTCTCAGGTGCTCCTAGTGCAACTATCATAAATCACCTAATATCTCCAATACCATGGGCTTGTGCTCCCTTGACATCAATGGAAGGAAGACCTCCTGCATCCATGAAGCACACAACATCAAGAAATCATCAAAAATTTGAAGTTGTAACTTGAAATTTCTGGCCTAGAAATCACAATAGCATCACTATGTTCAAATTTCAAATAGCGATGTCCAATGAATTTAAAATTTAAAATTGGAATTTATGCATCACTAGATAAGCTAACCTAACCCTAATTTCTAAATCAATAAGGGCATCTCCAAAAAAGCCCACATCGCTATTTAAAATTAGGAACCCTAATTTTAAATTGAGAAAAGTGTCATTATAAATGATCTGGGCATCACTCATTTTAGTTTGGGAATCACTATATAGTGATGTTGATAGAACCTAAATTTTCACACCTAATAAATGCATCAAAATTTCAAATTTCAAATCAGGTTTTGAATCACATACCGGTGACCTCCTGTGCCAGGAAGCCATTGGAACTCTCGAACTTTATTAGACATGTGCCTAGGAAGCTCTCGGTGTTCCATTTTGTCGAATGGTTAGAGCTCAAATCGCAAGAATTCCTTAAGGTGTGAATGCAAAAATGAATTGAAAATGACCTCTCTTGGCCTATTTAAGCTAGAAAATTAGTGATTTTTTTCCCTAATATAACCTTAAAGATAAGGTTTATTATCATTTTCACTAATTTTTCCAATCTGGACCTAATTCTGCATCTTTTTTGGCATTATTCTTGCATTCTGGAGCCTTTATGGACCCTTGGGGCAACTTTTAAACCTTCATCAATAAATCAACCCAAAATTCAAAATTTCCACCCTATTTCTCAAGGGGGCAAGGAGTTAGCTTTATCCTTCGTTGGGGCATCTAAAAAAAAATTAGAAAATTTTTATTTTTTGATCTAGGCAGTAATTTTAATTTGAAAAGCATTATTCTTTGAACCGAAGCAACATGTACCTTGCTTCAAAGAGGGGAAAAATGTAGACACTGAAAAATGTCCTAATCGATGTCGTACATTTAAATTAGATTTACTCACATTATTTCCTCTTTAATACATCATCTTTTCACTTGTTTGATTTAATTAGCCTAGCTAATTAATTAATTGTGTCATTCTCATCTATTAGCCTAATGAATGTAATCAAGTTAATTCATCTCTTTTTGTACTAACACTTCATCTCAATAAATTAAATAAATCAAAATATTTAATTTAATTCCCTAAGTCATCTTATTTAATTAAATATCATTTCATCTCTCTCCCATTTATTAAATCATCTAATTCAATAAATATCACATTATTCCTCTAAATTCCCTAATTGCATAAATTAAACCTTGTTTAAATAGCAATTAAACTAATTTTCCTCTAAGCAAAGGTAATATTCCTATGGAATATTCCTTATCCCCTTTCTATACAATTAAAACTTTTTTTTAATTTGTAAATTACCTTTTTCTTCATCCTAAACTAAATATTATAAGGAATATTCTCTCTTCGAATCAACTCACTTGGCTTCTTGAACAATCTAAACCTTCAACCTCTTGAGCAAGTTACCTTTGACCTATGTGAGCAGGTCAAAAATTTTGTTTGTTTGAGACAAGTGTAAGCCCTTGATTAACTTTCATCATGCATTCTCATTTGTTGATGACAATCCATGATCCATGCCTCTCATCCCTTTCATCTCGAACCATTGATTAAGCTTTTTGATCTCAACCATTCATTCCTCATTTTCTCTCCTATAAATAGGTCACTATTTGGAGACAAATGGATCCATCTTTCAATTGCAAACTTATGTTGTTGAATTCACTTGCATCCATACTCTCAATTTACTCACTTGTTAGCTTATTTTAGTTCTTTTTCATTTCGTAATATCTTAGAGCACCGATTAATGGCTTCCATGCATCCATCTTAATTTGTATATGAATTAAGTTTTTCATCTTTTAGCATAATTTTAGCTTAGATTAGCTTAGCAATAGCATAATTAGATCATTTATAGCATAAAATCATTGTAACCTAGCTTGCATCATGTTCATTTTTAGCATAAAATAGGTTTTCATACATCAATCACAATGGTTTCATCGATTCTCTTCCATAGAATCGACTGAAATAGGCTCACTAATCATGGGATTGGGAAAGGGTCGTCATTCCACATCAACATGACACCAATTCCACAATGGGATAAGTTTCAAATGGATTAGAGTAGATGTTTTGAAATGTTTTCATAATTTAGTATGTTAGGTTTTGATAAAATGTTTAGTTTCAATTTCATTTGAATGACCTTGTTGAGATTCAAGTATTAGTGGCTTTGTTATGCTTCAATTCTTTATGGATCAAGTGTAATTGAGCCAATGCTGATATTTTCACATCACAACATCTACACCTATTTTATCTAGCATTTCTATTTCTTTTAGTACAAATTTCAAGTTGTGTTTGTGTAGGAGTGGATTTATCAACCATAGGTTTCTTTTCTTCCCTAAGGGGAGGAACATAAGGAACCATGGAAGGTTGTTCAACCACTTTCTCTGTAGCTTTATAAACTTATTTTATTTTAGGAGGTGTGACGGGATTTCTTTCGTTATTTCTTGGTATTTTATAGGAGATAGGAAAAGGATCTATCTTAGGTTGGTCTTAGTTGTTTCGAATGTCTTTAGGTTCAATCATGATTTCTTTAAGGAATGTAGGGTCAACCATAGGTTGAGGCATGTTTCTAAGGGATAATTTTGCTATGAATTTCACCTTGAACTTTTGATACGATTCAGAAAGGAAGCCTTCTCAAGGTTTAATAGGTTCTATAGACTAGGGCCAAAATAAATCTAATGAAAATTTTCCATGGGAAGAAAAAGGGCTAAAGCCACTACGGTGTACAGTGAAAATTTCATTGTCAAACAAAAACTTTAAGCATTTATGTACAACCGATGAGACAACTTCCATGGAGTGTAGCCTTGGGTAACCAAGATTCACACAAAATTGGTCTAATGTTGAGATGATGGAGAATGAGACATCTAACATTTTTGGTCCTATTTGTAAAGGAAGGGTGATTGATCCCATTGTAGGGCAAGTGAAACAATTATGCATATTTATCCATGATTTTTTTTATCATATGTTTCTTGATAGAGTTCATGTACAAGTAAGAATTCCTCAGTGATCACATTCTCTCCATAGACATAATCAATTACTATCCCATTAGTGGGCTTATAATTGATTCAACCGGCTATGTAAAGAGGACCATTAGGTGCATTTTTAATAATATCATTAGATGAGAAATCAATATCTAGAGGCTTCTTAGTTTGACACTTATGAGGTTGAGTTTTGATCAACACAATTAAACCTTTTTCAATAGTATCCATAGGACCTTGTTCAATAGTATCCATAGGAATTTTTTGAATTGTATCCACGTTCACATCATATGAGTCAACATTCATACATCATTCTTTGTAGTTTCACTAACTTTGACAAATGAAATATTATGTTTAGGCATAGAGTTGGCAAAGATTTTCAATTTTTGGTTGGGAGGGGCAACAAACATATTTACTTGATCATTAACACCTCCAATTGAAAGGAAACCAAATTCAATGAGGTCTTGCATAAGATGTTTAATAGTCTTAAAATGTTTCATGTCATGTTCATTTTGTTGCTGATAATGGAAATAATAATTTGATTGAAATTTTGGATGTAAAGGCTTATTAGGATTGGGATTTTTAACAGGAGCAAAGGTGATCATTTTCTATTCGTAAAGTTGTGATATTATGTTATGGAGGGTATTGGGTAAGGGAATGAATTTCCTAGCTAGATCCTCAAATGCAAAAGGATTCATCTTCCTTATAGCAACTACTTTGTTATCAACATGTTGATTCATTTTTTGAGGGGGATTTATTTGAAGAAAGCCTTTTTTCTATTTTCTAAAAGATTGGTAATTGTTTTGGTTTGTGGATTTGGACTTCTTAGGATGGTTAGAGGTGGATTTTGTGTCACAACTACTAACCGAGTTTTGATAATCAAAAAGTGTAGTGAAAAAATGCATGACGTAGAGAAACTCTATCATGGTAAGCTTATCTTGTGTCTTATTTTTCAAGTTCTCAATGAACAAACTTTGAAGGTGAGCGTCGTGAATCTTTACGTCGATTTGGGAATAAAGCGATTGGTAGCATGAAAAAAGTTAGTAATCTTTTCATCATATTTTTCTTACATCTCATCAAATAGACTAAGGTCATCTTAGGAGTCATATGCGCTTGGAAATGGTTTATAAAGGCCCCATCAAGTTCTTTGAATGAAAAAAATGAGTTTTTCAGTAATGAAGAAAACCATTCTAATGCAGTGTCCTTCAAGAATCTAGGGAAAATCTTAGCCAAGAGCTTATCGTAAAGAATAAAGTCACTACATAAGGTGGTATAAGAAAAAAAATGGTTAAAGGATATCATTTCCCCCCATATTTCTCAAATCGAGCTACCTCTATTCCAAGTTGTGGCATCGGTATTCTCAATATCTCCAAGGATAAGGGACAACTTTTGATATAATATGTAGGTTGGCTATTTTGATTTTGGTTTATGATGGAAACTTGCTTTTGAAGGGATGAAATAGTTTTCAAAAATTAATTTATGATGGAATCATTGTTTACATTTTGAGATGAAGGTGAGTAGGGTGGGGTTGTATATGTGTTTGAGGGACAAGTGAATGGAATGCTTATGGGAGGTAAAGTTGTAGGAGATATGACGTGTGATTCCACAGAGGTACTAGGCATGCTAGCATAAATACCAAAGGTAGGAATGAAATTACAAGTAGGTTTCATTGTTGTTGTATCTTGAGGATTGGTATACATATTAGGAATAGAGGAAATGGCTATGGGAGGAGGAATTTGAATTCCTCCTTGGCTTTGGACGTTGTTTGAAGGTAAAGCACTACTAGTGGTTGAGGTAAGATGTTTCCCAAAAATTTGAACTATGTTATGCACAAGATCAACTCTATCTTCACATTCAATCATGCGATGTATGTTATCTATGATAAGGATAGTAGTGGTTGAAATGGTTTCAGTACTTATTTGATTTTTTCAATTTGCTAGAAGTCTTCATGAATTTGGATTATGTTTTCTTTTGTAATACTAGAAACCATTGTTTCAACATTTGTCACATTACTTGAAGGTAAAGAGTTGTCAAAAGGTATGGTCCATACCTAATTAACTAGTGTCAACACTAGTAGTGAAAGAGCTAAATAACCCAAGATCCACAATGATTGTGCTATTGTGTGATGACATGAGTCTCAAACTTCACCTCACTATAGTATTAGCAATAGGACACCAAGTTGAAAATCTCATGCAAGGGACCATCAATGAAATACAAGATGCAATGAACACAAGATAAATGCTATGCTCTAATTCTGATTCAAATAAAATTAAGCTATATGCAATGAAATGAAAGTAACAAAAACTCTGCAAACTAAAACAAATAACTAATGACAGCAAAGAGAAACATAGAAACAAATTTTTGAATGCAAGAAAATATAGTTTAAAAATATGAAATGACACTAAATCGCATAAAGGGGCATGTGATTCCCAATCAAGGTTTTTCAGGGGTTTGAATGCTAATAAAAAAATACCACATAATACCTAGAAATTAGGAAAAACTATGTATTGGAACTAAATCACCTAGAGGGGCATATGAGTCCCATATTAGGGGTTTTACATCATTTTTAGCAAATTCTCTATGAATGTTATATTTTATGTTTTGAATGATATCTAAGCTAAGTGAAAATGCATATTTGAGATGAAATTCAATGATGCAAGAGACAAAATGCAACCTATATGCACTTTCACTAATATGAGATTTAGAAACCCTAGATGCAAATTAAGTAATGCAAAAATCTATTGCAATGTTAATGGAATCTAGATCTAGGATTATGATGCACTCCAAATCATAAATGAGGTGTTCTAAATGTGGGTTCAGCAAAATGAATCGAAGAAAATGTGGAAGGTTGGTTCCAAGATCTTTTGGGAAGACGGAACACAAGGAAACCCTAATTCCTTCAAGTTTCACTCAAGGAAACCCTAGAGATCTCAATCCAATGATGGGATGAAGGAAAGAGTTCCAATAAAGGTTTTCCTAAGGTATGATTAGAGATTAAAAAAGGGGCTCATCACCAATCAAGGGCTTGGAAAGACTAGTAACATGCAAGATATAATGATGAAACCTAATGATATGAGAGACTAAAATTAATGACCTAGAAATAAATGTAAATCAGAACAATAAATTGAGAAATCAGAGAGGTGCACGTAGAAACCAATAGCAACTTGAAAAAATATCTGAAATGTTGGAAATACTAAATTTAAAACACATTGGGACTCATATGCCAAGCTGGGCATATTAGTCCCAAATTAGGGTTTCTGGGATGAAACAGGAATTTGGTGATGACAAGTCTAGATCTTATGAAATATAGAAAAGTGTCTATACTGGGATTCATTCACCAGAAGTGGCCTACCAGTCTTGCTAGGACTTTTGGAGGATCAAGATCTAGATTTATTATTCAATCTCTACTCTTTCTTCTCAACCTAATTTCCAAATTTGAAATGTCAAATTCTCCTTTGTATATGTATTTTAGTGATCTTGTAAACAAGGTGACAACTTGGACAACTTTTCACACTTGAAAACTTCTTTCCAATATTTCTCTTCAATGTATCTTACACCTAGATCTACAAATCACACACTAAACAAGGGAAAAATGTTATTTTCTTAGTGGAAATGGTTTTCCTTGGTCAAACCCTATTTTGGTAATCAAACCTTGAAATGAAATGAAATGGAAAGGAGGAATGAAGAATTAAAAAATATGCAATGTTCCAACTTGCCAAACCCTTGAATAAAAGGCTGCAAAAATGTCTAAAATGGCTAACTTGAATGTGGATCTTGATTCTTTCTTGAATTTAGTAGATCTTGAATTGAATGATCACTTGAATCATGAAACCCTACATCACAAATATTAGCTCAAAAACAAACATGATGCATAATGACTTTGACATTGATGAGGGCATAGCCTAAGACTTAGAAAATAACCCACGAACAAGAGAATAATTTAATTATTCAGAAAATGGAGCTTCTTACATGCAGAGGATCTCAAATCCCCAAGTTCTACAACACATGCAAGTTACAGGAAGCTACAGAATCACCCTTTTGCAATATGCGAGCTTGTCCCCAAAAAGTTACCCAAAATTAGAAACCGCCCATAAATAGAGCTCCTCATTAGTTTGGAGCCAAAACAACATTCAAATTTGAGTTTAGGCAGTTTGGCGCCAAAAATTTACAACATGAAGTTCAAATTTCAAAAGAGCATTTGCAATTGTATCTTCTAGAAAGTGCGCCAACTTCCCGGGGCCATAACTTTTGATATGGGACTCCGATTCGCAAACCGTTTGAACCGTTGGAAAGGTCTCGAAGTCAATAATGCACTTGAAATTTGCTACACCAATTTCAGCAAGTTTCGGGGCCGATCCGGGAGCTCTAAGTGCCTCAAATCTAACTAGGAAAGATTTTCAGGTGCAAATATGGGAAACTAAAACTGCAATATCTTTCAACCCATGAACTGAAAATAAAAACCATAAATTGGGAATTTCATTATGACGAAAAGGGTATCCAAAATGTAAAAACATCTAAAAACAAGAAACTTGAAATTTAACTATTTTTGGGTGATGCAAGATTGCCCTTACACCCACTGGATGCTCCATCAAACACCAGGGTAATTTGAAGTGACCCCATCATGTCTCGAGATGGTTGAGAAAACAATCCGATCCTTTACTACCTTAGATAGCCCGGGGATGTGAATCTTCAATAGGCCTTCCTTTCCATTTCACGGATATTCTTCATCACTGCGGTTCACGGTACTCCTTCCCACCACGACTATCCAAGATTGCTTCAATCTCTCCTCCCTTTACAGTAGGTGCTAGAAATCCCTGCTTGTTCCATGTTTGTGCTTCCTGCAGTGCCACCTTCATGATGCTCTATCAAATAAGAAATTTTGAACATAAGAGAAATGTTTATTCCACTAGGCAACTCTACCTCATAAGCGTTTCCCGAATCATGCTTCTTCAAGATCTTACATGGTCCAAACTTCTTCATCTTTAACTTGTTGTATGTACCAAATGGAAACCTTTCCTTTCCTCCAAGTGGACCATCCGCTTCATCACCAATCTAAAACTCCTTATACCTCCTCTTAGATATGCCTTAGCTTATCATATTCATCTTGTTAATATGTTCTCTTACCTTCTCATGTGTATATCGCCCGATGTGTTGCCAAAATCTTGACGGCCTTATTTTCTTCTCTTGGTCCCGCATCTTCCTCCAATTCTGAGGCTGCAATTGCGGGGCTACCTCCATACACAATCTAGAATGGTGATCTACTGATAGCTACGTTGACAGAATTGTTGTAAGAAAATTTTGCCTGGGGTAAGATCAAGTCCCATCCCTTGGGTTTATCTCCTACCAAACATCTCGGTAGGTTACCCAGACTCCTGTTAACAACCTTTGTCTGCCCATCTGTTTGTGGATGGTGTGCAGAACTGAACTTCAACTCTGTCTTCAGCTTCTTCCACAAGGTCCTCCAAAGGTACCCCACAAATTTGGTGTCCGTCTAAAACAATACTCTTTGGCGGACCATAGCAGCCTCACCACCTCTTTGAAGAACAAGTCCAACAATATGGATTGCATCATGGGTCTTGGGCATGGAATGAAATGTGCCATCTTGAGAAAACATCAACTACCACAAATCTTCATTCCCTCTTTCGTCAGCCAGCAAACCAAGAACAAAGTCCATACTTATATCCTCCCATGGCCTCTGCAGTGCAGTGGGGCTGATATAAGCTTTGTGATACGGCTCACTCCTTTAGCCATCGACGCCTGCAACTTTGTACAAACTTCTTCACATCTTGTGACAAGCGAGGCCATAATAATGCTCGCGATAATGGCAATGGTCTTATCCCGACCAAAATGTCCTGCCATTCCTCCACTATGCTTCTCCTTTATCGGGTTCTCCCTCATGGAACTCCTTGGGATACACAATTGACTTCCCTTAAATAACATGCCATCCTGGATTATGAAATCCAGCCACCTTGTCCTGTCCACTATAATAGGTTCCTTGCAAGCTTTCCAAGCCTATGCAAAATTAGGATCTTCTGCATACAGTGTCTTGAGTTCATTGAACCCAACCACTTCAATCTGCATCTTTGTCATCAATGTATGCCTCCTACTTAAGGCATCTACAACCTTATTCGACTTCCCACTCCAATGTTTCAAAACAAAGGTATAACTCTACAAAACTCTACCCATTCATATGCCTCTGATTTAATTTTTCCTGACTATTTAGATGCTTGCAAAGGCTGATGTGATCGATTATATAGAACAAATTCCTTTGGAAAAAAATAATGTCTCCATTTCTTTAATGCTTGAACTATTGCATAAAATTTCTGATCATATACAAAATACTTTCTCTTGGCATCATTTAACTTTTCACTGAAATAGGCAATGGGCTTACCTTCTTGGCTCAACACTGCTCCAATGGCACAACCACTAGCATCACAATCCACTTGAAACACCTTGTTCAAATCTGGAGGGCTGAGCGAGGGTTGCTCTGTCTTATGCAGCTTCCGGCAATTCAAACCTTTTGCCACTCCGATTGCTCACTTGAATTCTTTTCCACTATCCTCTCATTGTTGTTTTAGTCAAGGGTCCACAAATACTACTGAAGTTTCTAATGAACTTTCTATAAAAACTAGCCAAACCATGGAAAGATCTCACCTCGGTAGCAGTTCTTGGGATAGACCATTCCAGAATAGCCTTCACCTTCTCTGGGTCCATCTTGAGACCTTCTCTGAGACATCAAACCCCAAGTACACTAACTCCCTCTTCACAAAACTGCACTTCTTCAGATTAATCGCGGTTTCTCTTCTCTTAACTTCTCAAAGACTCTCGAATAATATGCATCAGATGCTCATCCAACGTCTTACTGAAAACCAAAATATCATCTAAATACACAATAACAAAACTTCTCAAAAATTCTTTTAGTACCTCATTCATGAGCTGCATGAATGTGCTCGGTGCATTGGTTAGCCCAAAAGGCATGACTAACCACTCGTACAGGCCCTCTTTGGTCTTGAAGGCAGTCTTCCATTCATCTCCCTCTTGAATCCAGATCTAGTGATATCCACTCTTCAAATAAATCTTTGTAAAGTACTGAGCTCCACTCCATGATCCATTAGGTCATCCATCCTTGGTAGGGAAATACGTACTTGATTGTTATCTTGTTTATGAAACAGAGAATCATGCATCCTCCACTCCCCATCCTTCTTTGGTGCTAGTACTGCAAGTACTGCACATGGACTCAAACTCTCCCGTATCAAACCCTTTCTCAACAACTCTTGAACTTGTCTGTTCAACTCCTCATTTTCTACTAGAGTCATTCTATGAGTTGCTTTATTTCGCAAACTGGCTCTAGGAATCAAGTCAATCTCATGATTGATCTTCCTTATTGGTGGTAAACCATCATGTACATTATTAGAAACAATATCCTGAAACTCATCCAACATCACAGAAACTTCTTCTGGAACCTTCTCACTATCCTCCTTACTCACTCTAGGAATCAATGCATAACACACATGCTCATGCTTCATACCTTCTAAAATTTTTCTTCTATCTACATAAAAAATTCTAGCACTACTGCATACCTTTTCTTCGGTCTCCTTCAAAGGTTTCAACTTGTGACGAACCCCATCCTTTGTCAAGGAATAAGTGTTTGCATGGCCATCATGTATAGCTCGCCTATCGAACTGCCATGGCCTCCCCAACAACATGTGACATGCATCCATGGGAATGATATCAAAAAGTACCTCATCATGGTAGCTCCCCATCTTGAACTTTACTAAGCACTGCTCATTGACCAAAACTTTGTGGTCTTTCTGCAACTAGGCAATCTAACACGGATGCGGGTGCCTTTCCCTCTTCAGCTTCAACTTTGTGATGATCTCCTCTGACACCAGATTATCAGTGCTCCCACCATCAATAATGGCATCACAACATTTTCCTTCACACTTGCACCTTGTGCGAAATAGATTCTTCCTCTGCTCTGGTTCCTTTTCCTCAATCACTAGGGCTTTCCTAATCACTAGGGTTTCTCCCCTTTCAGCATCATCTAAATGTTCAGATTGGGCCTCCTCATCTACATGTGCAACCCTTCCATGACCTTTTGGCCTTTTGTCTGCCCTTCCTTGGTGTTGTGGGAATTCATAGGCTCGATGCCCTTCTTCACCACACTAGAAACACGTTCCTCTGAAACCACCTCTTCCAGATCCTTGTCCATGTCTCCCTCGTCCTCTACCTCTTTGATCACCACTATTTTGATCATGAGGGTGGTAGAAGTTGTCATTCCTTTGGCTTCGGCTGGTACCCACATCTTCACTTTTCTTTTCATCATCATTTCGGCTTCCTGAAGGTCTTCCACTGCCCCTTCCACTTTGACCTTCTAGGTCTTTTTCTTTTGCCATCAAATCTTTTGTTCAGCTTCTCTTCCACCTTCAGAGAAAACTAATACACATCCTCAATAGTGTTCATTCTGACTAGGCTTAAATCCTCTTGAATGCTTGGTCATAACCCATTAAGATATCGAGCTACCTTCTCCTTATTGGCCTCACGGTGTGACCTATTCGATGATTATCTTGTGAAAATCTTGATTATATTCTTGTACAGATTTGCTTCCTTGCTTCAACCCTTGCAATTTCTTCAAGCAGATCTAACTTTCGTAGTCCCTTTGGTATGAGCTGCTTCTTAGTTTCTCTACCATGTGATGCCATCTAGTGATATTGCCTTTTCCTCTTCGATTTCTTTCCAACTGGACCTCTTTCCACCAAATACTGGCATGGCCCTTCAGCTTCATTTTCCAAACTTAACCCGATCCGGGTCCTCTATTTCCTCATACTCAAAATATTCTTCTAGCTCGTTGATCCAGTCAATCAACTCTTCCGGGTTCAGACTTCTAGAATAGCTGGGGACTTCTGCTCTAGGTCTTTTCCCGATCTTTGA
This sequence comes from Sequoia sempervirens, assembly GCA_007258455.2. NCBI lineage: Eukaryota > Viridiplantae > Streptophyta > Pinopsida > Cupressales > Cupressaceae > Sequoia > Sequoia sempervirens. Next base: position 489,881,173 of record VDFB02271358.1, read on the forward strand.
AATGGCTCTTATTAGCTGCATTTGGTCTTGATCAATTGCTTCTTCTTCCTCTTCTACATCTGAACCTTCTTCCTCTCCTTCATCCTCACTTTCCTCCCTCAGGTTTAACCCTCTTCTCAACTGCTCTTGTAATGCATCAATCTGTCTCTGGAGGGCTGCCAGTGCATCTCTTCCACCAGCATTTCTACCGCCTCGACCACCTCTGGCACCACCACGCCTACCGGGCATCACTCTTGGAGGCATCTTTCTTGACCTTGACCCACAGCCATGGTCTGGTGTGACGCCTCACGATCGGCGATCTATCCACACGCTCAAGAAAACCCGCTCCGATACCACTTGATGAGGGCGCAACCCAAGACTTAGAAAATAACCCATGAACAAGAGAATAATTTTATTATTCAGAAAATGGAGCTTTTACATGCAGAGGATCTCAAATCCCCAAGTTCTACAACACATGCAAGTTACGAGGAAGCTACAAAATCACCCTTTCACCAATATCTTGCGAGCTTGTCCCTAAAAAGTTACCCAAAAATTAGAAACCTGCCCATAAATAGAGCTCCTCTTTAGTTTGGAGCCAAAACAACATTCAAATTTGAGTTTAGGTGGTTTGGTGCCGAAAATTTACAACATGAAGTTCAAATTTCAAAAGAGCATTTGCAATTGTATCTTCTAGAAAGTGCGCCAACTTCCCGGGGCCATAACTTTTGATCAGGGACTCCGATTCGAACCGTTTGAACCGTTGGAAAGGTCTCGAAGTCAATAGCACTTAAAATTTGGAATGCCAATTTTGGAAAGTTTTGGGGCCGATCTGGGAGCTCTAAGTGCCTCAAATTTAACTAAGAAGATTTTCAGGTGCAAATCTGGGGAACTAAAACTGTAATATCTTTCAACCCAGGAACTAAAAATAAAAACCATAAATTGGGAATTTCATTATGACGAAAAGGGTATCCAAAAATGTAAAAACATCTAAAAACTGAGAAACTTGAAATTTAACTATTTTTGGGTGATGGAAGATTGCCCTTACACCACTGGATGCTCCTGCATCAGACATGATGCTTGATACTTGAATAATGCTCCAAAAAACTTGATAATTAGCTCTTGGATGCTCTTGAATGCTCTTGTAAACTCTTGAATACTTTTGTGAACTACAATTTGTTAGAATCCATGAATAGTTGAAGGCTTAGGAGAAAATATGTGAAATAACTTTGTATATATACTTGTTTATGCCAAATTTCTCAAAATTACAACACTGCAAGCTGACATCAAATCTAGGAGAATAAAATCCCGCTAAAATTTTGAATTTAATTTAGGCTTAAGCCACATGGGACTCATACACCAAAAGTGGTGTATGAGTCCCATTAGGCTAGGCTTTAGGGCACATTTTTCAAGAAAGGCTTTGATTTATGTGAAATTGAAATTAGAGCACCAAAACTTAGGTGGGACCCATACACCCCAGGTGTTGTATGAGTCCCATATCACTAAATTTGGGCCATACAATTGAAAAACACATAAATTATGATTGGGTGTTGGTTTATGTCAGGATTATCCTCAACAAGATGCCTTAATTTAGGCTTATGGATGCAAAATAAGGCCAAATAAAGATTAAAGAAGACCAATTAATTAATAAAAACCCTAGATTAGTGTGAAATTGGAATAAAACACTTTACAACACCCTAAATATGGCACAATTTTTTCCATTTAGTTCACAAGGGCCCAAAAAAGTGTGAAAATGTAGAGGGATACATTTTTCTACACTACAGTCACATGGTCATCTGTTAAATGATTTTTTTTAAAAATAATTAATATATTAGCTCCTAATTACATAAGTATATATTAAAATTATAGCTTCAAGATTAGGTTGGTATCTTAATAGGGACATGAAGACTTTATGGATGCAATTTTTCTTCATATTATGGATTTATTTTTTGGTGGAATCATTGTCCCTAGTCATTTTCCCTCATGTGTGGAAAAATAACATGATAAAGGCTTTCATTTAGAGAAATTTTATCAAAAACTTGACAATTGTTTCATATTTATAAATGACATTAGTCATGAATTATAATTATAACTTATATAGAATTCCAAAGTATTTGTAGACACTTATTTAAACACTTTTAGTTTAAAAATTATAACTTGATAAAAAATGAGTCATGTTGGAACTCTAAGTTATCATATCCCAAATGTTTGTGATATTAATATTACCATATGTTTCTAAAAAAGAGAGTCAAGTATTGGTTTTCATATCTCTAGTCAAATGATTTTTTTTTCAATTCTGAGTCTGATTCCAATAAATTTCTCAAAGATTTTTTTAAATTACTTAGTTATTATCCTCCATTTATCCCCACATATACTATATGGTATGAAGTTTCCCTTCATATGACTTTAGATATTCTCACATCATCATTGTTGAGAGGTTTAGTTTTTTAGTTAAAATTTCATATGCTTGTTTGAAGTAATGTAGGAGGTAAAGGAACTTCACCTTTTTAATTGATAAGTGTATTATACTATGACACCAAAATTAAATTATCGTCCCCATATTAAAAAAATTCATATATGAAGGCTTCAATTAAAAATAATTATTTTTTATATGAAATAGCTCATAAAACCCTTGGAAGAGTTTGTATTGCAAGGGAAGTGAGAACATTTGGTCTTAGTTATTTGAATATTTAAATTATAGTCACAAAGAAATTTTATCATACATAGCATGAAGAAGAGAGTGATATTAAGGGGTAATACTCGAGTTTATAAAGGTATGCACAAATGGGTAACTATATCCAAGAAGATGAATTTTTTAAATTTTTTGTCAGCTATCTAAAGAGGTAATATTTTTATCTATGTTGCATATATCCATTTTTTAACTATACTACCATGACACATAAAAAATTGGTATTGACCATTATAATGGGTGGATATCACACTAACACACTCTTCGGGGATCAAGCCTAGAAAGGCTACTTGAATGGTTTCTTAATTTTTTTTGGATCATTGCTACATGATTAGTAGCATGAATATTCTTTCCTTGAAAGAAAAATTAAAAAATTATTCATGCATATATTGACGAAAATCACTTGTGATCTCCTTGCTATTGATCTACAATCAAATTGACTATATTCCAAATTTAAGTGAAATACTTTATGCTCATTGCAAAATTACAAATACATATAATTAATCATGGTCTTTATTTTAAATGAGATTTTTTTACTTTATTATTTTACTAACAATTTTGGTTCTTTTATTTTTGAATATGCCTTCCAAATAAATAGTGTAGGTGCTATTCAATCTATGGAGTAATAATTTCAAACTCTATATTCTATGTTTTTTAACCAAAATTTCAAATACAAAAGAAGACCCTAAATAAATAATGAACCTTTTAATATTTATGGAAGATAATTGTAAATGTACCACCTTTACTATATGAAAAATGAAATTATTTTACTCTTACCAAAAATATCATTTCCAAAGAGAAAAAAGAACATTGAAGATCATTGAAACCTAACTCAAGAGAAAGTATTTGAGTATAAACATTCTCTCTAACTCAATTCATCTGATTATCTAGTTGTATGCTATGATAAAAATCAATAGATTGGAATCTTAGCCATCGCATATCAAAGCTATGTGAAGTGATTGGCCTTAAATGATTCCATTGAGGTAGAGTATGAATGCGCTATCTCATCGATAAATCCTAGATGTAAGACCTAATAAGAATAGTATAATACCTCTAGGCATTATACACTCCAAATTAATAACAATGCTTGGCCTTAGGTGATAGAATTGAGGGGGAGTGTGCATGTGTCAATGACACCACCTAGTGGCCAAATGCTAGATGTAAGACCTAACAAGAATAATATAGAACCAATAGGAATTATATGTATAAGTCTTACAGGAATTTAGTACATTTCTCTTTGTAAATATTCCATTTATAAAAGCATTGTATTAAGAAATATGGGAATATTATATTAATTCCTATAGGAAGATTATATTAATTCCTAAATGCACATTATAATAATTCCTATGAGCATATTATATTAAGTCGTATAGGTGCATTGATATATTAATTCCTACAAACACATTATATTAATTCATATGGGTGCATTGTATTAAAGTCCTGAAACATAGAAAAACATTTTCACCATCAATAGGGTATCAATGATGAACCTAATTTTAACTAGGTGAGTGTTTCATTCAATAATGTGTGCAATATGATGTAACTAGGGTGTAGAAATTAACCCTAATTGTTATACTAACAAAAAGGTGGTTTTTAAGAAGGTCAAATGATGTGTACCTTGCTAAAAAGGTGCTATTTTGGGGCCCATTGAGGATTCATTTGCCTTTAGTGGAAAATGGGTCACTATTAGGGTTTTTAGAAAGTGTCTTGTAGCTTAGGGAAAAACATAGACTAGCATATTAGAGCTTAACATAAGATAACCCAAAGCAAAAAAATGAAACACAAAGGAGTAAAAACATGAAAACAAGGAAATATCTCACCAAATGTCTTCAACCTCCATGATTAACCTCCATTGCACCTTCTCTATTTGTTGCAAGTAGATAATTTCCCTTAGATTTGTAATGAGAAACCTACGATAATGCCAATGTTCTAAGAAAATGTTGAAGGATTCTACTCAAAATACCTCACAATGCAACTAAGCAACTAGGAAGCATGCCTAAAGTATGCATAAAAGAGCCTAAGATTTCAAGATAATGCCAAGATATGAGATAAGATGAAGATTTCCTAATATGTAGATGTATGAAGTATGTCAAATGAGGCCAAAATTGCCATTTTATAGAAAAGTCAATTTTGGATGAATGGCCAAGATTGAAGATTGACAAATTCCCTAGAATCAGTGGTCAAGAGTGAATGTGTCAACCCACAATTAGGGTTAGGGAAACATTAGAGTAAATTTGAAATGAACATGGTCAAGATTTGACTTAAGAAAATCAAATCAATGGACAAGATGACAAGTGACAAGGAGATAAGAATGGTATGGAAAAAGGAAGAGTTGGAAAATAAAATAATATTAGAAATTATTTGATTTAAGGAGAAAATTTGTTTTAAATTAAAAATTAATTTCATTCAAAAGGTGGGACCATGTGATAGAAAATTAGAAAGTGGGACAATTTTATATAATTTTATTTAAAATTGGGAGAATGCCAAGATGGACAATAATTAAATAAATCAAAGAATTTATTTAATTATGAGAAGACATTTAGAAATTAATGATGTATTTAAATAAATAAATAAATTTATTTATTTAAATAATCAGGAAGAAATAGTGGACAAAGGATAATTAAATAAATTTAAGAATTTATTTAATCCTAGAGAGACATTAGACAATTAGCAACGTATTTAAATAAATAAATAAAATTTATTTATTTAAATTATCAGGAGGAATAAAAGACATGAATTAATTAAATAATTACAAATTATTTAATTAATAGTTGAATTTGGACCATAGGACATAATTAAAATATTTTAATTATGCTAGGAAGAAATATGGAGAAAATAGAACTTGCAGGCCTAGATCATTTTTATCTATCTACATTTATTCCCTCTTTGTCATAATGTAGCCTATCACATTGTGACACAGAAAATTCAATCAAAAATATGCCCCAGCGAAGGTATGGAGTATCTATGCCCCCTTGGGAAATTTTTTAAATTTTTGCCTAGTGACAAAAAGATTTTGAAAGTGTCCCGATAAGTCAATTTGGTGTCAAGAAAATCAATGGTGCAAGCAGTTTTGAATTTTTTTCATGTTTAGAGTAGGAAACAGGCTAGTCAAAGTTGGTCAAAAGAGCCTCCAATAATAAATTTTTTCAAGAAAATCCCACTTTTACCTTATAAATAGGTTCAAAATGGGTAAAAATTCAATACATTTTCACTTTTACTATTTGAAATTTGAGAGATTAGAAAGAGGATACTTCATGCCAAGATGGTGATTCTAGTGAATGAGCACTGCAGATACATTGTTTAGACTTTTAGATGGCCAAAGGGCACAAATCCACCAATAAGTATGCCTTGCCCACTTCGTCATTTCATCGTTTTACTTTTTTTAGGGTTAGAAGTTAGGTCAACGAATGTGTTGTGACACAAATGCATTCTCAAAAGATGCATTTTCATTCACGTTGCACACATTCGATGCGTCACGACGCAATCAAGAGGGGTCCATTAGAAAGTGACACATTTGAGGACTAGTGAGACACAAGTGTCATCGTCCGACGAAAAATGATAGTTATAGAGACGCAATCACTCTATCGCAATGCAAGCGCAAGGCCATTCAATGAAAATGTTCTTACAATGATGCATATGGGTATGTGCAGGATCATCATGGAAAAACAGGCCCTTAAGTGGCGATGAAAGTTAGAAAAATCAAATTTAGACAACTTGACATAAAAATTTGAATAAGTTATCTATATTATTTCAAAAATATGTAAGAATGGAACTTGTAGAAAATTTAATGTAGTTTCTAAACTACAAGGTTTATTTAAAAAAATAAATCTATTTGGTGAAAATTTGAAATTTCAATGCAGTCGTACTTAAATTTCAAGGAAAAAATAAGAAGTAGGTGTCTATCTGACCACCCTAACCACAATAAAATGATAATATTTTTTTATAAGATTTTAGATATAAGTAGAGGACTCATGTATCAATGATACATTTTTTTTTGTAATTGTTTTCCAAGTAAATAATTAATTAGGAATTTTTACTACAAATTTTAAAAAATATAAAAGCTCATATGTCGACCACCTTAACTTGGTCAAAAATTTATGAAATTCAATTTATTTTTTTAATCTTATAGTATGCAAAGCATAGAATGTGATGTATGTTTTGGATTCAAAAAATGTGATTCCATTTAAAAGCTATAGATGTTTTTCAATCAGCCTATCAATCGATTTTAGTTGTAATTCAAATAGAAAATGAATAATAATTATTTATTAAATTCAAAGTAAAGCATAATTTATATTGGTGGAAAGTTGAGAATCTCCTTTAAAAACCCTTTTCATTTCATCAATTTTGGGTAAAAAAAAGTCCTCAGCCACATACTCTACACATACCTATCATATTGCCACTTTTTGGCCCATCATGATCCTACACATACCCATATGAAAGCAAAGGTGACACATGTGCCATAAGATAGTGCATTCATGATTTTATGCAATGCAAATGCTCTGTTGAGATGCATATGAAGATTCATGTGATGCAATTGACTTAGCATGATGCATTTGTCATTGACACGATGCATTTTACTTTGACCAAGGTTGACTTAGTTATAGACTTAATTTTTGCTTATGTTTGATTAAATAAATGGTAACAATGATGTTTAATTATGTGCTAACTCTCGTTTCTGCATGTGTAGAAATGATTACCACCCATTTACACGTGCGAGTTTAGGCCATTGACATATTCCTTTAGAGATTAGCTGCAAGACAAAGAGCATAGAAGAATAATGCAACTAGGACTATATTATGTGACCTATATGCCCATTGTCTAAGCAAATAGGGGACTTTTGATAGCATTAGCCGAGAGATGGCATTTAGAAACATGTTCGTTCCATTTGCTGATAGGAGAGGCCACTGTGACACTTGAGGATGTTTATTGGATTTTATGCCTTTTGATCCAAGGAGAGTGGGTTGTATATGATCCACAGCACAGCGGGGACACCAGGCCATTATAGAGTTTTATGAGACTAATGATGGTGCAGGACTAGGCATCAATGGCTATGAGATTCGATGGGAGTTCATGGCAGAGCATTATCCTCGATGGGATGAGATATTGTGCACACTGATTGCTAGTGTTCTTATTCTAGACCAGCGCAGACACAGGTTCTGAATCGGTTGGGGAGATGTACTTGTGAGGATGAGGTAGGAAAGGACTATTTTGCATGGGGCCTTGTCTTCTAGGTATGCTTTATCATTAGTTGCATGAGGTAGCGTATAGAGGTGTGGATAGTATTAGCTACGAGATGACCTTGCTTATGATCTAGGCTTGGGAGCATATCCTCATATTCTGTCCACTTATTCAAAGACCACAACTAGCTGAGGGGATTCCCTTTGTCTATTTAGATGCGGGTGGCCTTTAGTAGACCAGAGTTGGAAAGATAGGCTATTGATGACACAAGATTGACACTTTGATGGCATTTTTCTAGAGATCGTATAGGGATTGTAATTAGTGGGTTGATGAGGGAGATCATTTACCATTCTACAAATAGTTCAGATATCTTATTGGTCAGACTATATAGTCACAGCTGATCATTGAGATGTACTTACCCCAACAAGTGTTATAGCAGTTTGGCGAGTGACAAGATGTACCAGTGGGGATAGCAGAGCATGCAAGATCCTCATGAGAGACCATATGGGGATGGTCTATATTAGTTCCTTTAATGAAGCAATAGATTGATGGGTTGGTGGCACAATAGTGGGCACAGAGAGGTCTTGTAGATCTTAGGATGATAGTTGAGTTTAATGCATGGTGGCAGGCACATAGACCATATCCTTTGACAAACCTAGATGGGCTAGCACTAGTAGATCATCATTCAGTTATATCGTGGGTGTGCCGAGGAGACAGAGATGGTGGAAAATAGAGAGGGAGGGATCGATACAAAGGGGATAGAGGAAGAGGAGATGGGGGGAGAGTTGGAGTAGATGACAGAGATGATAAAGGAGATGGTAGGGGTGGAGGTAGGATGAAGAGTAGAAATGGAAAGAGACATGACAAGAGAGTATGACAGTGTGTGGAGAGGGTTCCTTTAGATGCTATCCCTGAGGTGGCTAAGGAGGTGGAGAGGGATGAAGAAACTAGATAGGAGGAGGTGCAGCTAGAGGCTGAGGTGAGACAGGAGGAGGGGAGACCAAAGGCCAAGGTTAGACATGAGGTAGATGTGGAGGCTAAAGTGCATGTAGTAGAGGAGGCCTTGGATTTTGGTGGAGAAGAGGAGGCTATTAGGGGTGATGATGAGGAGGAGTTGAACATTGGTAGTGAGGATGCTATGGATGAGGTGGAGAGGTAGCTATAGGAGTGAATGGTGGAGAGAGACGACGACATACCTAGAGGACCACCTTTTTCTAATGATGCTACTGTGAACTAGAGATTAATAGACATGCAGAGGAGACTAGATGAGGCCACTACAAAGATCAGATCCTTGTGAGCATAGTTAGAGCTTACACATTTAGAGTGGGATTAGGCTGAGATCCGACAATAGAAAATAAAGAGAGTTGGTGTGCGGGGTTTGTGCAGCTATGTTTAGGGCTAGTTGGGGATGTTGCAAGGGAGTTAGCTAGGGTCAGCGTTAGTAGGGGCCAGCATCATATGCTACATGAGAGAGCAGTTCCAGCTGATCAAAGAGAACATGGTTTGTCTAGATCACAGAGCAGGACAAGGATTGGGTCAAGGACTAGCAGTTGGACTCACAATAGCTATAGTCAGAGTAGTGTGGGTGGTTCTACTTCCTCAAGGAATTCATTAGGTCACCGATCCCATCACAGTCACAGGCATTCCTCGGGTCATAGGTCTAGCAATAGCCATGGTTCATCTGTCTCAGGTCACATGTCAAAGCACAACTAGCCTCTAGTCACAGATCCATTAGCTTCACAGACTCTGCCTACCAAGTCCACAATGCCATCAGTATTAGTTCTCATCACCGAGCACCAGTCACCTCGATCTTCTCCTTGAGGGGATGAGCAGAGCACTGCCTAGGGCACTATGATTGTTATATTGTTATTATGTTTTAGACATTATGCTATGACACTTATATGTTGACCATTGAGCCTACGAGCTCTATTTTCGGGATATCTCATGACTCTATCCTGTGACAAGATTTTTGAGATTATATATATGATGCAATTTTGATGTGGCCTAGATGATTTATGTTATTTATGATGCCTTATGTGTTGATTATGTTTTTGATACATGCACTTATGATGATGATTATGATGTGTTGATTATGTTTATGATATATGCACTTATGATGATGATTATGATGATGCATTTCATATCTCATGTGATGTATGCTTATATGCCATGGTGATATTATGTTATGAGATGTATGTAGTTATTATATGCCATGATGATGATTATGCTCTATATGGATGCGTAATGTTTTGATTCTAATGAATGCCATGTTTATGATTATGGATGCAGTGATGTATGACTATATATATATGGATAATGTGACATGCAATGCCTTATGTTATGATGTATATTGCATTACTAATATGGACAATGTATGAAAATGTTTAATGCACTTTTGCTATGTGAATGTAAATGAATGGAAATATAATAATGGATGTTTAATTAATGTATGCCTTAATGAATGTTTAATGCATAGTGCATCTAAGTGAATGAACGTATGTAAATGTATGATGAACTAATGTAATGTCTATATTATCATGTATGAATTTATATTTTTCTATGTCATAAGATATCATCAAGAGACGAAAGAGGAGAGATGACAAGACAAAAGGAGATGGATGTTCGTACGGAGACAGAATCCTTCAACATATTACCAAAGAACTAATAGTTGTTGCTCTTAATCATCATTGGGTAGATTATTGTAATGGCCAACAAACTCCATGATATGATATAGATCAATGGTGTGCAAGGTCATACCATCACATGAGACAGGAAGTCGGAGACAAGGATGATCAAAACTCATACTAAGAGCGCAATTTACCTAGTCTTTTTGTCACAACCAACCATGAAAACAAGAAAGACAAGAAAGACAAGTCATGAAATGTCATTGCTGCTATAAATCCTATTTCTAGGACATCCTTGAGGAACTAGCAACATAATTCTTTGAAAAAGAAAAGACAAGCCAATCATCATGATACATCGTTGCTCCTCTAAATCCTATTGTCAGGACATCCTCAAGGAACTAGTACCATGATGAAAAATAAAAGGACAAAATGAAAAGATAGTGTTTGCCAAGTGCTTGTCGAGTGTGTCTAAATGTCAAGTTTTTTTATGCCAAAATGCTACATTTGATGATGTCTAGGTGATGAATGCCGAAGTTGCCAAATTCAGGAAGGACACATTTTAAATCATCTCGATGTCGAGAGGATCGATCGTCGAATGTCATGAGAATCGCTCAAAATACCAAATGACTATGATGATGCCTAGGAAGGAAACATCCTAAGGCATAAATAAATGATAGGGGCCATTCTTCAGAAGGATACATCTACATAATAACCAAGAGTTGACAGTTTGACTAGTTTTGACTAAGTTTGACAAAAGTTAACTACGTGATAGAATTGACTACATATCAATGTCGACATGTTGATATGATTGACATGTTGATTAGGATTTTTTCTGTTTTGGAATGATTTGTTTGACTTGAATACATTTGATGTGTGTGTCAATGCAGTGTCATGAATCATAATTAACTGACCTAATGAAGCCTCAAGGGCTCATCGATTGATGTCCTTTCCTACGTCATACACTCAGAGACCTCATAGTTCGACATGACCAATGAATTTTTCTTGATGACAAAAGATTAAGCCATTGTTTTATCTTGAAAAACCTAAAAGGACTAATCTAATGTCTTGGGGGACCATCAATTGATGGCCTTGCCTATGTATCAAATGCATAGAGACAACGTAGTTCAACAATGACAGAGACTAACTAACTTAGCAAGTTTTGACTCTTTTTTTGGGGTTTTCAAGTGTTATTTGTATTTTTTTGTGTTTTTGCCATATTTTTTATTTTTTGTAGTTCTTCAAGACATTTTTTTATTTTTTATTTTTATTTTTCAAGACATTTTATGATTTTTTTTGTATTTTTTTCAAGAAATTTTATGATTTTTTTGTCTTTTTTAGGAAATTTTATGAGTTTTTCATCTTTTTTTAGGTCTAGGACTAGCCAAGTTTGAAGGACATGAAAAGGGTTATGCTTGGGGTGATGGATGAATAGTATGCAAGACCTGATGTCAACCATTGTCAGCCATGGAAATAAATGGCATGGTTTTGAGACGGGTGTCATGATGGTGTCAAAAAAGTGGATGTTTATTATGTGCCAAGGTAGATAGAGTGATAGTAGATGGCGAAGTAAAGACGAACTACACATGGCACTTTTTTTCTAGTTTTTCACCCTGGTACTTTTCCAAAGTGCTTGTTTACTAGGTTTTCACTATTGGAAAAATTATCTCTTTACTATTTTTGTCATCATTTTTATTTTTTTGGTGTTACCAAGACACCCATTTGCCATGTTTTCATCAGGGTGATGATTTTTTATATTTTTCAATTTCTTTGTATTTTTATGGTTTTCAACCTAGCTCTCTGATGATATTTGTAGAACCTTTGGAGGTGTAGACTATTGATGGGTTCTATCAATTCTTCACCATCTCGAGTAGCTAGTTAATAAGGTCCAAAACTAAATGAGGTTGTAATGATGTAAGGACCCATCCAATTAGGCTCGAACTTGTCAAGTATCTCTCTATCAGACTGATTCCTAGGATTTTGCATTAGGACCAAGTCACCAATGTCAAAATTTCAGACCGTTACTCTCTTGTTATAACTATGGAAAAGGTGATTATGATATGCTTATAAATGATTTAAAGCATTTTTTCTACATTCCTCTAACATTTCTAGTTCATGTAGTTGCAATTTTCTATATTCTTCATCATCGATCGAACCCTTCAAAGAGACTCGTAAAGATGACATTTCAACCTCGATGGGTCAGATGGCTTCAGCACCAAAGACCAAGGTGAATGGAGTGGCTCATGTAGGTGTGTGAATGCTGGTGTGATAATCCCACGAAGCAAGGTTAAGTTCTATGTGCTAGTCATAGCCAGCATCATTTACTGTCTTCTTAAGAATTTTGATAATTATTTTATTAGACACCTCAACTTGACCATTTCCTTGCAGATAATATGGCGTGGAGAAATGATGTTGGATGTGGAAGCATTCACATAACTCAAGTACCTGGATTCTTGAAGGGATGACTGTTGTCTATGATGATGGACTGCAGAACACCATATCGATACATGATGTAGTTGAGGATGAAATTGGAAATTTGCTTACCAGTTATGTATGTGAGGGGGATGGCTTCAGTCCCATTAGTGAAGTACTTAGTGGCAATGATAATTAATTTATGGCCATTAGAAGAGGTAGGATGGATTTTTCCCATGATATTGAGTTCCTATTATGTGAAGGGCCATGGAGAAGTAATCGACCGAAATTCTTGTCTTGGTGCATGAATCAAATCACTGTGTATTTGACATTGGCGACATGTTTTGACAAACTCAAGTGCGTATTTTTCCATTGTCAGGCAGTAATATCCAAGTCTCATGATCTTCTTAGCTAAAGTAGGACCACTCGAATGAGATCTGCATATACCCTCATGTACCTCACATAAGGTTGTTCGTGCTTCGCCAATGTCAAGACATTGAAGAAGGGTATTGTCAAAGGTAGGATGGTATAAGGTATCACTGATGATGGTGTATCAGGTGGCTTTATAGATAAAATATTTTGGTTGGTTATTGGATAGGTTTGGGGGAAGGGTCTTGGACTGGAGATAGTTGTATATGCCTTGATAGCATGGAGAGTTGGCACCAACAAGCTCACAAACCATTTCTAACTCTAGAATGTCATATGCAAGAACCAAGAGTTGTTCCACAAAGAACTCAAATTGTGGAATATTGCTAGGAATGTCTAAGAAAGATATGATTGCAGCCATTGCATCTACTACCTTGTTTTGTGCTCTAGGAACTTGTTGAAAAGCCAACATATGGAAATATGACTGAAAATTGATGATCATTCATTTATACAACATTAGATTTTCATCCTTGGTGTCATATTCATCGTTGACTTGGTTGATGACCAACTGAGAATCTCCAAAGACCAAAAGTGTTTTAATTTTTCATTTTATAGCCATTCAGAGTCCTGTGACAAGTGCCCCATATTCTGCAACATTATTTGTACATAGAAAAGTAATGCAAAATGACTTAGGGATGGAATCTCCTTGTTGTGTGATAAATAGTTTGCCTACCCCCAAGCCACGACTACTATGAGATCCATTAAAATAAATTTTCCAAGGTGATTTAGGCTATGTATGAAATATCGACTCATCAGGGAAATCTACTGCTAGGGGATGATCACCTTGTAGAGGTGCATCTACGAGTTGATCTGCTATCACTTGTCCTTTTATGGCTTTTCATTCCACATACTGTATGTCATACTCACTCAAGATAATAACCCATTTTTTTTAGGTGACCTGTCAATGTTGCGTGACTTAGGAGATACTTCAAGGGATCAATATTTGCTACTAGATGTGTCTTGTGATTCTCTTAGCAGAAAATACAACTACTAGATAAGAATGTTCAATGGATGTGTAGTTAAGCTCATATCCAACTAATATCTGACTGATGTAGTATATTTCCCTTTCCTTTTTGTTGAGATCATTTTGTGCAAGCAATGCCCCCAATGTTGAAATTGTTGTAGAAATATATAGAATCAAAGGTTTTCCTTCAGTAGGTGGCATTAGAACATGTGGTGACAATAGATAATCCTTTATTTGTTGAAAGGACTCTTGACATTTATCATTCCACAGAAAGGGGATGTCTTTGCATAAGAGATATTGAAATGGTTGGCACTTTTCTGCTAGTTGTGCGATCAAACATCAGATAGACTATAATCTGCTTTGCAATGTCCCGAGTTCACTTATTACTTTTGGGGGAGGCATGTCTAATATGGCTTTCACTTTGGCAGGATCAACTTCAATGCCTCTATGAGAAACTATATATCCCAAAAGTTTTCCTGATGTCACACCAAAGTTGCACTTCTAAGGATTCAAGTGGACCTTGTACTCTTCGAGTCTCTTGAATTTTTTTTCTAGCACATTAAGATGATCCTTGCATGTCAAATACTTTTCCAAAATTTCATCCACATAATCTTCCATTAGCTTGTGCATCATGTCATGAAATATTGTTGTCATGGTTCTTTGCTATGTGGTGTTTTCATTCTTGAGACCAAAAGGAATGACATTCCAATAGTATGTACCCCAAGGACATGTAAATGTTGTTTTATGTTTATCTTTAGGGGCAATCCAAATCTAGTTATAACCCGAGAAACCATCCATGATGGATAGCATCTCGTATCCTGTTGTAAGGTCAACTATGATATCTATGTTTGGTAATGGAAAGTCATCCTTTGGACATGCCTTGTTCAAATCTTGAAAGTCTATGCAAATGAAAATATGACCATTCGGCTTGGCGATAGGTACAAGATTTGAAATTTGTTTAGCGTAGTCTATTGACCATATGAATCCCAAATCTAAAAACTTCTTGAGTTCCGCTTTAACTAACAAGGAAATTTGTGGGTGCATCTTTTGCAGCTTTTGTTTCACTGGCTTAGCATGTGGAAGTAAGGGAAGATGATGTAATACTCATTCTAGATCCAACCCAGGGATGTATGCATATGACCATGCAAAGTTAATCTAATGTTCTGAGAAGAATTTTTGGAATTCAGGCTTTTCTTCTTCTGTCAAAGATGCTACAAAGAGAACAATTTTAGGTTCTTCTATTGTGGCTATGTTAACTTACATGGTGTCCTCAATGGGCATTACCAATTTTTCTTGTGTGATAGGGAGAAAGTCCAATCCTTAATCCTTGGGTGCCTCAGAGAGGTTTTCACCCTTGAATATGTCCTTTATTTTTAATTTTGTATCATCAAAATGTGCCTTTCAATTTTCACCTAAAGATGTGACTTTTTATTTTTATTTTTATTTTTATTTTTATTTTTGCAACTAGAGGATTACATAGTCTCCCCAAAGTATGTTGCATAATCTAGGTCTATGGTGAATCTAGCCTTGTGGTCCCCACTTGGTATACCCTCACGGAGTCCCATGAATTTTGCAATGGCTTCGTCATTTTGAAATATGTCCATAACCGACGGGACTTGTTGATCCCACTCAATTAGTTGTGGGTAGACAAGGGAGATACCATCATCAGTATTGGAAAATGGTGGGGAGGATGTAGAAAGCATGCCGACAGATTCAGAAAGGGTAAAGATGAAATTGTCATCTTCCAACTCCCATTCAAATTCAATCCAATACTCTCCTTCACATGATTTAGACTCATTATCAAAATATGGGACAAAGGGATTGGAATCATGGTCAGCAGTGTTATCTGGCAATTCAATTGAATCTGAATGATGGTCATTAAGCTCAGATGGCCAGATGGGTGTGTTTGATTGATGGTCAGATGGTGGTGTAGGTTTATCATTGTCACGAGGAAAAAAGAGTCTGACCCCTTCTTCTCTCTTCAATGGGAATTTGGGAGTGTCTTTAATAAGGTCAACTTTGAACATCTATATGAATCATTGGTCAAAGGAAAGTGCACTAGGATCAAGGAACAATTTTTCAAGGCAATAGTCACTCAGGGATCTTTTGGAACCAAATTCCCATTCATGTGAGTTAGTTTCAGTAAGGGAATGTTCAATAGTCTCAACACTTTTGGAAGCATTCACACTCTCACCTAAAAGTACATTGGTACTTTGATCATTGGTTTTGGGTAGCCCAAATCCTAACCCAAGAATCTTTGATCTTTGGGAAGGAATTATAGGTTCTCGCATTCCAATTTTATTTTTTTCAAGGCCTCTAGTTCTATCACAACCATTTTCCTTCATTATGTAATATCCTTTTCCACATATCTAGACTGGTAATGGGGATGGATCTTTTGGTTCTTTGTAAATCCAAGTTGATATGTCCTCGATGTCTTCTTTGCTCATTTCACCCCATTTTATAAAAATCCGTGTCAAAGGAACTTTGAAATTTTCTTTAGGCTCCATTCTAAAACAAGGTCGACCATAGGCCTTAGGAGACTTGGGTATCTTAGTGATGTAGTAGGTTGTGTTCAATTTATACTTTCCACAACCCTGGTCCTAGATCTTGACATTAGGATTAGCCTTTGAGATGGAGAGAGATGGTGTGACAGAAGATGAGGAAGTGGACGTGGATGGTTTGGTGAGTGTGGATAGATTGACATATTTCAAAGAAGAGGGAATCAAAGCTTCTTTGTTAGTGGGCACATAATGTTCTGAAATACCCCTTAAATTGGTGCAATACTGGAAGGGATGAAGGTCTCTATATATGGTGATCTCAATGTCATCAAAGGGAAACTTCAAGAATTGATTGTAGGTGGATGGAACAACTTTGAGGGTGTCGATCCAAGGTCAACCAAGAAAAATGTTGTACGGTAGCTCAAGATCCACGACTTGACATGTTGTATCTATAATGAGTAGGCCAACTCAGATAGGAAGTATGATAATTCCCCAAGAGGAGTGTTCTTCATCATCATATTCCTTTATAAAGATGATCTTAGTAGTGTCTACACAATCATTAGAGAATCCTAGAGCCTTAACTAGTTTTCAGGAGCATGTGTTTAGTCCTGCTCTACCATCTACTAAAACTCATCTGACTTTATGCTTGTGGATAAAGACTTTGATGTGTAAGGCATTGTTATGGGTGGACTTTGGTGATGAATAGTCTTGGTCTAAAAATGTTATGTGATGGGGAGTGGTTAGGTATACCACCATAGCTTCAAATTGGTTGGCATCAATGTCATGAGGAATAGAAGACTCTTGTAATGTTTTGTCAACTATGGCCTTGTGCATGGGAGAAATGCGTAGCAGCTCTAGTATAGATATTTGAGCAGGTCTTTTTCCTAATTGGTCAATGAGATTGAACTATCCCTTAGGTTGTGACTATTTTGTAGATGGACTAGGTTATGAATATTTAGCGGATGGACCATGTTGTGACTATTTGGTGGATGGACCAGGTATCATGATCTTTGGTTGTCTAGGAGGAGGACTAGCTATGGTGACTTTATCACCTCGATTAGTGACATTACACTCAGGTGTTTTCTTGATGGTAATTGTATTGAAATATTCATGTTAATATAATGAAGGTGATTAATAATGGGTCCACCAGAATAGTCGAAGGTAGAGGGAGTATAATTGGCTTGATTATTTTTATCCTTGGGGCCTGACGTAGATGAATTATTTGAACCATGGTCCTGTAGTGGGTTTTTATGAATAGTGTGGTCTGTGTTTGACATGAATTATTTTCCACCTAGTTTAATGGTGTGATTTTCAATGAGGTCTTGTACAAGATTTCTTAATTATCAACAAGAGGATGTTCTATGCCCTTTAGCGCATTGGTAATCACAAAATGCACTGTCATCCCACTAAGATGGCTTGAATTTTCTTGTGTCATATGGCTTAGGGTCCTATAATGTGATGACACCATTTTGAAGGAGCTTCTTAAGGACATCTTCAATTGCTTCACCCAAGGTGGTGTATGTACATCTCTTTCGAAATTTCCTGGTCTGACATGGTTGCCCTTGGTTTTGACTGTTTTGACTATTTTGAACATTTGCAGTAGGTATCAGTGTGGTCATTGGTGGGCCTTGCAGTTGAGCTCCCTTAAGGGTGAGTATAGGACCCATTGTGTTTACCATCTTAGCATCAACAATTCCTTCATTGGTGATGTGTTTATTCTTGACCCAATACTTATTTTTGTTAGTAGGTGGGTTTTTGTTCATGTTCTTGTTGCCATATTTGAGTTCTCCTTTATCAATAAGGGCATTTTTGAGTTGGACTCCCTTTTTGACTAGGTATGTGAAGGTGGCACAACAATGAACTTGTAAACCATATCTTAGTGGGCCTAGGAGGTTTTGGACAAACATGTCAACTTTTTCTTTCTTTGGTATCTAAATGTGGCAAAGACTTGCTAGAATTCTCCACCTTTGGAAGAATGGGATAAACGTCTCACCAGTTTGTTCTTGAATAACCGTACATAAATTGGTAATGGAGACATCAGTGTCAATGTTATAGGCATAATTTCACACAAACATTTCTGCAAGTTCATCCCATGATTTTATCCATTAGGCAAGGTGGAAAACCATTCAAGCATGGGACCTACAAGACTCTTAAGTAAGAGTCTCATCAAATAAGTATGTTCATAGGTGATGTCCACACAATTGGTTGTAAATTCTCAAATGTGTTCAAGAGGATTTGTCTTGCCTTTGTATTTAGTAAAGTTTGGCACCACGTATCTAGGAGGGAATTGTCGTATGTATATACTCATGTCAAAAAGGTATGGGCATAGGTCATATAATGTGTGAGTCTTTTTCTATTGCATTTGCATGGTTTCCATCTATTTTTGCAAGGTCGCAATTTGGGTTGTGAGTGAATCAATTATGAGATTATTGGTAGCATCACACATGCTAGTGATTGGTATTCCATGAGTCCCCATTTGTTGTGAGGATGTATTTTGATATTATTGAGGGGCATGTTGTTGTGAGATGTATGACACATTTTGGGTTGAAGGTTATTGTATTGCATGTTTTCATTGGGAATGTATTGATGGGTATGGATGTGTGACGCCTATGTAGGAATGTTCCCTCCAAAAGTATTAGTTGATATCTATGGAATATGTTGACCTTGAGTGTTTTGTTGTCCAAATGAAGTCATATGTTGTGTAATCTGATTTTCTTGTCCAAATTGGTACATGTGTCCATGGGGAATGTTTGTGTTTTTCCTTTGGGGAATGTTGGCATTGGTATTGAGTTGTGATGACATATTGACATTTAGTTGGGGTCCTAGAATGGAAATACATCATTTATTTATCCCAAAGGGGTTGGATGAATTTGATCCCATGGCATTATTTGAAGACCCAAGTATAAGGCTTGATGTTGTCATTCCCATGGTGCTCGATGAAGCTCCAAATAAGAGGTGTGGCGAACTTTCCCCCATTGTTGAGGATCCAAAGGTAGCTCCCATTGATTGTGACATGGTTGATGTCCCTCCAATGGATGTTGCATTGATTGTGTTGGAAGAATTTTGTGAGGAGGTGCAATTAGAGGTAGCATTGATCATGCTTGTAGCAATTTGTTTGGTGGTACCAATATTGTTCGTGTTGTGTTGAGGTTGGCTAGTGTTGGAAGTATTATTTATATTATTGTTGGCATTGTGATCAGGGGAAGCTACTATTAAAGTTTTAATGTCAAATCCACATGGAAATTTAGCCCCTTGGTGTAAAAGCATGGCTAGAAATTTGTTTGAATCTTGCAAGACTAATTCTTCCACAAATGAGGCTATGTTAGGATTTTGTGTGGCAGCTTCTCAATCTTCCACAAATACATGTCCATTTGCATCTCTATGTATGAATGGTTCAAAGGGGTTGGGTGAAGAAGATGGGATGCTTGTCACTAAAAGGATTGATAAAATATGTGTCTTGGTTCATGTTTCAATTTATGTCATTAGAAAAGTTATAGGTATTGGTGTCTTGTCCAAAATTATCCATTTGTCTTCTTTTCCTTTGAAGCCTAGTCTTAACCATATAAGGATTTGCTCAAATTAGGAAGATGAAAATGACAACTAGATGATAATGTGACACTATGTTTTTGGATTTTTGCGAATAAGGAATGCAAATATAACTATGTTTTGTAATATGACAATGTTATCTAAAGGAAGTGTCAAATTTCAAAGGACAATGAGGACTAAGATGAAAGGTATGACTATATTTTTTTTTTGGATTTTTGGAATGGTGTATGCAAAATGAGGACTAAAATGACTTGAATGTTCTAAGGCATGCAAATGCAAAGGTCAGTAATTTTGGTGGACTTTAGAAAAAGGTTACTCAACCGCTCAAAGCTTGTTCTATGTCTCAATTTGGATCATCAAAGGACTTGTAGGTGTGACTAAATGACAAGATGACAAAGTGAGGTTTCCTAACTAGAATTTTGAGTTGGAAACATCTCACAAAAGGACAATGAATAGAATAAATTATTTTGACTAAGTCCAATGATAACCTACTCTTGAAGGAAAGGATTTTTCAAAGTATGCTAAGATTCGCTATTCCAAAGTTTGTAATAATATGAGGACCTAAAGGCTGGTTTATTGCTGAAAATGATGATGATGACGAACTCTAAGGATGCAACTAAAAATTTGCAATGATGGACCTATTGGGGAATGCAAACTAAAAGATGAAAAGAATGAAGGACTTCAGCAATTCCTTGTCTGGTTTTTAATAGAGGCCAATGGAAAAAGATGTTTGACAACAGATTAAAAAAATTTGGATTTGGATTTTGGACTATAACATTGTTTTTGTTTTTGCCAATAAATTGCATCGTTTCAGGTCATGAATGTGTTACAATTTTTCAAATGTGTTTTAGGATAAGAAAATGTGTTGCTATAGGTCATAGATGCGACACAAAGAATGAATTGCATTGTTCTAGTAATCAAATGTGGTTCAGACCAATCAGATGCATTGTAGAAGGTAGCAAATGCATTTTACCAGAGTGATTGTAGCATAGAAAGTCTCAAATGTAGTTTGGAACAATGAATGTGTTGTAGAGAATAGAAAATATGTTGCAGGCAGAATGGAGGTCTAGTTTTTTTGCAATTTTGGAAAAAAATTAGAATTGTTTGAGTTTGAATGAATGTTTCTAGGTCTATGAAAGGTGTTTATATGTTCAATGTCCCAGAAAACACTTGGAAAACACAATATATTTTCTTTGAATGATAAAAACATGCACAATGAAGACAAGCACAATCCTAGGTTAAGCAAGGACTATATTCACTAGATTCCACATGGGTTTCCCTAGCCACACTTATTCTTAGTGGGTGATCTAGAAGCTTGGCCACACAAGATCCCCCTTACATTGCACTCACTTCTTGGGTCAACCAAGCTTCAATCCCCCATAAATCTCCCATGGCAGGCTTTTCACCTCTACTAAGAACTGGGAGAATGTGGATGCCTTAGCAATGACCGTAGATGTGCTAGCAAATAGATGGGTTTTTGGAAACTACACAAGGATTTTAGTTTGGGACTCCTGTTTGAGTGGCCACACATGGGGAAACATTAGCTCTGATAAAGAAGAATTCTAGCCTAAAGAGGTTATACTCAATAGGGTTTTGGGTAATTCACTTATTCATGTGACACATTTGCATGCGTAATCTTAAGTTTTCCATTAGGTTTCACATTTGTATACCAGTCGGGAGTAACTCGGCTAAAGAGATTCATTTCCAATTTGAGTCACCTTGGGGTGAGTACTTTTTCCCACCAAGGAAGGCCAATTCCTAGAGTCAATAATAGTTTCTCTTGCACCCAGGATTGCACAAGTTCGCAAGGGGAGAGGATACTTCTATTACTGAATCGGGGTCACACAAATTGGAGACACTTGTTAATTTTATTTACCAAAATTATAATGTGAGGAAGACACTTAATACACTTTGTTCTTTTCAAAATTTTAACTTGATGTGCGAAATACAAAGCTCATTTTAAACCCATGACATGAGAATGCATGTTCATTTTAACCATATGAGTTTCAATCCATGATTGTGTTAATTTTAAACCCATGACATTACAATCCATCTAAATTTTAACCATATGAATGTGAATGAAAAAATATTTGTTGTTGTTTTTTTTCCATAAGAAAGTGAAAAGATGATAAGAAAATTGAAAAAAAACAAGGTTAGACTCCTCACCACATGCCACAAACAGAATATTAGTAACCCAAAACCCCTATGCTACTAAATGGAAAAAGAAAAATCTTAAAACTTCTACCAAATCTGAAAATAAAATTTTACTAGGCGATTGTGTCATTCTGCAAGTCAAATGCATCGCAAGGTAGAATCTAGAAATTGCTAAGTAGATGCATAATTATACACAACAAATGAATCTCGAGGCTGAACGATGGAATCTTTCAAGAAAATGTGTTGACCTTCAAGTCAAATGCATCGCGGTAGAGCGAATGCATTGTTCTGCAAGATAGATGTGTCACAACATAGCATATGCATCGTTCTGTAAGAAAAATGTGTCATGGGAATGTGAATGCGGCTAAAAAAGTAGCAAATGCATTGCATCGTACCTGTACCTACAAAAACAAAAATGCCATATAGAAATCTACAAAAAGTACGATTTTGGCATCGGGTTCACCAATGTAGCTTAGGGAAAAACCTAGGTTAGTAGATTATAGTTTAAAATAAGATAACCCAAAGAAAAAAATGAAGCACAAATGAGTAAAAACATGAAAACAAGGAAAGATCTCACCAAATTTCTTCAACCTCCATGATTAAGCTCCATTGCACCTTCTCTATTTGTTGCAAGTAGATAATTTCCCTCAGATATGTAATGAGAAACCTATGATAATGCCAATGTCCTAAGCAAATGTTGAAGGATTCTACTCAAAATACTTCACAATGCAACTAAGCAACAATGAAGCGAGCCTAAAGTATGCATAAAAGAGCCTAAGATGTCAAGATAATGACAAGAAATGAGATGAGATGAAGATTTCCTAAGATGTAAATGTATGAAGTATGTCAAATGAGGCCAAAATTGTCATTTTATAGAAAAGTCAATTTTGGATGAATGGCCAAGATTGAAGATTGACAAATTCCCTAAAATCAATGGTCAAGATTCAATGTGTCAACCCACAATTAGGGTTAGGGAAACATTAGAGTAAATTTGAAATGAATGGTCAAGATTTGACTTAAGAAAATCAAATCAATGGACAAGATGACAAGTGACAAGGAGATAAGAATGGCACGGAAAAAAAAAGAGTTGGAAAATGAAATAATATTAGAAATTATTTGATTTAAAGAGAAAAGTTGTCATTTTGAATTAAAAATTAATTTAATTCAAAAGGTGGGACCATGTGATAGAAATTAGAAAGTGGAACAATTTTAAATAGTTTTATTTAAAATTAGGAGAATGCCACGATGGACAATAATTAAATAAATCAAAGAGTTTATTTAATTATGAGAACACATTTAGAAATTAATGACGTATTTAAATAAATAAATAAAATTTATTTATTTAAATAATTAGGAAGAAATAGTGGACCAAGGATAATTAAATAAATTTAAGAATTTATTTAATCCTAGAGAGACATTAGACAATTACGATGTATTTAAATAAATAAATAAATAAATTTTATTTATTTAAATAATCAAGAGGAATAAAGACATGAATTAATTAAATAATTATGAATTATTTAAGTAATAGTCGAATTTGGACCATAGGATATAATTAAAATATATTAATTATGCTAGGAAGAAATATGGAGAAAATAGAACTTGTAGGCCTAGGTCATTTTTATGTGTCTACATGTCTTATTGGTTTCATTTCTCTCAGTCAGCAACTCTAGATTCCATATGTTCACTAATTCAACCCACACTAAGGACTCATTAGCCTTTAGTGGTGAATAGATCCCTATTAGGGTTTCATAAAACTAACTTTTGGGTTTTTTTCTTCAATCTATGCACTTTTGGGTTGCAAGTTTTTAGCTCCTGAAATTTTGAAACAAATCATGTAGCTTCATTTTCATGTTCTTGCAATGTAGATGACAACTTTTTGCAACTTTTTAACTTTTTCAACATTTCTCCAAATCTTTCTCTTGAACCTAAATCTTGAAAACACACAATAAAGGGGAGAAACCTTCTTAATTGTTAGAGAATAGGGGTTTTCCTTATTCAAACCCATTTTAGTTAATTAAACCTTGTGATGAAATAATAAAGTTGAAGCATGCAACATGAAATATGCAATGATAATACCTTGGAAGTTGTCTTGGAATGTAAAGCTGCAAACTAACATGAAGTGGCCATGTATAATGTAGACCTTGATCTCAAATTAGATGTGAAACAATGCTTACAAATAGATCTTCAATGCTACATTATTAATCTTAGCTCAACAACATGCTTGAATGCACTATGTCTTTAACTAATGATATGACCTTGAATTGATACAATAAAACCTTGATAATATTCCTTTGAATTCCTTTAAAATTTCTCTTGAAGTTCTCTATAAGAATTTTTCTCTTGATCTCATGAAGTTACATAAATTTTCTTTAGGTGAAACAATGTGAATTAACCTTATATTTATACTAAATCTAAGAATTAACCCCTAAATTCAAATAATTGAAGTCAACATCAGATCTAGAATTGAAAAACATTAAAATCTCATCAAGACAAAATTTAATAAGTGTTATCCTATGTGAGGAGGACCCATTCACCACTAAAGTCAAATGGTTCCTAGAACAACTATCTAGGACCATGCTTTGAGGGGATGAAATAACATCAAAAACCCATTTCAAAAATGCCAAGAAAGGGGTGTCCTATGTTATGAGGACTCATTCACCACCAAAGGAAAATAGGTCCTAACATAGATTTCTAGGACACCATTTTTTCCAAATTAAATGTTATACAATATTATTAAGAAGTGTTAGGATAGATCCTTGAAAAATGTAATTAAGAGGGCTTGAATTTGAATTAAAAGGTAAATTAATCTCAAATTAACGACAATTAATTAATGAAAACCTAGATAAGTGTGAAAGTGTAATAGAACACTCTACAACACCCTAAATAAGGTACAATTTAAGTACATTTTATTAAAAATGGACCTAGATTCAATATGAATGTGTACACGTTAAAACACTAAGTGAAGGCATTATTAGGTTAATTAATTATTAATTATTTTGAAATGCAGGAATAAGGTGTGTTGTAGAAAAAAGTACCCTTTGCTTGACATGGGATTAAGTCATCATAAAATGGACTTAATAAGGCCTTAATCTAGTGTTGTGAGGCATTTTATGCATCCACACTAGGTCTTGGACCCCTGAAAATCAAATAACATGATTTTAAAAACATCTTGTAAAGGTGTTGTAAAGTCTTGTAAAGGACTTTCACACTTTTCTAGACTTAATTAACCTATTTCTCCCTAATTAAACATTATGAAATGTGTTTAATAACATTATTACATCAATCTAAAAGGATTCCAACAAAAAATTAATGATAAAATAGTGTTGTAATGTGTCTTGCACATTCACATTGGTTCTTGTGCCTTCCTAGGCTATGTGTACCTCATTTTAGTGTTGTAAAGTATATTTAATCACACTTTCACATTGAATTTTGTGTCCCAAGATCTATTTTACATTCACATCATCAATAATAATCCCATATTAATCTGTATTGTGCATCTCGAGGCTTAAATTGATCAAACACTCAACATGGTTGCACTTTAGACCTTATTTCCTTATTCCTTGGCATCTGAGCTATCAAAATAGCCCTTGTGCAACAAATTCACCATGAATGGTGAATAAAACCCATCCAGGTGGGATCCATTCACCATGTGTGACGAATGAGTCCTATTTGGCCCCATTTTGACCTTTGAGTGGGAAAAAAAGTTTAATTTAAGTTTAATTTTGCTTCATGTCGACCTATAATGAGGTATTAACGGGATACTAAGGTACATGTGTGTATAAATATGTATTTTTCTCCTCATTTCACATCTCTTATCCATCTCTTATCTCTCATCAGTCTTACATCTCACTTACATACATTCTTCACATCATTCATTCATCTATCTTCTCAAGTCAAGTAAGTTAGGGCTTTCACATTGCAAGTAATCAATTTAGCTTCCTAAGACATTCAAGGGAAGATTCTACATGTTTTGTTGTAGAATTTCAATATAAATAATCATGGAAAGGTAATATATTCCATTTTTGCATGTTTCATTCCTTTATTTCATCATTTTGGTTTAATTACCTAAATAGGGTTTGACCAAGGAAAACCCCCATGTCTTAATAATCAATATTTCTCTTTCTCCTCTTGTGTTTTTGCATATTTAGGTCATTTGGAAGCTTGTAAATTGTTGAAGATCAAGTTGCAAGGTTTTTAAAGTCCTCTCTTCATTCAATAATTCAAATAATCAACAAAAAGTCTCTTATAGACTCAAATCTAACAATTTCAG
Organism: Sequoia sempervirens; assembly: GCA_007258455.2. NCBI lineage: Eukaryota > Viridiplantae > Streptophyta > Pinopsida > Cupressales > Cupressaceae > Sequoia > Sequoia sempervirens. The sequence continues at coordinate 489,907,910 of VDFB02271358.1, forward strand.
AAGCAGACACCTGTACGAAGCAAAAGTGTAGATCTAGCTCCACAGAATCTATTCTTAATTTTTTTTATTCTTGTAGGTAAAATAATTCACCACCCATGGTGAATGAGTCCCATTTTTAGGCCTAAAAAGTGGTTTTGTGAAGATTTAGCTCCCAACAGTCAAAAACCTATTTCCTAAACTTTTCACCAAAAGCAAGTTTGATTCACCATGCATGGTGAATCAGTCCTAGTGGCCATTAACACTAACTTTAGGGACATTCTATAACTCTCTAGTAATATAAATATACCTCCAAGTGCACTTTGATAAGTCTCATCAATTTCTGTTATCATTTGCCTAAATTTCCAGTTCATTCTTGCATAATACAATGTGTTTTCAAACTAGTCTTATTTCTTTAGTTTTGCATGTTTAATCAATCAATATTATCAATTATTTTCACTTAGATCATTCCATTTATCCATAATAACATCACACATGTATTAATTTGAATGAACCCTCTATATTTTGGGTGTGGGATCTATCTCTTTTCATTAGGTGAAAGACCCTAATTGAGTAAAAGAGACAAATCATTCCCAGTCCCTAAAATCTATGTTTCATTTTGGTGAACCTTCTTTTTGAATGATTTATTGAATGATTTTGAGTCCTTTCATATATCTATCTTTTATTTGGGTTGCATGATTCATTTTCCTACTATGTATTAAATTTTGCATTAATACAAAGTGCATAATAGGTTGCATTGTTGCATCTTTAAATATTGAAAAGTTCTAAAATTATGCATTTTTCACTTAGGCCTGCATCATAGCACTCAGAAACCATAAAAATACCTCACAAACTTCTGAAAATTCTAAAAAAAATCCATACTGGGACTCATTCACCACCTTGGGCGAATCAATCTACTCTGACCCCTGAAACAACATTTTACAGAACTCAGAAATTTTTTTCTAGGATTTTGTTTTGTGCCTTAATTTTGTAGCATGCATTTCACTAGATCTCACTTAAATTAGCTCAATTCATGCATTGTTTCATTTCACTTTTGCATTCACAACATTTCATTTTCATATTTTTGCATTGTGTAAACAGAACATTGGCCTACTTCAAAACTGAAAATTGCATTTCCTTTTAAGTCATTGCATTTTACTTTCTTTCTCTTTTCATCATTGCATGTTTTCTTTCAAAAAGTGCAGTGATTTCATTAATAATGGATTGTACAAGTACACCATTCCCTCTTATGAGTTCACTTTTGATTACCACAATGAATACTTTAAGAAACTTGATCAAACCATTGGTACAATACTTAGCATTGCATTACCCATTGGTGTGAATGGAGGTGTAGGTAATAATAACACACATACTTGTTTTTCTCTTGATACCTCTCCTATTAGTGACAAAGGTATCTTGGTGCAAAAGGTTACAAGCCTTGTGGGTCTTGATGGTCCATCTCTTCATTCCCCTTTGGACGATACTAGACAACAAGAACATGAGATCATAGACACATTCCTAAACATCACCTTACCAAGTCTCCATGATTATGACAATCAAACTTTCCCATCTCCTAATATCCCTCCTTGATGTAAAGAGGATAGGTTGGTGTAGAAGATATTCCTATTACATATCATGAAACACTTGATCCTCCCTTCCCTAATGCTCCTCCCATCTAGGAAAATCTATTTGACAATCATAATGGTCCTTCTCTTGATGCATCTCCCACTTGTTGTGAAGCTACCTTGCAAACCTCAAACTTTTATGAACACATTACAAGCTTTCCTAGTAGGATAGATAATGTGGAACAAGAGAATGTGACCTTAGAAACAACCAACAATCAAATAAAATCTTCCCCTAATCTCCCCACTATCAATAATCAAACACATTCAACCATTAATAACACACTTAGTGGTGATGATGTTATTTTGGATTAACCAAACCTTAATTGTCATGAACATGTGGTTTGTTTTTCTCCTAAGAACTCTCCTTCTAGGGAGGATATTATGACCCAAGACAAAGATAATATCTCATTCAAAGATAATGAAAAATATCACTTGTTATGGGCTCTTAACAATATTCAACCTCACTACACCCTTTTCCCACCCTCGCATAAACTTCATCTTTCTAATAAACCTCTCTAAACACTTTACCCACCTTCGCATCCACTTCATCCTTCCAATAAACCTCAATAAACCCTCCACCCACCTCAAACTAATGTATCACAACTGATTTATAATATCATTTCTCATACATATAATACTTGAAATAATCTACAACAACCGCAACCAATCCCACCCTATTTACCTTTACCCAATCCGCTTAGTGCTCCTCATTACATCCCACACATAAAGGAGTACAATCTTATTGAACAATTAAACAATACTCCTGCAAAGAGTTCCCTTTTCTATTTACTTCAAAACTCACCAAATTATAACAACATTCTTCAAACAGCCTTAAAACAAATCACAATTCCTCCTGGTACAACTCTAAATGATGTGGCAGCTCTCATCAACAAAAAAATCTCGACATTACCTTCGATCAACATGAGCTCCCTCCTTTGGAGTTGCATAAACAACATGATTCCTTTATGATACTTCCTCAATTCAATTGCAAAGGTATCAAATGCACTCTCATAGATAATGGTTCTGCCCTTAATGTGTGTAGTATGAGTCTCCTTGATCGATTACATGTTGATAGATCACAAATAATACCTGATTATGTCTCTATTCAAGGATTTGATAATACAAAAAAGCAATCTCTCGATGTAATCACTTTTCCTATTATAGTTGGGGTGGTTACTTTGAAAACTCCTATTCATGTCATTCCCTATGGTCTTTCATAGAATCTTCTTTTAGGAAAACCATGGATTCATGAGATGAATGTAGTTCCTTCAACCCTACATCATATAATGAAATATGTCTATAACAATAACATTTATCAAGTCAAAGTAGATCCTGAGCTTGAAAGTTTCTTGCACCTTGAAAAAGGAGCTACAAGTCCTTTAATAACATTGATTCCAACATCCAACATAGATCCTCTTGAAATTGAACACAACACTGAGGGATCACCATCTAAATTATTTTGTGACGATTGGGGATCCTTATACTTTACACCATCATTTATGGTGAATAAATTGTCACAAAAAAGAAAGGCGAGACACAAGAACAACCAACCATCATGTCAACACAAAATTCAAATAATACCTACAACTACACCTTCACTTAAAGTCAATGTCATCTCACAAAATGTTCATGCTTTGAATTCATTAGATTTTATACCTTCCTATAATGGAAAGAATAAAATCTCGCAATCTCGAGACACTTGTGAAAGTATGACATATACTACTAAGAAAGATGTATCTTCCACACCCACCACAAGACCCCCTTCTCCTCTTGATCAAGAGGGTATATTGTTAAGACTCCTCCAAGATTACTTGACAACCCTCCCTCCAAGAACTCAAAAGAAATGTTATAAAAAGACTTCATTTTGCACCTATCATAGATTTTGTGGACATTCCACTACTAAATGCAAAGCTTTGAGTCATAAAATCAAACATTTTTGGGAGTTTGGTATGATTCCCTATGTAGGGGTACCTAGTTCATCTAATTTCCATTGATTTTCACTCTAGCATGCATCTCATCAACAATTTTGGCTCACCTTAGTCATGTACTAAGTGGGGGGGAAAGCATTAGACAACCTTATCCCTTGTATGTCACTTGTCATTGTCTCTTTCGACTACTCATTAAATTTTCATGAAAATATAAGAGCAAGCTTGAGATGTGAATGACATGTCTTAAGATTGACTTGCATGTGACATACTCGCTTTATTTTATTTTCATTTTCCTCAACATGATGTAGCCTAACTTCAAAACATATGACTTGGCATAGGACTTTCCAAGTTGGCTCTGATGTCTTGTTTTCTTTTTTCTTTTTCTTTTCTTCTCTACTTTAAAGTAATTTCTCACAGAATGATTTGTAGTAATTCCTTTAAAGTGGGGGGCATACATTACCATAATTCATGTGCATTCTTGGTTCTTAGTGTAGCCTTGCCATTTATATGATGCATTTGTCACTTTGTGGATGACATTGGGTGTGATGTCCTTCATAATTGTGATCTTTCTAAGCATATTACATTCCTCTTGGTGGCCTAATATGATGCACTACATCCCCTAAGTTGTGAATATACTATTCTTTGATTGGTCCTCTTTTGGAGACATTAGACACAATGTTCCCTAAGTGACTGACCTTGCATGAACTGAACAAGACTCCTTTGAACAACTTTCACATTTTACATTTTTACACTTTATATTTTTGCATTTTACATTTTTACCTTTTTTCCACATTGCATAACACAACTTGCATGATTGTGGCACTTTTTCTTTTTTGTTCATACCATTTTTCTTTGTGGTGCCTTTTTAAACTTATCAATAGGTGTAACTTTAATATGGTTGAATGGGAAGCCCACCTAGTGGCATGAATTTTCCCCATAGCAATGTTTGTGTTTGTGAGTGCATACCAACTAGCGTATGTATATTACCCTTTTTGGATTTCTCACCCCATAGACAACCATTTTTATGGCCCCATAGTGAGTACATTTAGGCCTTCTCACCTGATGGACTGTCATGTGTTCTATAGCCCCAAAGTGAGTACACATTCTCTTTTTCAAGCAAATAGCCTAGATCTAATCCACAACTAGTTGGATTGATGATAGAAGTTTGATCCACCTCACCTTCATTCCTCTTAGTTCTTGCCATTGCATGATATTATATCTTGGGGGCTTGACTTAGGATCTTCAATCCTAGGGACTTGGCCACCTCCTTTGATCCTTTTCATTCTTTTTCATTTGCATTTGTACATATGGATCTTTCTTGAATGGCTACTTTAGTGTGAGATTAAAGCAAGTTCATCCTCTCACTAAAGTGGGGGCTAAATGTGTTATAGAAAAAAGTACCCATTTCTTGACATGAGATTAATTCATTATAAAATGGACTTAATGAGGCCTTAATCTAGTGTTTTGAGGCATTTTATGCATCCACACTAGGTCTCTGACCCTTGCAAATCAAATAGCATGCTTTCTACGATGTCTTGTAAAGGTGTTGTAAAGTCTTGTAAAGGACTATCACACTTTTCAAGACTTAATTAACCTCTTTCTCCCTAATTCAACATTATTAAATGTTTTTAATAACATTACTACATCAATATAAAAGTCTTGTAAAGTAAACTTAATGATAAACTATTGTTGTATTATGTCTTGCACATTCACATTGGTTCTTGTTCCTTCCTAGGCTATGTGGACCACATTTTAGTGTTGTAAAGTGTATTTAATCACACTTTCACATTGAATTTTGTGTCTCAAGCTCTATTTGAAAATCACATCATCACTAATAGTCCCATATTAATTCATATTGTGCATCTTGAGGCTTAAATTGATCAAACACCCGACAAGGTTGCATTTTAGACCTTATTTCCTTATTCCTTGGCATTCGAGCTATCAAAATAGCCCCTGTGGGACCCATTCACCATGCATGGTGAATCAGTTCCATCCAAGTGGTACCCATTCACCATGTGTGGTGATTGAGTCCCATTTGGCCCCATTTTGACCTTTGAGCGAGAAAGAAAGTGAAATTTGAGTTTAATTTTTGTTCATGTTGACCCATGATGAGGTATTAATGGGATACTAAGGAACATGTGTGTATAAATATGTATTTTTCTCCTCATTTCACATCTCTTATCCATCTCTTATCTCTCATCAATCTTACATCTCACTCATATACATTCTTCACATCATTCATTCATCTATCTTCTCAAGTCAATTAAGTTAGGGCTTTCACATTGCAAGTCATCAATTTAGCTTCCTAAGACATTCAAGGGTATATTCTACATGTTTTGTTGTAGAATTTCAAGATCAATCATCATGGAAAGGTAATCTATTCCATTTTTTCATGTTTCATTCCTTTCTTTCATCATTTTGTTTTAATTACCTAAACAGGGTTTGACCAAGGAAAACCCCCATGCCTTAACAATCAATATTTCTCTTTCTTTTCTTGTGTGTTTGTAGATTTAGGTCCTTTGGAAGCTTGGAAATCATTTAAGATAAAGTTGAAAGGTTGTTAAATTCCTCTCTTCATTCAATAAATCAAAGAATCAACAAAAAGTCACTTTTAGACCTAAATCCAACAATTTCAGAAGTGGACACGTGTCGGAAGCAAAAGTGCAGATCTAGCTCCACATAATCTATTCCTGAATTTGATGATTCCTGTAGGTGGACTAATTTTCCACCCATGATGAATGAGTCCCATTTTTAGGCCTAAAAATTGGTTTTGTCAGAATTTAGCTCTTGACAGTCAGAAACCTATTTCTGAAACTTTTCACCAGAAGCAAGATTAATTCACTATGCATGGCACATAAGTAATAGTGGCCATTAATAGTGACTTCAACAACATTTCAGGGCCCTCTAGTGATAGAAATCTACCTCCAGGTGCACTTTAAGAAGTCTCATCAATTTCTTTTATCATTTGCCTAAGTTTTTAAGTTCATTCTTGCATAACACAATGTGTTTTCAAACAAGTCTTATTTCTTAGGTTTTGCATGTTTAATCAATCAATATTATCAATTAGCTGCACTTAAATCATTAAATTTAGCCATAATAACATCAAACACATCTTAATTTGAATGAACCCTCTAGGTTTTGGGTGTGGGATCTATCTCTTTTCATTAGGTGAAAGACCCTAATTGAGTAAAAGAGACAAAGCATTCCTAGTCCCTAAAATTTATGTTTCATAACGGATAATTTTTCCATTAATACATTTTTCCCCCACTTTAGTGAGAGTTTCACCCCATGAGAAACACAAAATAAAGTACACATTCAAGATACTTAAGTACGCAACAATAAAAAAGATGCATAGTCATACCCTATCAAAGGCCAAGAAAAACAAAGAAAAACAAAGGATCAAGCACAACTGTTCCAACACACTATGGAATAGGGTTGTTTTTCTGTAACATACATTGCTCACTCTAAGGTATTGGAACCTCATTCTATCCCCTAGGTGAGTTATTCTAATCATTTGTACTCACTCTGGGATAGTGGAACCTCAATCTTTCCACTAGGTGAATCATCCCAATGAGGTGGCCAACCATACCAAAGTTATCCTCTTGGAAACTTTGATAAGGCACCACAATGTAATGCTTTTTGTATGTTTTTGAATGTCATGTTTGTAAGTTTCTATTAAAGGGTATTTTTCTTTGCTCATGTAAGGTCTTCTTCTTAGGGAACATCATACCTAGTGTCTCCAAGTGAGGACAAGTCAAATAGTATTAGATCACCACTTATGGGATGCCTCTTGCTTCACATCATGTCATTAAGGGAAATTGCATGCTTAGAAATATCACACTCTTGGTGGATATCCAGCCCATTGACACTACCAAGAAAAGGACACATCATAAGAGAAAGAAAATTGTTCCATGAAATATGCTAAAAGATTTCATCGATGTATGCCCCCACTTTAAAGTGGTTTCTAACACCATTACTATGAGCAACTACTTTAAATTAGCCAATTTTTTCTCCTAAGACATGAGAGATTTCCTCAAAAAATCCTATGCCAATTCATATTTTTTTGAAACAAAGCTACACAATGAAATAGGAAGGAAGGGTTTCCCCCAAAAATACAACTAAAGATAACTCAATATTCCACATGCAAGCCAACTTAAGGCATGTCATCCACATCCCAATCTTGCTCTTATATATACATGGAAGGTGATCAACTACCCAAAAGAGATAACAACAAATGACATGCAAGGACAAAGCTACCTAACCCCTTTCCTCCACTAAGTGTGAGACAAGAGTGAGTCGAGGATGGATTAGGGTATGTCACTCCTTGAGATAAGGAAATGAATTGTGATGAATGCAAGATATTCAATAGTGAGTATCTTATGATCCTACACCTAGTACATGGCAAGGAGAAGCAACTATTGTTATTGATTATAACAAGTATACAAAGTATCAAAAATATTTCCACATGTAGTATCTATTAGTTCAGGATGCACCAAAGTTAAACTTGTCTTGGAAGAATCTTTTGTAAGGTTATTGATATTAAGTGGAGGATTTTTCTATTCTTTTATTTCTATCAAAGGGAAATAACCAAGACCATGAGTCCTTTCTTGTGTGTTAGGATCTATAGGGACACAAATACCTTGTTCTCTAGCACCACATCCTTTTCCACTATGACCAAGTTGTTTCATAAGTTCATAACCTCTTCCATAAATTTTTTTCATTTCTTTCAGATTCAATGGTTGTTCATAATCAACTTTTCCAAAGTTTTTTGTGTAATTTTCTTGATCTTCTAAAGTGGTTCAGGTGGATTCTTTTTAATTTTGTGCTAACATTACTACATTTTTTGTTCCTTTTTTAGACACTTTATTTATTATCTTGTATTTTCCCATGAATGTTGGTGTGAAATCTAAGGAACCCCAATCATCTTCTAACAATTTAGTGGCTTTCTCAATTTTCTTCTTTTCTTCTTTTTCCTTTATGATTTCCACTTTTGCATTTGGTTCTCATCCTTCCAAAGGATCTCTTCCTCTCATAGCAATCAAACAACTTTTAGGTTTAGGATCAGCCTTGAGCATGTAAACTTTGTTGTCATAGACGTACTTCATTACATGATGGAGGGTAGAAGGAACCCCATTCACTACATGGATCCATTGTCTTATAAAAAGGAGGTTGTATGAAAGATCATGTGGCATAACATGGAACAAAGTTTTTAATGTTACTTTCCCAACTCTAATAGGTAATGTGATGAATCCAAGCGGTTGTTTTCATATATTATGAAATCCACAAATAGAAAAAGAATTAGGTTTGATGTCACTCTTGTCAAAGTCAATCTTTTCCAAAAGGATCACACTACACATTAAGGTCTGATTCATTTTCAATAAGAACTCTCTTTATCCCGATTCGATTAAGAATAGATTTTATAATGAAAGCTTCATTTTTTTTTGCACTTCTAATGAAGGTAACTCATCTTGATGGAAAATAATGTCTAAGTTTTCTAGAATTATATCTTCAATTTAGGCTTCCACATAATTTGATTGCACATTAGGAGGGGTAGGAATTTGTTGTAAAACACTTCTAAGGATTTTATGGTAAATAGGTGAGGCTTGAATAAGGTCAGGCTATATGGATATCTTAGAAGAAGTATTTTTAAGTTGTTCAATAGGATCATACTCCTTTCCACTTCATATAGGCAGTTGAGGAGCACTAGGAAAGATAGGGTTCGGCATGGGATGGATGTTTAAGTTTTTATTGGGTTTAGATTGTTCCTAGTGTTATATGTATGAGAAAAGGTACTGTAACTCAGTTGCTACAAAACATGATAAAGTTTCCTTTTAGGTGGTTCTAGGATAAGCACTGGTGTATTTTGAACTTGTGGTTTTTATGAGGGTGGGTAAATAATTATAGGATTCTTAGGATTCCCCATAGGGTATTTAGGGGTTACAATAATCAAGGGGGGTCTAACAAACACTTTTTCATTCATAGCCTCAATGGTTTCAATTTCATGTCTTTCTAATGAAGGGGATTCTAGTGTCATCATTTTACCATCATCTAAGGAAGTTAGACATTTTTCAATGTTCTCATTTTCTTCCATCATGATATCTTCCCTAGTAGGATTGTTTTTAGGAGCCCAAAAAACTAGATGTTTATGATATTCAAAGGTTTTTTATTCTAAAATTACTTCATCATAAGCAAGGGAGTCATCTATGGTTGGATTGTCATAACTCTCATTGATTGGATTTTCTAATCTCAAAATATATTCATCACCAGTAGTAGAGATATTAGGAGAAGGTCCAATTTGGTTTTTATGATTGTCCATGATTTCATCCTTTTTCTCTAAGGTCTCATTCTCTTTTTCCATAATATTTACCCTACTAGGGGATATTTTAATATTTTCATCACATTTCATGGTTAGATTTTGTAAAGAAACTTCATCAAAAATAAGGGAGACATCAAGAGAAGGACAATTGTGAGCTTCATGCTTACTAATAATTATAATTTTTGTTCAAATAGATTTTTCCAAATGGTAGGAGCATTAGGGAAAGGAGGAATAAGATTATCATGATTCTCAATAAGTATATCCTCTAATACCAAATGATCATCTTTGCATCTAGGAGGGATACTAGGAGAAGAACAAGGTTGATTATCATGGTTATCTACAACTACATCTCCATGTCCTATAATTTCTTCCCATGTAGGGAGAGGTAGGATTTTCATAGCTCTCAATTATTGGTTCTCTTAACACCAACATATCCTCCTTGCTAATGTTATTTTCATGTTTGTCTATGATTGTATCCTCTTTCACTAAAGAATTATCACAAGAAGGGATGGTGTTGGGAGATGAATGGAGACTAGGTAAATAGTTTCAATGATCTCATCTTCTTGTATCATAACATCTATTGGTTATTTTTTTAAGAACCAAACTTAATCTTAATCCTTAATAATGAATCTATCAAAACTCAATTATCAACAAGGTTCAAGATTGGCCAACACTTAAGTGAGGCACTTAGAACCTCACTTCTTCTCTTCAGGCTCTGTGAGACCTAGGAGGGTAGTCCTATTTATGCTCGTAATAGTTGAACTTGATCAAGAGCATTTCCTCACATATATGTATTCCTCAAGAAACCAACATCATCTAAGGCTTGGTAAACCTCTTATGAAATTGCTATTTGCTTCAAGGAATATGTTGATACTTGAAGGTTGGTGATGTGTAATTTAAAGTAAGTTAAGAATTCATTTCCATTTTAAATCTTCGGCTAGATTCATTACTAGCTTAGTCAACCATGAGATAAACTAATAGAAAAACTAGTGCCCTATCTGAGGGAACAATGGAGTCATAGTTTGCAATCAATCAATAATACAATTATAATTGAACATCAGAAATCGATGGACTATCAACATGCCACTTTGTAACATCTAACTCTCTATGTTTTTAAAATATTTCTTGCTTAAAAAATACTATATCCCTTTCTCACAAACTAATGGTCTCATTTTAGCATTTAATCAACTCATTGAATTGAAGTACAAAAAAATGAATTCATTCAGTGCAAATGATAGAAGACAAATGAAATTATAATTAATAATTTCATTCATAGTATGGAAGAAAAATACACAGGAGAGAAATATTTTAGAACTAATATTCTCTTTCATTGTTGATATTACTTTGTAAAACTAAATTTAATATCTTCATAAAATATATTTTTTTTCCTAGACTAGCTTCTGATATATTCACTAATTTATCTATTTACATTATATTTTCTCCTTGAGCATAGCTTTCACCTAGACCTTTTTCGGACTCAAAATTTCTAAAATCTATAACTTTAGCCATGAAATCCAATTTAGAAATAGGGGAGCCACAAGCATCTGAATGAGTTACAATTTCATTTCATTTCAAAATACTAATTTCAACTGCATCCTCAAAAAATTCCCAAGGCAGTTTCATGTAATCATTTGAGAACAGGGGAGGAGAAAAGAAAAACATGTAGTAAATTAGTCATTATCATGTTCATACTTGAACAAAAAAGATTCTATATCATATTACCCGAAAGACCTCCACATCAACATGGAAGAGTAAAAGACCAACCATAGGCATATTGAAACAAATACCTCCTATACAAAGACCATGGTGTCATCGAAAACAAAAACAAGGAGAAGACCCTATTTAGATTCGTTAGCATCAAAGAATGCTTGACCACTCCTTGTTCTTGATGAAATTGGAGGAAACATCACCACATCATCATTAGAGCTCCCATATGGCACCAGAGAAAGAAGATACTGACCATAGCCAGAGTCATTGTCACCTTCAACATACAAAGGACTATTAGAGAGGACAATGGGAGAAGTATGTTTTCCCAGGGAGGCTCTATGACCCTTATCTTTTTTCCTAGCCTTTCGCACTGGCTAAGCCAACTCCTTGCCTTTAAACTTGACCATTTCTTCTAGAATAGTCATGTTTTTCACTTTGTATTTACTCTAAACAACTTATTTCTTCTTATTACCTCGAACCCTCCTCTTACCCTTTGAAACATCAAGGTATGGCTATTTTGCTTACTCAATTACAAACATATGCTCATAGCACTCAAAAACATTAAGCCAACTAGACCTCCTAATAGGCTGAATTGGTACACCAGTCTTTCCCATCTCTAAAATGAACAAAAGTTGATAATTCAAAACTCTAAATCAAAGTTGTAAGGAAATACACCTATAAACCCAGACAATTGCACCTAGTTCTACAAAAGGAATTCCTAAACAAACTAGAGCATGAACAATAGAGAGCCCAATTGAAAACTAACTTACCCAGGACAAGAACATTCACTATTCAACTCGCGGAGAATTAACACCATCACACTCTTCACTAACCCACACTTCACATTCATTGCAGACTAGAAAGGTAGTGAAGATGAACAGTGAAAAATCTACATTAAATAGACATTTTGGAGCATGTAGGAATTAATGATTCAAGAACTCCTTGTGCAAGCGAGTTGATAAATTAGTAGCTTGGCTTTGAATCTAGGTCGTCGATCTTAAAGCATTTAAAACTTCATATGTTGCAATCATCTGCATCATTTTCCAGCCATTAGCAACTTGTTCCTAGTAAACAACAATGCCACCTCAAATGTTGCCACGTCCTCCCTCAATCATATGCAATCTAAAAATTAACATGTATTGCCAACCTAATTTGTGCTTTTTCATTAATATCATCGAAGTACATATGACCAACATTTGAAGACAACAGTTCCTCATACACTTCATATCTCATCACTGGCCTCACCCAAATTTTTTAGGGTGCAATCAGTGATGAGAGTGTTACCGCAATGAAGTTTGTCCATTGGATCATCTTGTTTTAAAGCCACATCAATAGTTCTCCATTCATTCCACTAATTTCCTTTTTTCTTTATACAATGTCCTCAAGATTCTACCATGTTTCCTTTTCCAACAATAGGTATTTCCTATCGCTAATGCATCTCATCCTTCATCAACTTCATTAGTGATGTAAGTATCCATGCAATGAAATCTCAACCCTTGGATTTGTGGCCTATCCTTTGATCATGTTCATTTCCCTATCCCACATCACTAATTCACACCTCACACCTTGGATCCTATTAGTGATGGGAGATACAATGAAGAGACAAGATTAAGACACGTACAGCTGCATGAAAACAACGGTACAAAAGACATCACACGTAAGATATTTTTAAATTAGCGAAAGAAACCTTTTAGAGAAACTCATTTCTCATCCTTGTTTTGAAACTTAAGCTTTGGAATGAATCTATGATGAGCAATAGAGTACAAAAATATCAAGCTATCGCTCATCGCTATTTCTCCTCATATAGTTTGTGAGCAATTAACGATGAGAAATCTTCATAGTGACATTGTGTGTTGCATATCACTAATATAAAAATTAGCACTTAAAACATATCCATGATACACGATGCAAGGTAAATCCATCATATTTCTCATTGCTATTTTGAAACTTATCATTTCATGACCATCTGCGATGAGTGATGAAAATAAGAACATAAGGTCAGAGGACATCTCTTATCACTATTACAATACTCAAGGCTCAAAAGCCATTAGTGATAAGCGATCCCTCAACAATATAAGGAACATCATTCATCACAAATTGATATCAAGAGCTCCAGTAGCTATTCACAATGAGTGATAACAAAGAAATACCATTCATCACTTGTCACCAATTTGGGACATACACTTCTAAATTAATTAGTGATGAGTGATAAGTATAAAAGGCCGACAAGACTTAAGTGAAAACCTTTAGACATGTACTCATAATTTGTTCTAATGGAGGGGACCCTCTAGAATGATATGACAGAAGGGGCTTAAAACTCCTAAGTCATAAAATGCAAAGGATGTAAAGGCCAAAAAGGATCTTTACTTAACCTTATAAAAATTAAGACACTCAGACCTAGGCATGTGGGACTGGTTACCCAACGACAGTGAATGACATAAGATGTTTTTAAAGTAACCAACAATGGGCAACAAGAAGTCAATAGTGAAATAGACTATTTTTCAAGTATTCAGAGCCAAGGGTTTCATAAGAAAGGACTCCAATGCAATACAATAACCCTTCAACAGTGATACAAGTAGAACCCCAAGCCCTCAGATGTCATCCCAACAAGATGAAACAAGGACTTGAGCTGGAACATAAAAAATTTGCAGGTTCCATCAGTGGCTCCAGTTGGGGATGTTTGTTCCTTAGTGAAAATAGTGAGAATCTAGAATCTTGAGTGAAGCAAACTAAGAACAAAAAACAAAAACAAAGGAAAAAGCAAGAGAACTGAAACCAAACAACATATGTACACTATTTATATAAGATACAGGACCAGACCAATCTTAAAACTTGTGTTTATGTCTATCAAAAACCTTGTTTTCCACTGTCTGCACCATGCCCAAGCTAAAAACATTACCATGAAAAGTACACTAGCTAATCATGCTACAACTGTTGTGCTCAACCATTAGAGAATTGTACTTGATCTTGCACTTATCTCTCTCATTTATGTCCCTCTATGTGTTGTAACCAAGTATTAACTAGAATATATGATTAGTGTAGCACTCCACATGATTCAACTTATCATTATTTTTCATTGAATTCTCACTTAATTGGTTTGGAAAAGTGAAACATTCATAGTCCACTTGGCTGATATCAGATTCATTTGGATCAACATCATACCCATCTTGTGTAGTAAAGAAAAAAATTTGATACACAGGGTCCTTTTATAGTTGGTCTTCATATGCCTCAGAACAATATAAATCAATTATGTTTCCCAATAATTTTTTTTCTTGAAAGATCAATTTATCATAATCTAGGGCACTTTCACTCTTTCTTAGAGAAAAATCCTTCTTATAAAAGGAATAATTTATATCATTCTAGATATCAAAAATGATTTATGTTTCAGGAACAATATCATAATTTGATTCTTCTTCCCAATCATCATCTCTCAACAAGAATATTTTTTTCAAAAGATGGATGAACTAACTCATAATTGATATGATTAGAAGTAGGGTTTTGAACTGTTTTTTCAAATGATATGTCTACTGATTCATGATTACATAAATTGTGTTCCTCTAAGTAGATTTTTACATTTCCTTCTTCATTAGAACTTTGGTCAAAGAGAGCCATGTCTATCTTTGTATCAATATCTACACATCCTATTTATGCTTCATGTAAACATTCAAAACCTAACCTTTCTAACTTCATGTACCCATCTCATCATAAAAATCAGGTTCCAGAGTCTGAAGATAAGCACTCTTGTCTTCAAATTTAAAACCAATCATATCATCAGGAAGTTTCAATTTTGGAATAGTTAGAGTACTCTACAAGAGTCTATCATTTGCAATATGTTTATCTAGTGGTAAAGGTAAAATTTCATGAGTTTTGACACAGTCAAATTCCTAGAGCAATAAAAGTGCTTTCAAGTTTTCCTCGCATAGAAATTTGTATTCCTTATGAGAGTAATTAAAAATTTCACCTTCATTACCATGATTATCAATGTCAAATAATACACCAACAATATTTGCAAATATGACAATATCATCATTTCTACTATTATGCATGCATTTACCCTCACATACGTCCCTATTTATCCTTTGATTGAGCTATTTTTCTTTGTTACTAAGGTTAGCACTCTTGCCATTTTGAAACCTTGTTGTTTGTTCATAGTCATACTTGGCTTCTTCAGCAATTTTGATCCAATCAATTATTCAAGATCAAAATTTTGAGGCTTTAATTCCTTAGGAAAGGTACTAAACCCTGACTCATAGATGTCATAAAATAGTCAATGAAAATTGAATCCTTAGGTCTCAACCTTTTAGGGATTTCTAATGAAGAATCCAAAAACCTTGCTAGTAATTTGTATGGTGATTCCTCTTTACTCCTCTTCATAATAAACCATATTTGAATTATCAATTCCCGATCATTATTATCTAAACACTGTTGTAAACTATCTTGAATCTGCTCAAGATCAATATGTTGTGAGAATGAAAAAAATGAAACATCAAGATTACCATTACATTGATCATCCTTTTCCTTCTTATTTATTTCATCTTTATAATGTGTACCAGGATAACAAACACTTGCAGCCATATACCATTTCATCATTGAGTATTTAATAGTATTTTTTATGTCCATAGCAATACAATATACCTATTGCAATGTTCTAGGCTCTTTATCCCCTATCAAATAACTCATTTTATTGTCAAAAGCACCTAGATATGTAATTAAACACTCTGCATCACTAGGTCTCAAATACTCAGGGATATCATTTACTAATTTCATGAATTTGAGATTAAAACAAGGAACTAACTCTTCTTCATCTTGTTTTATTTCCATAAGTCTTATTTTTATCTCATTTGGACTAATCCTTTCACCAAATTGTTCTATAAATGCTATCATAAAAGAATCCCATGAAACTATAGAACATTTTGGTAGATATGAGTACCAGTCCTGGGTATCCTCTTTTAATGACTGAGCAAACAACTTCATGAAAAAATCCTCATGATTTATTTCAAAATCACCTATCACATCTAAAAATGCATTTAGGTTCTTGGAAGCTGACTTAGATTTTTTCCCTATAAACTCTGGTACTTGTTTCCTAATATCATTAGGAATTTTGTTAGGGAAACCTCTGACACCTTCAAAGCCTAAAGACTTATATCTCTCAATAGATAATTTCCTTTGAGGGTATTCTAGGGATTGCATGGTTGGCATATATGTATTTGATATTTTACCAAAGAATATAGGGGAACGATGTATCTCTATTGTACCTTACTCTTCAAATGTTAACGGGCTATAGTAAATTCCCATCTCAAATGTGTTTTATGTCTTAACACCTTTAAAAGGCACACTACATAAATAAGCTTACTTCTTCCATTCCATTTAGATATTACAAATTTAAGCTCAGATGTATGCAGCATGCCTATCACTATTCCATTACTTAGTGCTTTAACTCACTGAATTAGGAATAAAGTATTTCTTCCACATTGCTAAAAAGAATTTCATACGTGCAAATATTTCTTCTTTTAAGTCAAAACAAGGAAAAATACCTGAAAATATTGGTAGATATCACATTTTGTTAGGTCCTTTGCATAAAGTTGCCACCTCCTTTGTAGGGGATCAAAATTCAACCATATGAAGTCGCTTCCACCAGTTTTTTTTTACTTTAAGATTCCTTGACCTTCACTATTTTCACTGGTATAGATTTCTTCGAAGTCACCACTCACTATTTGTGAGAACTTTGTAATAAGAACCTCTATGACTCTTTCAAGGAAAACTGATGTACTGCAAATATTTTCCCAAGTAAATTCCTAGTGGAGTCACCATTTGTTTTGGTTTTTTTTGAGAACCAAACATAATATCAATCCTTACCTATGAATCTGCTAGAACTCAATTATTAGCAAGGTTGAGGATTGGCCAACACTTAAGTGAGGCACTTAGAACCTCACTTCTTCTCTTTAGGCTCTATGAGACCCAAGAGGGTAGTCCTATTTATGATCGTAATATCTCAACTTTATCAAGATAACTTCCTCGTACAAATGTACTCCTCAAGAAACCAACATAATCTAAGGCTTGGAAAACCTCTTATGAAATTGCTATTTGCTTCAAGGAACATTTTGATACTTGAAGGTTTGTGCAGTGTAATTTAAAGTATGTTAAGAATTCATTTCAATTTTAAATATTTGGCTAGATTCATTACTAGCTCAGTCAACCACCAGATAAACTAATAGAACAACTAGTTCCCTATTTGAGGGAACAATGGAGTCATAGTTTACAATCAATCAGTAATACAATTATAATTAAACTTCAAAAATCAATGGACTATCAACATGTCACTTTGTAACATCTAACTCTCTATGCTCTTAAAATATTTCTTCCTTACCAAATCCTATATCCCTTTCTCACAAACTAATGGTCTCATTTTAGCATTTAATCAACTCATTGAATTGAAGTGCAAATAAACACATTCATTCAGTTCAAATGAAAGAAGACAAATGAAATTATAATTAATAGTTTCACTAATAGTTTGGAAGAAAATTACACAAGAGAAATATTTTAGAACTAATATTCTCTTTCATTACTAATATTGCTTTGTAAAAATATATTTAAGATCTTCATATAGTATAACTTTTCTCCTAGACTGGCTTCAGATATATTTGCTAATTTATCTATTTACATTCTATTTTCTCCCTAAGCATAACTTTCACTTAGACCTTTTTCGAACTCAAAATTTTTGAACACTATAACTTTGGCCATGAAATTCCCTTTATAAATAGGGGAGCCACAAGCATCTGATTGAGTTACAATTTCATTTCTTTTAAAAAACCTAATTTCAACCGCATCCTTGAAAAACTCTCCAAGTGGTTTCATGCAATCATTTGAGAATAGGGGAGGACAAAAGACAAAACACATGTGTAGGATATTAGTCACTATAGCCATGTTCATGATTGAACAAAAAATATTATGTATCATATTAGCCAGAAGACCTCCACATCAACATGGAAGAGTAAAAGACCAACCATAGACATATTGAAACAAATACATCTTATGCAAAGACCATTGTTTCATAAAAAAAAAATGAGAAGACCCTATTCAGAGTCGTTAGCATTATAGAATACTCGACCACTCCTTGTTCTTGATGAAATTGGAGGAACCATCACCACATCATCATCAAAGCTCCCATATGGCACTAGAGAAAGAAGATATTTTCCATACCACGATTCAGTGTCACCTTCAACATCTAAAGGACTATCAGAGAGCACAATGGGAGAATTATGTTTTCCTAGGAAGGCTCTGTGACCCTTGTCCTTTTTCCTAGCCTTTTTTGTTGGCTAAGCCAATGCCTTGCCTTTATACTTAAACATTTCTTCTGCAATGGTCCTATTTCTCAAGTTGTATGTACTCTGAACAATTGCTTTCTTCTTATAACCTCAATCCACCCTTACCTTTTGAAACCTCAAGGGATGGTTGGTTTTCTTTCTTAGTTCTAGAGATATCCTCATAGCACTTGAACACATTAAGCCAACTAGACCTCCTAATGGGCTAAATTGGGAAACTAGTCTTTCCCATCTCTAAAACAAATAGAAGTTGATAATTAAAAAGACTCTAAATCAAATATGTAGGGAAATACACTTACAAACCCAGACAATTACACCAAGTACTAGAAAAGGAATTCCTAAATAGACTAGAGCATGAACAACAGAGAGCCTAATTGAAATATAACTCACCCTGGAAAAGGACATTCACTATTCAACTCAGGGAGAATTAACACCATCACACTCTTCACTAACCCCCACCTCACATTCACTACATACTACATAGATGGTGAAGATGAACAATGAACAATCTACATTAAATAGAAAATTTAGAGCATTAAGTAATTAATGATTTAAGAACTCATCATGCAAGTGAGCTGATAAGTTAGTAGTTTGGATTTGAATCTGATATGTCAATCTTAAAGCATTTAAAACTTCATCTATGGAGATCATTAGCATATTTTTTTGGCCATTAGCAACTTGTTCCTAGATAACAGTGATTCCAGCTCAAATTTTTGCTCATCCTCCCTTAATGTTGATTAATCATACTTGATTTGACAATTAACATGCATCACCAACCTAATTTGTTCTCCTTCATTAATATTAGCAAAGTACATATGACCGGTGTTTTGAAGAGAATAATTCCTCATACACTTCATTACTTATTGTTGGCCTCACCCAAATTTTTAGGGTACAATCAATTATGAGAATGTTATCACAATGAAGTTCAGTCCATTGGATCATCTTGTTTTAAAGCCACAACAATGGTTCTCCATTCATCAAACTACTTTCCTTTTTTCTTTATACAATGTCCTCAAGATTTTTCCACATTTCCTTTTCCAGTAATAGCCATTTCCTATCGCTAATGCATCTCGTCCTTCATTGGCTTCATCAGTGATGTAAGTATCCAAGTGATGAAATATCAACCCTTGGATTTGTGTCTTGTCTTTTCATCACGTTCATTTCCCCATTGCACATCGCTAATTCATACCTCACACCTCAGATCCTATTAGCAGTGGGAGATATAGTGAAGAGACTAGATTAAGACAAGTACACATTAGCAAAAGAAACCTTTTAGAGAATCTCATCGCTCATCACTATTTTGAAACTTAAGCTTTGGAATGAATCCGCGATGAGTGATAATGTACAAAAATATCAAGCCATCGCTCATTGCTAATTCTCCTCATATAGTCTGTGAACAATTAACGATGAGAGATCTTCATAATGACATTGTGTATCGTGTATTGCTAATATAAAATTTATCACTTAAAACATATTCGTGATACACGATGCAATTGAAATCCATCATATCACTCATTAGTTTTTTGAAACTTATCATTTCATAACCATCTACGATGAGCGATGAAAATAAGAACATAAGGCCAAAGGACATCACTTATCGCTATTACAATATTCAAGGCTCAAAATCCATTAGCGATAAGCGATCCCTCAATAATATAAGGAACATCGATCATCACATATTGATATCAAGAGCTTCAACGACTATTCATGATGAGTGATAACAATGAAATATTGCTCATCGCTTGTCGCCAATTTGGGACATACACTTCTAAAGTAATTAATGATGAGTGATAAGGATAAAAGGATGATGAGACTTAAGTGAAAACCTTTAGACACATGCTCATAAGTTTTTATAATGGAAGGGACCCTCTAGGATGATATGACAGAAGAGGCTCAAAACTTGTAAGTCATAAAATGCAAAGGATGTAAAGGAAAAAAAGGGTCTTTACTTAACCTTATAAAAATTAAGACACTCAGACCTAGGCATGGGGGACTAGTTACTCGCATGAAAGTGAATGACATAAGATGTTTTTAAAGTAATTGGCAATGGGTAATAAGAGGTCAACAATGAAATAGACTATTTTTCAAGTATTTAGAGCCAAGTGTTTCATAAGAAAGGACTCCAATCCAATATAATAACCCTTCAAAAGTGATACAAGCATAACCCTAAGACCTCATATGTTAGCCCAACAATATGAAACAAGGACTTGATATGGAACATAAAATTTTCCAAGTTCCATAAATGTCTTCCTAAGGGAGAGGAGGAAAGAAACAAACAAGACCTTCATGATTCCCACCGATTGTATCTTCTTTCACCAAGATACCTTAATCTCAAATAGGAGAGGTATTCAGAGAAGAACAATGATGCAGGAGCATCCCAGGTTTCAAGCAATCTTGCATCAACCAAAAATATTTGCATTCATGTTTTCTTGCATTTCAGTAGTTATCTGCCAGGACCTAGTCTTAGTATAACATACTATAATGTATTGTATTGTAACATCAGAGATCATGGAGGAGGATATATGATCTTCATTGCAACATCTACATCATATCCAGAATTCAAGCTTTTTGGAGATTCTAGTACGAAATTATCACTAACAAAATATCAACTGCATTTGAACAAAGAGCATTCACTGACCAATCTTGGCTTTTCAAGTGTGTGGACATATTCCATGACTTGTGGAGCTTAGGAGACCTTTCCATAAGGATCCACATTTACCAAAAAATCTTTGTTTTGATCTGCATCATGTTTTTTCAAGAATCAAAAGAGAATCATAGGTTTCAAGGTCGATCTTTCACATGTTTCATCAAATTTGGGGTTTAAGACCTCTTAAGGCCGACATAGACGTTTTCTGGAGTTGGGAATTGATATATATAGGCATCATGTAGTTGCATTAGGAATCAATCAAGTGGTGAAGTAGAAGTATGAAGAAAGATCTAGGGTTTTAAGGGCTTCGACCTGCATTGTATTTCTAGGCTTTAACGCTATATCTTTATGTAAATTTGTAAGCCATAAGGAAAGGTATGTTTCCAGTGAATAATTGATCATCATCTATATTTCCATATGTGATTGTGCACTTGTTCATTGATTCTTTGTTGTGCTTACTCTTGTTGCAAGGTTGGATAGTCCTATTCCTAGACCCTCCATCCTTGACTACACCAAGTTGTATCAGAGCTAAGTTGTGAGCCTTTGGGAGATCAAAGTGAAGTTTTGAACTTTGGTAGAGCGAAGGTGGACAGATTATTGACTTAAGACAGTTGCATCAGAGTGAGTTTGTGAAGTTGAGCAATACATTCCATAAAATATTTGTGTGGATAGTGTGATAGGGTGAATTTAAGTGCTAGAATATGAACAACAAACAAGAGAAATAAAATAACACTAAAAACACTATAAACCTCAAGATTAGCCTAGTTGGATTCAATACAAAATAAAGACAACGAAATGAAACCTTTTACCTTGTCTCGAATAGATCCTTTGGTTGGCCCTTTGATCTTTTATGTTGTATGCTCCTTGGATGGAAAGAGATGCAAACTATAAGATGGATGGAAGGTGGATGAAAATGGATGCAAGTATGAAAAATGGAAAAGTATGGCTCAAGGAAAAAATTTGCAAGAGAAAAGAGGGGGTATTTATAGCGATTTTGCAATTCTCTAGGGAAATGGACAGTCAAGATTGAGCCACCAAGATCAAGATGTAGGGCTACGGTGAGTTGAGAAAAGATGTAGGGCTAAGGTGAGTTGAGAACTCACAATCAAGATGTAGGACTGCTATCAATGATCTTTCCCAAAATGAGAGAAAAGAGGGGGTATTTATAGAGATTTTGGAATTCTCTAGGGAAATCAATGATCTAAGGTGAGTTGAGAAAAGATGTAGGGCTAGGGGCTAAAGTGAGTTGAGAAAATATGTAGGGCTAAGGGCTAAGGCTCAATCAAGATGTAGGGCTACTATCAATGCTCTCTCCCAAAATGAGAGAAAAGAGGGGGTATTTATGGAGATTTTGGAATTCTCTAGGGAAATGGACGGTCAAGATTGAGCCACCAAGATGAAGATGTAGGGATAAGGTGAGTTGAGAACTCACAAGCCATCACATCTTGACATGTGGCATGTGATATGGCTTAAAAAAGATGATGTGTATATGAGGTGGAAGGATAGTACATGACATGGAGGGAGTACATAGTACCTTGGGATTGGGACAAGATCTCCTCATAAAGGAGGTACTTGTCCCCATGTGGGTGAGAGGACATGTGGGGAATTAAAAATTCTTCAAATATCCTCATGGGGATGAGAAAAGGAATTTTAAATTCCAAGGGATGCATTGGGGGATGAAATGTGAATTAAAAATTCACATAGGGAATGGAGTGCCTTCTCCAAAAGGAGAAAGCATTTAATAGGGTTGACTCAATTAAGTGATTAGGGTTGTGCAAGTACTTGATTAGACTAATTAATGAAGATTAGAAGAGGGTTATATTTCACATGTGACTTAATGTGACAAGTCAAAGATCACATGGGGAAGAGAAAAATAAATTTAATATTCCTCGGAAGGATAAAAGGAATTAAAAATTCCTTGAGAGGTTGATTAGGCTAGTTAATGAAGGATTAGAGGAGGTTTAGGTGGCTAAGAGAGATTAGAGGCCAACTTGCAAAAGTTGGAGGATGTGACACATCCTAATCAAGGATTAGGCATGTGCACATCCCTAATGATGAGATTAGAAGAATAATTAGGATTAGATAAAAAAGATGGAGGATGTGACATTTGAGGAATTAAATAAATGTCATATTTATTTAATTCATTTGATGAAAGGGGAAATGTATTTAATTATTTAACTAAATACTTTAGGGATTAGAAGAAATTTTAGAGGTATTAATTAAACAATAGTGGTATTACTTGTTTAATGCAAATAAGGGGATGCTTAGACGAAAGGGGATAAATCTGGATAAATTAAGTGTCCAAATTTAGGTGTCTACAGATAGATCACCAACTTGAGGCAGCCTACTCATGTTTGTCAATAGATCACCAATTTTGAGGAAGTTGCAACCCTGTAGCTAGATTGCCAACTTGAGGCAGTTGCACCAGATCCTAGGAAAGATGTCACAGAGGATAATTCATACTACTATCAATTTTGATGGAAAGATGGATGAGATGATGAAAATGATGCAAACAATGAAAGGGAGATTGGATGTTCTTGAAGAAGACATAAGAAAAGGCTTAAACTCTAGACCTAATGATGAAAGCGATGATGATGAAGTTCAATCTGTAGATCTAATTGAAGAAACTATAGAGGAGGAAGAGTCAGATCAGGTGAAGATGTTGAAGGCTATTTAGAAAATAGGAAAGTGACCTAGAATGAAGATTGTGAACTATACCGGTAACCTGAATTTGGAGGATCTGATTGATTGGATAAATGACATTGAAGAATACTTTGAATATGAAGAAGTTGAAGATCCAAAAAGAGTGATATTTGTGAAAAATAAAATAAAAGGACATGCTGGAATATGGTGGAAGGAGGTTCAATTGGAGAGAAAAAAAAAAGGTAAAGAAAATATTGTGAAATGGGATAGAATGGTAACAAAATTAAAGAACTAGTTTATACATTTTTCCCCTCTTTGAGATGGTATTACGAAGTAGCATCATTTCAAAGAATATTAAAACATAGAACCTAGAAGAAGATGGTTAGATTCGGAAAGATGCCCCAGTCATCAAAGGAGTGACTAGGAAAGGAAAAAAATGATGAAAATTAGGGATGAAGGATGCCCCCTCGAGAGGACATGTGGGTTCAAGAGAACACATGTGTGCTCTCAAAATGGAGGAGATGATGCAAGGGGTATATGAGGGAGATTGGGAGGGGAGAGGGATGAAGGACGAATGGATGGGGGGGATTTTGATAGATGAGAGGATGGAGATGAAATGCAATTTTCCATTGTTAGGAGCACTAATTTTTGCTATAGCAGAAGACACGATACACCAAGGTATAAAGGACCAAGGCAGATTAGTGTCTCATGCGTGAAACAAACACATCAAACAAGAAGGCTATTCCAACACCCCAAAGTCGTAATGACCTTGGTCGGGCCAGGTATCGGGATAACCACAAGCACACAAGGATGCCCCAACATAACACAAGACCTCATGGATCTTGGTGGGTACTACGTGGGACAACTGAGAAGACAACAACAAAGAAAAGATCAAGATACGCCCCTATGTTGACTAGTCAAAGCACACCATGATACGATGGATCAAGGTGACCATGACAAGTGATGATAGGGGGCTCAAATGATAAACAAAAGCCAAAAGCATTGAAATATTGCAATCAATTTCAAATGTCCTTTGCCATAGGATCAAGGGGATGGATGGGATTGATGAGGTCTGTTAGGAAGGATGCATCCTATTGATACTAATGATGGATACAAAATGAAAAGATCGATATGACGCAGGATACTCAAAACTGATTGGATCTGCCGATACAAGTGGATCTTGTTGGTTAAGAACTAGCTAGATAAGGGCATAGCTTAATGACACGACACAAGATACATGACACAAGATAGGAGAATGACACATCCTAATAACCTAGGGGCTCAGGGGTCGATCAAAGATTAGCCTTGCCTATGTGGAAGCGCAGAGCCCTCATAGTTTGATAAAAGGCTGATGATAGACCATGATGGAGACCTCGATGGATGGTAAAGATGGGATGGAGAAAAGGAGAAAATACCAATGATAGATGATAAAGGAGTGGATGGACATAACCCTAGGGGTAGATCAAATGATCTACCTTGCCTACATGAAAGCGCAGGGGCAACATAGTTTGACAAAAGGCCAAAGACAAGTGATGGATAAAAGATGATGAGATAATCCTAGATAAGGGGATAAAATGATTGGATCGGCACGATGGGACAAAATAGACTTATTGGATTGGATAGGATGATGGTGATCACGAAGCTCAGGGATGGGATAGTTATCAAAAGATGAATTGGGAGGATGATGGGATGGATAGATGAACTATTCCTGGAACTAGAAAATGAAGGTTTCAAATAGATGAAAGATTACTCAAAATGAGTAAACGATTGATCAGGATTGTTGAATGAGAGTTTGAAATGATAGAAGGAGGTTCAGAATGAATGGACAAGTAAACGAATGTTTGAGATGATAGATGAAGGTTTGAAATAGATGAATGTTTACTCGAAATGAGTGAATGGATGATTAGAATGGATTAATAGAACAAAATTGAAGAAGATGGCGAGAGGGATCTTAAGATTTGTTTCGATATCCAAAGATCTTGATTGCAGATGGACTAAAGCTCAGATTAGGGTTTCTGTTAAGCTCAAATTGGGATTAGATGAAAGCTCATATCAGTGTTGGATTGAAGATGACAATGATTGGAGGATGTGATAGGATTGATTCTATACCAAGTTCTAGAGTTTAAGGGACGTAAGGTGTTGACAATCAGATTTTTCTAGATTTGGAAATTTTCAAAAATTCTCAAATTTTTCCATTTTAGCAAACTTCACGATCATACATTTGAGAGTTCAGCTTTTTCCCAAAAAATACCCAAAACTAAGATAGGATGAATTTCCAACTAATATCCCAAATTTGAGACATGCATTCCAAGTTATTGAAAAAAAATGATTTCTCAAAAATTGAAAAAAAACACTAAATTGTGATTTTGATGGTCAAGATGAAAGTTTGGAGCCCCGAAAATGTGGCCATAGGGGGTCGGGAATCCACATGGCACCTCATAACGCAACCACCCGTAAAATTTCAGCTCAAACGAACATCCGAGTCAAAAGTTATGGCCTTCGGAAGTTTCAACATAAAAATCAAAATTCTTGAAATGAAGTCTAAGTTATTGGGATGGATGACCCAATGCTGGATATGGACTCTGATGATGTCAAGAAGGGTCCACCCACAAACGGGGGTGGGTCCGGTGAGGGCGAGTTTGCCCAATTTGGGCAGGTTCACCTGCAGCAGGGCGAGCCTGCTCGAGCTGGGGCAGGTTTGCCTGAGTCGGGCAAGTCCGCCCACAGCTAGGCAGGTCCGCCCAAGCTGGGGTGGATCCGCCCAAGTCGGGTGGACCCGCTTGAGCTAGGCGGATCCGCCTGAGCAAAATGGAGGGATGGAGGATTCAAAACATTCATAGGAATGGACTTTAGTGACACTAGAAGTGGAAGAAGTGGACCAGATTTGGGTGTCGTCGATGGGTTCGACGACTCTCAAAGTAGGAGGTGGGTGTTCAATGGATTTAGTGGATGTGTTGGTAGGAGATGAGGGCTTAATGGATTTAGAGGATGTGATGGTAGGAGATGGGGGCTCAATGGATTCAGAGGATTTGATGGTTTTGACGGTTTGAGTAATGCTAGGGGTGGTATTATCAATGATAAGTGTTGGGTGGAGAAGGGTCTCGTCACTAATGACCGTGGATGATGGGTTGGGATGGCATGATTCCATGACTTCGAGGTGTGGAGTGGGAGATGTCTTCTTTGTTATAAGTCCTCGAAGAATTTCTAGAGTGAGAAACTTGCATACTCTAGGTTTGGATGGCGATGTAGGAGTGGATGAAGGATTAGGGATTGGTAGGGGATTAGGGCTATGGATTGGTGAACTAGGATTAGATCATGGGGGGATGGGACTGGATGTAGGACTAGGAATAGATGGGGGATTAAGATTAGATGAAGGGTTAAGATAGGGGTATTGGCATGGTGAATTAGGACACGAGGATGTAGGTGGTGGATTGTAGTAAGGGTATGGGGATGGTGGATTAGGATGGGAAGATTGAGGTGGCGGATGGAGATAGGGAACTGCAAATTTCAGATTAGGATAAGTTGATGTGGATGCTGGGCTAGGATGGGAAGGTGTGAATATGGGATTGGGGTGAGAAAATTGGTATGGAAGATTAGGGTAGTGGGTATATGTGAATGAAGGATTGAGATCTAGCAGGATGTGGACGGGGGATGAGGATAGGGGTATTGTGATGGTAGACTAGGATACGAGGATGCGGGTATAGATGAAGGATATGATGGATATGATGGGTATCCCTTGTAACAGGTAGCATAAGGAGCATGGTTAGACATGAATGAAGACATAACAGGATAACTCAAAGGGTTTATTAGATTTTGGAAAGTGGGTGGAGAAAGCATACTAGCAATTATAGTGTCAAGGGAATCTATGTCATATTCTTCTTGATTGACAAGACTTTCTTTATTGTTGTCGACATAATTAGGGCTTCCCTTGACCACTATTGATGGAGGATAAGGGTTCATGATGATGAAAGGATAAAGAGGATGGATCAAAGATTATGGATGGGAGTGGACTAAAGCTCAAATCAAGATTTAGGTCAAGCTCAGATAAGGATTGGATTAAAGCTCATACTAGGATGATTGGATGATGCGATGGGATTGATTCTAACAATCGGATTTGATTATCAAAGGATGATTATGACACCAAATCTTCTTCGAGATGGAAGTAGATTGATTGGGTCAAAGGTGATTGGATAAGGATGTGATTGGATTGAATTGGATTGATTGATTGATTGATAAGATTGACTGATGGATTAGATAGGATGACGAGAGGGACTTTAAACCTCATTCAAAGATTATCCTAGGTGACTTAGGATGCTGATTGATTGGATTAAAGGATAAATGTATGATTGTGGTACCGAATCCACTTTGAGATTGAAAATGGATCGATTGGGCTGACAATGATGATTAACTTAGGATAGATGACAATCCTAAGTAGATGTTGATGATGACAATCAGATCAGATACTTTGGTCAATTTAGATAGTAATCCGAAGTTCAGGAGATTTGGATGGGGAAGGGATGATAAAAATGGATGAATGAATACTCAAAATGAGTAAATGATTGACCAGAATGAGTAAATGACTGCCCACAATGGATGAATGATTCTCGAAACGAGAAGATGAAGGTTTGGAATAGCTGAAAGATTACTCAAAATGAGTAAATGATTGATTGGGATTGTTGAGGAGGGAAGGTATAGCTCTGGAGGAGGGTGGGTATGGCTCCAGAGGAGGGCATATATGGCTATCTAGAGGGGATGCCCCTGTCTCACAAGGGAAGGTTTATGATGGAATATTGAGAGAGAATGGTAGGGTATGGCCCCCTTGAGAAGGCGAACGGGGAGGGAAAAGGGGCCTCGGGCAACTTATCGAAAGTATGAAGTTACATATGTCGTTGGAAAGATCACAAAAAATTGAGAAGATTGGGGCTTGAACAGAGGAAAATGGGCAAACAATGGGCAAATGGTAGGGCATATATGGCTGTCTAGAGGGCATATATGGCTGTCTAGAAAAAGGTCATAGATGGCTGTCTGAAGAGCAGGGCAGGTCTGCCTATGGATTAAAAGTTGGTTAGAATGACTAAAATAGGTTCCAAAAGGACTGATTTATAGGTCAAGTCTGCCCTTGTGAAGGACAAGTCCGCCCAAGGAACAAAAGATGGTCAAATTTTATCAAAACAGGCCTCAAAGGGGTGGGCCAAGGGTCAAGTCTGCCCCTAGGTGAGTCAGGTCCGCCTATAGAGGTCAAATTTTTTACAGAGGGAGGCAAATCTGGTTGTGTAGAGGTCAAGTCCAGCTATCGGGAGGTCAAGTCTGACTATCTGTAGGTTTAAACTTGACTTTTGACAAAAAAAACTAAGGAAAAGGACTCAAAACACAACAATCATCAATTAAAAGGATATGGCTGAGTGAAATGAATTAGACAATTACTAGTTTCGCACAAAGAAGACAATTCAGATAACATGAGTCCAAGTCTAGTAGAAAGGGTACAGTCAAAAAAGTCCTCTAATCTAGGATGAGCATGGTTACTAGGGAGTCCTCGATATACACCCGGTACGTGAGGCCCAAACCGTGAACACCAACCCGTTGCAAGCATGAGTCAGGAACCTTAAAGGCTCAGACCAACTCTTCAATCATCCTGATGCTTTGCCAATTACAACGCAGTTGGATTGAGGTACAACTTTTGCTCTCCCTCCTCTATATACCCTGCTAGTATGCATGGTTGGAATCATCCCTTGGGGTGATGAAATCCCCAAATAGGTCCTGCTAAGAAAAAATGAAAAAGGGTTGACTCAAAAGACATGGTAAGCTATGATTTCTCGTCACCCAGGATCGTCGAATGGCGCAAGGGGATTAGATACGTCAAATAGCTTACACACAAACATGACAAACAAGGATGAGTGACACCCCTAGTTAAACTATGTTCCTAAAGTAAGGGTTAAAAACTCTTAAAACATCCAAAAAGATTGCTAAAAAGTGAAATTTTACCTTCTAGAAAAAGCTGTCTAGGGAAAATCTAGCTAAGTAGGTCAAATCTGGCTATCTGTCAGGGAAAATCTAGCTGTCTGTCAGGGAAAATCTGGCTGAGTAGGCCAAATCTAGTTGTCTATCAGGGAAAATCCGGCTATCTATTAGGGAAAATCCGTCTAAGTAGGTCAAATCTAGCTATTTGTCAGGGAAAATCTGGCTGTCTGTCAGGGAAAATCCAACTGAGTAGGTCAAATCCAGCTGTCTATTAGGGAAAATCTGGCTGTCTATGAAGAAGTTCCCCAAAACACTTTCTGGAGATTGTGAAGGGAAAGTCCACCCCTGGGAAAGGTTAGGTCCACCTATGGAGGGCAAGACTGCCTATCTATCAGGTCAGGTCCGCCCCTCCATAAAATTTTTTCCAAAAACAACTTCTGAGGTCTGTGGAGGGCAGGTCTGCCCTAGGAAAGGTCAGGTCCACTTGTGGAGGGAAATTCCACCTGTCTGTCAGGTCAGGTCTTCCCCTGCAGGTCGGGTCCACCCTAGGAAGGTCAAATCCGCCCCTCAATAGGTCAGGTCCGCCCCTTTGTAACATGTACCTAGAAAAAGTCAAAAAACAACAAATGTGAAAGCAAGAGACCTGTTTGTGGGTCCCACCAGGAGTATCAGAAATGTGATAGGGTGAATTTAAGTGCTAGAATACGAACAACAAACAAGAGAAAGCAAATAACACTAAAAACACTCTACACCTGAAAATTAGCCTAGTTGGATTCAATAAAAAATAAAGACAACAAAATGAAACCTTTTACCTTGTCTCGAATCGATCCTTTGGTTGGCCCTTCAATCTTTGGTGTTGTATGCTCCTTGGATGGAAAGAGATGCAAGCTATAAGATGGATGGAAGGTGGATGAAAATGGATGCAAGTATGAAAAATGGCTAAGTATGGCTCAAGGAAATTTTTTGCAAGAGTTTGGCTACTATCAATGATCTCTCCCAAAATGACAAAAAAGAGGGGGTATTTATAGAGATTTTGGAATTCTCTAGGGAAATGGATGGTCAAGATTGGGCCACCAAGATCAAGATGTAGGGCTAAGGTGAGTTGAGAACTCACAAGCCCTCACATCTTGACATGTGGCATGTGATATGGCTTAAAAAAGATGATTTGTATATGAGGTGGAAGGATAGTACATGACATGGAGGGAGTACATAGTACCTTGGGATTGGGACAAGATCTCCTCATAAAGGAGGTACTTGTCCCCATGTGGGTGAGAGGACATGTGGGGAATTAAAAATTCCTCAAATATCCTCATGGGGATGAGAAAAGGAATTTTAAATTCCAAGGGATGCATTGGGGGATTAAATGTGAATTAAAAATTCACATAGGGAATGGAGTGTCTTCTCCAAAAGGAGAAAGCATTTAATAGGGTTGACTCAATTAAGTGATTAGGGTTGTGCAAGTACTTGATTAGACTAATTAATGAAGATTAGAAGAGGGTTAGATTTCACATGTGACTTAATGTGACAAGTCAAAGATCACATGGGGAAGAGAAAAATGAATTTAATATTCCATGGAAGGATAAAAGGAATTAAAAATTCCTTGAGAAGTTGATTAGGCTAGTTAATGAAGGATTAGAAGAGGTTTAGGTGGCTAAGAGATATTAGAGGCCAACTTGCAAAAGTTGGAGGATGTGACACATCCTAATCAAGGACTAGGCATGTGCACATCCCTAATGATGAGATTAGAAGAATAATTAGGATTAGATAAAAAAGATGGAGGATATGACATTTGAGGAATTAAATAAATGTCATATATATTTAATTTATTTGATGAAAGGGGAAATGTATTCAATTATTTAACTAAATACTTTAGGGATTAGAAGAAATTTTAGAGGTATTAATTAAACAATAGTGGTATTACTTAATTAATGCAAATAAGGGGATGCTTAGACAAAAGGGGATAAATTTGGATAAATTAAGTGTCCAAATTTAGGTGTCTACAGATAGATCGCCAACTTGAGGCAGCCTACTCATGTTTTTCAACAGATCACCAATTGTGAGGAGGTTGCAACCCTATAGCCAGATCACCAACTTGAGGCAGTTGCACCAGATCCTAGGAAAGATGTCATAGAGGATAATTCATATTACTATCAATTTTGATGGAAAGATGGATGAGATGATGAAAATGATGCAAACAATGAAAGGGAGATTGGATGTTGTTGAAGAAGACATAAGAAAAGGCTTAAACCCTAGACCTAATGATGAAAGCGATGATGATGAAGTTCAATATGTAGATCTAATTGAAGAAACTATAGAGGAGGAAGAGTCAGATCAGGTGAAGATGTTGAAGGCTATTTAGAAAATAGGAAAGCGACCTAGAATGAAGATTGTGAACTATACCGGTAACTTGAATTTGGAGGATCTGATTGATTGGATAAATGACATTGAAGAATACTTTGAATATGAAGAAGTTGAAGATCCAAAAAGAGTGATATTTGTGAAAACTAAACTAAAAGGACATGTTGCAATATGGTGGAAGGAGGTTCAATTGGAGAGAAACAAAAAAGATAAAGGACATATTCTGAAATGGGATAAAATGGTAACAAAATCAAAGAACTAGTTTATACCTGGGGACTATGAGATGGAGCTGTTGAAGAGATTGGAAAACCTAAGATAGAAGGAAAATATTGTGAAGGAATACATTGAGGAATTTCTTAAGTTCATCATCAAGACCAGACATAGTGAAGAAAGCAAGGAGAAAGTGGCAGGATATGTCAATGGGATGAGGATGAACATTTAGGAAGAGTTGAGTCTGATAATGATGAATTGAATAGAGGAAGCATATCAGTTTGCATTAAAAGTGGAGGAAAAGTTGAACAAAAGAAATGAGCAGAGGCAGAGAGGAAGACGAGGTAGATTTCAGAGAGGAAGGTCACATTTCAGAGGAGAGAAATCATATGTGGAGGAAAACAAGGACAAAGATTCATACTGCAAGGAGGAAAGGGATACCAATTTATACCAGAAGCAGAGAGATGATATAAATTCTTACCACTACAACAAAGGAGGCTACAATTCTTACCGCAATGATGGATACCAGAGGGATGAGAAAGGATATGACAAGAGAACTTTCATAGGAACTTATTTTAAGATTGGAGGTGAAGGACATAGAGCATTTGAGTGTCACAAAGAAATTAAGAAGAATGAAAATCATGCAAGAATTGGATATGAGGAGGAAAAATTAGTGAAATGATTAAGTTTTGAAGGAAGTCTTGAGAAGGGAGATTCATTATTCAAAATGAGAGAATTGATCCAGGAGAAAGAAGTACCTAAGGAAGCACTGTAGAGGAAAAGTTTGTTCTGGACTAGATGCAAGGTTGGAGGTAAGTGTTGCAAAGTTATCATTGATAGTGGTAGTACAAATAACCTAGTTTTTGAGGAAATGATGACAAATCTAAATTTGGAAAGAAGGAAACATCTGAAGCCTTATAGGATAGTCTAGATTCAAGATGAGCACAAGATACTAGTAAGTGAGCAATATCTGGTGAAATTCAAAATAGGATCATATCATGATGAAGTGTTGTGTGATATTATGCCAATGGATGTATTTCATATGTTGTTGGGAATACCTTAGAAGTATGATAAGAAATTTTTGCATGATTGGAGAAAGAATACTTATACCATAATGTCTAATGGAAAGAGAATCACATTGACACCTTTGGAGGATGAACCTCAAAGTGAAGTATGTGGAATAGCTAGAATCAATTTGGTGGATGGAAGGAAATTTCTAGATAGATTGAGACATGAAAACATGTGTTTACTTTGATTCCAAGAAAGTGTGGAGACTTAGATATAGAGAGAGTCACAAGAGGAGAAGAATCACCAAAGAAAGAAGTCACTGAACTGAAAATAGAGTACCAGGATCTTGTATAAGAGAATGTTCCAAAAGGATTACCACTAATCTGGAGTATCATTCATAATGTATATCTTATTCCAAGAGTTAGTTTGCCAAACAAAGCTGCACACCGGATGACACCAGCAAAGAATGCAAAGCTAAACAAACAAATATAGGAACTATTAAAGAAGGGATTGATCAAAAAGAGTATGAGCACATGTATGGTACCCATTATACTTGCACCTAAGAAATATGGAGAATGGAGAATGTGTACATATTCAAGAGCTATCAATAAGATCATAGTGAAGTATAGATTTCCATTGCCTAGGATGTATGACATCATGGACAGTCTGAGTGGAGCAAATTATTTCACCAAGATAGATCTAAAGAGTGCCTACCATTAGATCAGGATCAAAGAGAGAGATGAATGGAAGAATACTTTTAAGAAAAATGAGGGATTGTATGAGTGGTTGCTCATGCCATTTGGACTAACTAATGCACCTAGTACATTTATGAGGTTGATGAATGAAGTCTTGAAGAGATTCTTGGGTAAGTTTTTCATTGTTTATTTGGATGACATTCTAATTTTCAGTAAGACTAAGGAGGAACATTTGGAGCACATCAAACAAGTATTTCAAATGTTGAGAGAAGAGAAGTTGTTGATAAACATCAAGAAGTGTAGCTTAATGAAGGAATAACTACTGTACTTGGGATTTGTGATATGTGTGGAAGGATTGAAGATGGACCTCTAGAAGGTTAGAGAAATATTTGAATGGCCTACACCTGTGAATGTTAGACAAGTAAGATCATTTCATGGACTAGCAACTTTTTACTAGAATTTCATCAAAAATTTCAATGGAATTTGCACACCTATGACAGAGACAATGAAGGGTGACTAGAAGGAATTCAAGTGGACATCTAGAGAAAAAAGGAGTTTTGAGTTGTTGAAGCAAAAGGTGATAGAACAACCTGTGCTAGCACTACCGAACATTGGAAAGGTATTCCAAGTGGACTGTGATGCTAGTGGAAGTGCAATAGGAGTTGTGTTAAGTCAGGAAGGGAGACCTGTAGCATACTTTAGTGAGAAATTGAATGATGCTAGGAGAAGATACTTAGTTTATGATTAGGAGTTCTATGCAATTATAAAAGCCTTGAAGAAGTGGAGACATTACTTGTTACCTAAGGATTTTGTGCTATATACGGATCATCAAGCTTTGAAATATCTGAATACTCAAGGGAAGTTGAACTAGAGACACATGAGATGGGTAGAATTTTTGCACAGTTACACATTTGTGTTGAAGCACCAGAGTGGGAAGTCAAACAAGGTTGTAGATGGATTGAGCAGGAGAAGGAGTTTGTTGATAGAAATAAGAATTTAAATATTAGGTTTTGAAGAACTAAAGCATATGTATGAGGATGACATTGATTTTGTGGAGGCATGGAAGGCTTGCAATGAACCTATGGAGATAGATAGAAGCAAATAGTTGGATTATTTCATTTAGGAAGGTATGTTGTTCAAGAAAAATTAGCTATGTATTCCTCAGAGTTCAAAGAGAGAAAATTTGATCAAGGAAAAGAATTTTAGAGGATTAGCAAGACATTTTGGGATTGATAAGACCATAGAATTGGTGAGTGGGAACTATTTTTGGCCATAGTTGTATAAGGATGTCAGGAAGTATGTTCAAATTTGTATGATTTGTTAAGTTGCAAATGCAAGCAGTAAGAACACTAGGAAGTTTACACCATTGATAGTAACAAAGAGGCCATGGGAGGATATTAGCATTAATTTTTTGTTGGGATTACCTAAGAGGGTGCTGCCACAATAGTGGTTTACACTTTTTCGAAGATCCTGATTTTTGCAGAAATCACATATTTTTTAGAAAATATATTGATTTAAGCCTTGAAAAGTTTCATTTAAATGATTCTAATTGAAGAGGGTTTGATCAAACCACCTTAGACCAATCCCCCTTAGATAGAACCCCTCTACTTTTAAACCATACCTATAACGGAGTCTCCTTTACACCTATCAAAATGCTGATAAAAAACCAATTTTGATTTACCTTTTGGGGGATCAAATGAATTCATTTAAAAACTATTTTTTCTAAGTATATAGTCTTTATTATAAGCTTCCAGAACAATATAATTTTAATTAAATTTAATTTGATTATTATATTTATTTCTTATTTCTTGTGAATATAGGTTTTTCATAGAAAATCAAGCTCTCTATTCTGCACATGTGGAAAAATTGAAGAATATCATTTTTTTTTGAACAATATGAGTGCACTAGATATTGAAGTCCTTCATCCAACAAAAAAAAATTGAATTTTGATGTGTTATACGGTCATGCTATGTCTGAATTGTAATTGGTTTGACTTCGAAACTTGATTAAAGAAAAAATATTCAAAAAAAAAAAAATCTAACCAAGTGGAAGCACTAGTTATCGAAGTTAGAAATTTAAATTAGAAAGGATTAGAATTTTATCCTTCATGGAAAAAAAATTATGCATTATACGGTGAGCGTCACTTTTTTAAAATGTTGTTTTATGAAAAAAACTAGTTTTCAAGGGAGATGGAAAAAGAAGTGCAATTTGATTCCAAAAAAATTGAAAAAAATATATTTAGAATCTACAGAAAAAAAATGTCACAAAACTCTAGTTTGCATCATCTTCAAATTCCTCACGGTTTAGCCACTATAGGTGTTTGAAAGTGAAGATTTAGTTAAAAATAATAATTTCAGTATCCAATTTGGCCAAAAACTGTAAACCACTATTGTGGGATCACCCAAGACACTAAGAGGATTTGATTATGTATTTGTGGTTGTGGATAGATTCTCTAAGATGGTGTATTTCATACCCTATAAGAAGACCAATGATGCAATGCATGTTGTAGACCTATTTTTCAAGGAGATTATGAGATTACATGGATTACCAAAGAGTATAGTATCATACAGAGACACTAGATTCGTTGGATATTTCTGGAAAAAGTTATGGAAGAAGATGAAGACAGATATGGAGTATAGTTCAAAATTTCACCCATAGACAGATGGACAGATAGAAGTGTTAAATAGGAGTATGGGGAACTTGTTGAGGTGTTTGACAGAAGGTGAAGCAAGAAATTGGGATTTAATACTACCACAACCAGAATTTGCATACAACAATTTAGTAAACTAGAGCATAGGGAAGACACCATTTGAGAATGTGACAGGACAACAACCTAGAGGAGTAATAGAATTAAGGGATATCAGTATGGAGAATAAAAGGAGTGCAGAGGCAGAAGAATTTGTAGGATTCATGGAAACAATGCACACTCAAGTCAAGGAGCATCTAGAGAAGATGAAAAATACCTACAAGGAGACAACACACAAGAACAGAAGACAAGGAATTTACAGTAGGAGAGGAAGTAATGGTATATCTGTGAAAAGAGAGATTTCCAGTTGGGATGCATAATAAGTTGAAGATGAAGAAGTTTTTACCTTGTAAGATCATCAATAAGTTTGATTCTAGAAATGCATGTGAAGTAGAACTACTAGAGGAATTTGGCATATCACCTATATTCAACATTGTAGACCTATGGGTATGTGCAGGATCATCATGGAAAAAACAAGCCCTTAAGTGGCGAAAAATTCAGAAAAATTAGAGTTAAGCAACTTGACGTAAAAATTTGAATAAGTTATCTATATTATTTCAAAAATATATAAGAATAGAATATGCAGCAAATTGAATGCAGTTTCTAAACTACTAGGCTTATTTATTTTTTTAAAATTATTTGGTGAAAATTTGAAATTTCAATGTAGTAGTACTAAAATTTCAGGGAAAAAATAAGAAGTGTCTGTTTGACCATCCTAACCACAATAAAATGATAATATTTTTTATAATATTTTAGATATAAGTAGAGGACTCATGTCCCGATGTGATACATATTTTTTTTGTACTGTATTTCCAAGCAAATAATTAATTATGAATTTTTTATTACAACTTTTAAAAATTATAAAAACTTGTATGATTGACCACCTTATCTTGGTAAAAACTTCATGAAATTCATTTTTTGTTCTTTTCATCCTATAGTATGTAAAGCATAGAATGTAACACATGTTTCAGATTCAAAAAATGTGATACGGTTTGAAAGCTATAGATATTTTTCAATCAGCCTATCAAACAGGACTTTAGTCATAATTCAAATAGAAAAATGAATAATAATTATTTATTAAATTCAAAGTAAAGAATAATTTATATTGGTATAAATCTAAGAATATCCTTTAAAAACCCTTTTTTTCATCAATTTTGACATACCCTACACATACCCATCATATTGCCATGTTTTGGCCCATCATGATCCTGCACATACCCCTATGCCAGTATCATGAAGGAGAGTCACTAGAGGACATAAAAGTTGGTTTGCTAGACCAAATAACACATCATTTAGAGGAAATGAAGGAAAATCTAGATAGAAAAGTTGGCTATAGTACCAGAGGAAAGCAATATAAGGAATAGCTAGTTAGATGGAAAGAAAGATAGGAGGAAGACTCATCATGGATTTCTCAGGTTGAGGTGGACCGCATTGGTTTTCCTCTAGTCCCAAGAAAGTGAGAGGCTCACTTTTATTCAACCTCGGGTGTCTGATGCAAGAGCATCCCAGGTTTCAAGCAATCTTGCATCAACCAAAAAATATGCATTCATGTTTTCTTGCATTTTAGTAGTTATCTATCAGGATCCAGTCTCAGTATTTACTACTACATTGTAACATCATAGCTCGTGAGGCAAGATATATGATCTTCATTGCAACATCTACATCATATCCATAATTCAAGTATTTTGGAGATTCCAATACGAAGTTATCACTAACAGAATATCAACTGCATTTGGGCAGAGAGCATTCACCGACTAGTCTTGGATTTTCAAGTTTGCAAACCTATTTCATGACTTGCAGAGCTCAAGATACCTTTCCATAAGGATGTGTATTCATTGAGGAACCTTCATTCTGATCTATATCATGTTTTTTTAAGAATCAAAAGAGAATCATAGATTTGGCTAACCATTCACACATGTCATCAACTTTGGGGTTTGAGACCTCTTGATGCCAATGCAGACCTTTTCTAAAGCTAGGAATATATATATATAGGCATCATTTAGTTGCATTAGGAATCAATCAATTGGTGAAGTAGGAATAAATATCTAGGGTTTTAAGGGCCTTGAAACCGCATTGTATTTATGGGCTTTAACACCATATCTCTCTATAATTTTGTAAGTCGGAAGGCAGGACATGTTTCCAGTGAATAATTGATCATCATCTATATTTCCATATGTGAATGTGCTCTTGTTCATTGAGTTTCCATTATGCTTACTCTTTCTGCAAGGTTGGAAAATCCTATTCTTGGACCCTCCATCCTTGACTCCACCAAACAACTATGATTATCATGATTGTCTATGAGTACATCCTTTTTCACTAAAACCTTCTTAACTATAGGAGAGATATTAGGGGATGAGGGGATGATGAGAAATGTGGTAGCATGGAAAGTTTTAGTAAGCTCAATCTCTTTCACTAAGATATTATCATGACTAACATGCTTGCTAATGCATTTTTTCTTTGCAAACTTGAAAAAGAAAGATACTAGCATTTGTGAAAAGTAATCTATACGAACTCAAAATGGAAAGAGACATAAAATGCAATGCAATGACCTAGAATGAAATACAATTTTCATATTCTAAACAATGCAATTTACTGATTACTCAATACAATAAACTAAAAATGGAGTGTTGTAAATGCAATTTTGAATTTTTACAATGCACTAAATAAAGTGAATTAAGCTAGTTTTAATGAACTTAATGAAACAAAAAATTAGAAGAGTGAAAAAAAAATGTAATGCCAACAAAGAAAAGGATAAAATAGGGATTTAAAATTCCATAAAATGTCGACCATGTCTTGTTCAGGGACTCATTTTCCTTTAGTGACAAATGTGTCCTGGATGAGGATTGTCAAAAAGTTTTTACTAATTTTTAAGTGTTTTTTAATGAGTTTTAGATGCCAAAAGATGTAGTTCATATATGATTATGGAATCATTTTCCAATAGGGTTGAATGGATCCCAAATCAAGGCTTTAAAAGATGACAACTACAATTTTTAAGTTATTTTGTGTTTTTTTGTGCCTAGTTTCAAATTGTAACTCTTGTGATAGAAATTTCTAGAATTTGATGACCTAATGCAAGTGAAATGAAGGGTAAATGATGACCTATATAATACTTTTTGAAATGTAATTTTGACTGAATTTTTTGAATATGAATGATGAAAAGTACACTAATATGCAAACACTATACAAAATCAATGTAATATGCATGTAAATTTTTCAATTTTTCAAATTTAAACGATGCAAGAATGCAAATTTAAATCCCTCTATGCAATGAAAAATAATGGAATTTTAAATAACCCTAATGTAATGCAATTATTGCAAACCTAATGCAAATTATTGTAAAACTAAGATCTAGGGTTTAAATGCACTCCAAATTAGAAATTAGAATGTTCAAAAGTCGGGTTCACCAAAATGAAAAATAGAAAAAGAGGTTCTTCATCAATAGGGTATCAATGATGAACCTAAATTTCACTAGGTGTGTGTTTCATTCAATTATGTGTGCAATATGATGTAACTGAGGTGCAAAACTTAAACCTAACTATTATAGTAACAAAATGGTAGGTTCTAAGATGGTTAAATGATGTGTACCTTGTTAAAAAGGTATTGTTTCAGGGCCCTCTAAGGACTCATTGACCTTTAGTGGTGAATGGGTCCCTATTAGGGTTTTCAAAAAGTTTCCTCTCAATTCTATTTCTCTCAGACTGTAACTCCAAATTCTAGATGTTCACTACTTCAAGCCTCATTGAGGACTCATTCACCTTTTCTGGTGAATGGGTCACTGTTAGGGTTTGGGAAAACTGACTTATGGATTTTGTTCTTCAATCTCTACACTTCCAAATCCTAGGATTTCTACTCTCAAAAATCTGAAACAAATCTTGTAGTTTTGTTTTCATGTTCTTGCAATGTAGATGATAACTTTTTGCAATTTGTCAACTTTGACAACTTTTCTCCAAATCTTGCTCTTCAACCTAAATCATAGAAACACACATTCAAGGGGATAAAAACTTGTTGATTGTTATGGAATAGGGGTTTTCCTTAGTTAAACCCCTTTTAGGTAATTATACCTTTTGATGAAATAATGAAGTTGAAGCATGAAACATGAAATATGCAATGATAATACCTTGGAAGTTGTCTTGGAATTTAAATCTGCAAACTAACATGAAGTGGCCATGTAGAATGTACATCTTGATCTCAAATTAGATGTGAAACATTGACATGATGACATGACCTTGAATTGCTACAATAAAACCTTGATAATTTTCCTTTGAATGCCTTTTAAATTTCCCTTGAAGTGCTCTATAATATTATTTCTCTTGATCTCATGAAGTCACATAAATTTTCTTTAGGTTAAACAATGTGAATTAACCTTATATTTATACTATATCTAAGAATTAACCCCAAAATTCAAATAATCTAAGCCGACATTAGATCTAGAATTGAAAATCATTAAAATCTTGCCAAGAAAAAAATCAAAAAGGGGTGTCCTATGTGAGGAGGACCCATTCACCACTAAAGGTGAATGGGTCCTAGCACAACTTTCAAGGACCATGCTTCGGTGGGATTAAATAGCATCAAATACCCATTTCAAAAATGCTAAGAATGGGGTGTCCTATGTTATGAGGACTCTTTCGCCACTAAAGGCGAATGGGTCCTAGCACAAATTTCCAAGACACTATCTTTTCAAAATTAAATGTTATACAATATCATTAATGGGTGTCATGATAGATCCTTGAAAAATGCAATTAAGAGGACTTGAATTTGAATTAAAGGGACAATTAAGCTCTAATTAACAACAATTAATTAATGAAACCCTAGATAAGTGTGAAAGTGTAATACAATGCTTTATAACACCTTAAATATGGTACAATTTAAGTACATTTAATTTAAAAATTCCCTAGATTCAATGTGAATGTGTACAACACATTACAACAATAAATCAAGGCATTAGTAGGTTAATTAATTATTAATTATTCCCAAATGTAGGAAAAATGGATACTTTTTCCATTAATACAACTCATATGAGTAAATTATATGAATCCTCTATGAGAGCACTCTATTAAATCATATGGGAACATTGTGTTAAGCCCTACAAGCACACTATATTAATTCATATGAACACACTCTATTAATTCCTACAAGCACATTGTATTGAGTTCTATAAGAACTATGTAATAAACATGGCGTGAGGTTAATTTGAGGATACCTACAATCCAATAAAATTCTTTACAAGACCTCATATATATAGCATTATTTTTTAAAACAGTGAGATTATAAATGATGACAAGATTACTTTCACGTAGTCTAAAATATATAGTTTCATTTTGGCAATATATTTGTGTCCCTATTTATCATTGTTAAGGAAGACATGTTATTGTGGTACTTCATTTTTTATTTTACAAAAATTGACATAAGATACCCCCTATTAACATTGGAACATAATGATATTAGGGGTAATACCTTTATAAAATTTATAAATTATTCTAATCAAAGTCTATAAAACATTAATTTATAAAGAATTTACCATTAATAATTAATAATCTAATAGCTATAATATTATTAATTATTTATGAATGATTTATTGAATAGGTGTGACTAATACCCCTTAAGGTATTTTTTCCACCCTTTCTATTCTATTTGAGGACTTTCTCTCTCATTTGAGAGAGTGAGAATTTGGAGTTTTATAGTCAATTATATCACTATGGATAAGATTTATTATTTACTATTGGCATATCATGAGAGTAGAATTTACATCAATACCAGGGTATGTGCAAGATCATGATGGGCCAAAAACTAGCAATATGATGGGTATGTGGCTGACAATTTTTTTTTTACCTAAAATTGATGAAATGAAAAGAGTTTTTAAAGGAGATTCTCAACTTTCTACCAATATAAATTATGTTTTACTTTGAATTTAATAAGTAATTATTATTCATTTTCTATTTGAATTACAACTAAAGTCCTAATTGATAGGTTGATTGAAAACATCTATAGCTTTCAAAGCGATCACATTTTTGAATCCAAAACACATCACATTCTATGCTTTGCATTCTATAGGATTAAAAAATAAAATTTGAATTTCATGAAGTTTTGACCAAGTTAAGGTGGTCGGACATAATGAAGTTTTATATTTTTAAAAGTTGTAATAAAAGTTCATAATTAATTATTTACTTGGAAAAAAATTATTAAAAATGCATCACATTGGGACATGAGTCCTAACTTTACATGGGTATGTGCGGGATCATGATGGGCCAAAAAAGTGGCAATATGATGGGTATGTGGTTGACAACTTTTTTACCCAAAATTGATGAAGTGAAAAGGGTTTAAAGGATATTCTCAGCTTTACTTTCAATTCG
This sequence comes from Sequoia sempervirens, assembly GCA_007258455.2. NCBI lineage: Eukaryota > Viridiplantae > Streptophyta > Pinopsida > Cupressales > Cupressaceae > Sequoia > Sequoia sempervirens. The sequence goes on from VDFB02271358.1 coordinate 489,951,399, forward strand.
TTAAGATTGATAGTTTGAGATCATTTTCTATCATGCGCTTCACATTTATATTTTCTAAAATTTGTTAGATAAAGTAATTTCATAATTAATTATTTACTTGGAAAAAATTACAAAAAATATGCATCACATTGGGACATGATTCCTCTACTTATATCTAAAATATTATAAAAAAATATTATCATCTTATTGTGCTTAGGGTGGTCCACCCACTTCTTATTTTTTCCCAAGAATTTAAGTACTCTGCATTGAAATTTCAAATTTTCACTAAATAGATTTTTTAAAAACCTAGTAGTTTAGAAACTACATTCAATTTTCTATAGATTCTATTCTTACATATTTTTGAAATAATATAGATAACTTATTCAAATTTTTATGTCAAGTTCCCTAACTAATTTTTAAATTTTTGCCAGGCCTATTTTTTCCATGATGATCCTACACATACTCATATCTAAAATCTTATAAAAAAATATTATCATTTTATTGTTGTTAGGGTGGTCAGGCAGACACCTACTTATTTTTTCCCTGAAATTTAAGTACTACTACATTGAAATTTCAAATTTTCACCAAATAGATTTTATTTTTTAAACAAACCTAGTAGTTTAGAAACTACATTCAATTTGTTACAGATTCTATTCTTACCTATTTTTGAAATAGTATAGATCTTATTCAATTTTTTACGTCAAGTTGCCTGACTCTGATTTTTCTAATTTTTTTGCCACTTAAGGGCCTGATCTTTCTATGATGATCCTGCACATACCCACTATTAAATGGAAAATAATAGTTAATTATCATCAAATTATGATTAATTTCATTCAATAAACTAAAAGAATAAAAAAATTCAATGATAAAATGAAATATCAGGGAGAACATTTTATGTATAATGAAACAATTTTTATGGTGTGTTGAGGCAATCACCATGATCAAAATATGAAAAATACACATCATTTTTTATAGTAAAAATAAGAAAAAAGTAAAGAAATAATTCATACAATAGTGAAAGTCATTCTTATGGTAAATTTGACAAGTACCGTGATGAAAAATTGACAAACATGCATCATGTTTAAAATTAATTATGTATGTGTACTATTATGCTTTAATGAAAGTTATCTTGTAAATCATATCTTTGTTCATAACATTCAAATCCATTCATCCCTTACCATTTTCATCTATCTTCCCTACCAACCTTGATCTTCATAAGGATTAGGAAACAAAATTAAAATATGCTTTGAAAAACTCTTGACATGTCTATACTTTTATCATACACCATCTAATGCCATGCCATTTCTTAAATAACACTATCCAACCCATATCTTAGAGAGAAAAAATATTCTTTTGTGACATAGTCCTTGGATATCACATCCTAAATCCTACATCTAATAATCCTCATTTCTCTTATCCCCCATCTAATCATTCTTAGACACTCTACCTAATAAATCCATTACCCTTTCATCCTTATTGCGATATTTAGTTCTCCCTTGTCATCAATTTTAAGCTCCCAATTCACCTATTTAGACATCCATCTACAATCTATCCAATCTCAAAATTAGTTCATCCAAATAAAATAGTCCTAACCCATGCAATCTAGCACATTATCTGAAGAATCCCTTACTTTTTTTTTCCAAATTACCTATAAATACCCTCATCCTCTATTTTTTTTATATATCAAATCCTTACACAATTTTATTCTATTAAAATTCACTATAAAAATATAGAGTTTTATGATGTTGAGTTGCTTCCACATCCATTAAATAGTAAGTCACTACAAAAAAATTAATTGAGGTTTGCATTTAAATTGGTGAAAAATAGAAAAAGGTAAAACCCTAAGATCTGAATCTAGGGTTTATGCACTTATTCAAAATGTGCTTCATTCATTTATATTAAAGATTTTATGGTTAGTGGGGGTTTGATGGATTTAGACAAGGTATTTGATTGACTTACAACTTGAAAGGTGAGTCAACAAAGCCTTGGCCAAATTTAGGATGGATTTAGAAATGAAATGCAATATTCTAACTAGGCTAATAGTTCAATTTATTGTTCTAATGGAAATATAAGAAAACATAGAAAGTCATAAGAAATTTTGTACAATAGAAAAGAGTAGAGTAGGATACTATATAACTGTGTGTTGGATCTCAGTTGTGATCATATGGTTTGCCTTGATGTCAAAACCCCTTTCAGTTGATTCTACTTGTTGACTGTTTCAGATTGGTTTCTCATGCTTTATCTTGATACAATTTTGTCTATATGGTTTACATGTCTTAGAATTCAGTGGACAGTTTACATTCATAATTTTTCTATCTTATGGTATTGATAAGTTTGAGCTTTGTGTAGTCACAGGTTATCTTATTTGTACATCGTTTCAGTGACAGAAAAAGAACATATCGGTGTGAGAATACTTGGGTCTCCCCGATTCATTTCTCTGATAAATGTCTGTGTTGCCTTTCAGTAAGACATTTATGATGTCATGTCAATTGAATTTAACAAATAGGCTGATTTTGGCATGACATTCCCATTGTCTTGGTGACCGGAACAAGAAAGGTTATTTCGGCAAGACTTGTCTTTGGTTTCGGTGACAGAAAAGTGCTCTCAATCAGCAAAGGAAATTGTCTTCGGTGTAATGTTTCATCGAACATGCAATGTCACACCAACCCGCTTCAGAATAAGCATATCAGCATGAGTTTGGCCGTCGGGATGAGGTCATAGCGAAATCATATTGTCTCCCCGACTAGTGCATGTGGAAGTCTATTGGCGAGAGTTGTGGCATCGTTATATGGTCTTGGCAAATTCATTTTGTTATACTGACTGAAAGCATAAAGGTAGTCTCTTCAGTAAGAGCTAGGGCTTTTGGCGAGAGGTATCGGCGAGTGACCTCTGGTCTCGCCGATGAACACAAAAGAATCTTGTCGGCATAGGATCTATCTTGTCTCAGTGACTCCGAGTGAATGAAGTTTTTTGGTATGAATCAAGCTTTTGTCGAGAGGTCTCCCCAATATTGGTATGTTATAACAACCCTCATAAGTTAGAAGGGTGAATCGGTGAGAGAAACTTTTTGTTACAGCGACATCACACAAGGGATTTCTATCAAAGGCTCATCAGTGTGAGATTGATACTGTCTTGGCGATCCATAATGAGCTTGGGATGTTTCAAAAAAACAAGGGGCAGTCTATATAGTGTCTCCTCGACTATGTATAGTCTTGGTGACTTGGAAATGACAAAGGCCTTCGGCATAGGTATTGAATTGTCATGAAAACAATGTGTATCAAGTGACTCTCAGCAAAAAATTATGAAGTCTTCAAGAGGTCTCTCTGATATCGTTTGGTCATAGTGATAGTGAATGAAACTAAAGGAGATCTCGGTGAGAGACTTGCTGATGTCTCAGTGAACAAGCCCATCAGTGAAACTCAATGTTGGTTGTATAATGTCTCCCCGACTGCATAATGTCACAGCGACACACAAGTGGCTGAAGACTTTTGGAAAGACATGGTGTGCTCTACAGGAGGTCTTCCCGATATCATAATGTTATAGCAATGCACATAAGGAAAGAGGTTTCTATCGGTGTGAGATAATTAATGTCTTGGCAATCTATTGTGAGATCGGGGCTTTCAGCAAAACAAAGTGAATTCTCTATTGGGTCTACCCGATATCGAAGGGTCACTGAAAAACAAAAGAAACCAAAGTATGTTTAACGTTAAAGTTTCCTTTGGCATAATTGTCTGGATGTCTCAGCGAACGTTTAAAAACTCTGTCTCTATGGCCGACATGTGATTTTCTAAGTTTAGTTGCATGGCAACATCTTTGGTTGGTATCGATTCTTTGGAAAATATTCTCTGAGATTTTAGAAGATATGATTTTCTATTTGTGGGTTGTCATGACTTTAATGAAAATCTTTCAGTTACAATTTGAGTTTTCCTGTTTCAGCGCAGAAATTAAAAGCTCTATGGATAGGCGTTTCTCTGATTTTTTCCATAATGTACATATCATTATGAATCAGCTTCATATTCAAAAATCAGCAAAAGAATTTGAGAATCTGGTGAAAAATGCTTTTTGAAGATTTCTTCAACTGACATATTTGAAATGTAAATAAATACCAATGTTGAAAATTGTGTAGGTGCTGCTAGCCAGTTATTTTGAGAGATAGTTATTTTTGCCGTATCAAGAGATGTATTTAAAAACTCTGTAATACAAGAGTTGGATTCCTAGAGTATTAGAAGCAGAGTGTTATGAACTTAACTATAAACATAGTGATCCTCTGATATTATTACTATAATTCTGAAATCTGAGTAAGGGGTTGGTGCTCCTTGAGATTGGTGTCTCTAAATAAGGGGTTGGTGCTCCTTGAGATTTGTGTCTCTAAATAAGGGGTTGGTGCTCTTTGAGTTGGTGCTCGAAAATTAGCCTATAAGGCATTATTAATAGTGGTTTTTTAAGATTAAGCTAGTAAGGCAGTTTAGGAGTGGTTTTTCTACCCCAGGAGGGTTTTCCACTTGGCAAATATTTTGTCTCTTTGTTTTTTTGTGTGCTCACTGCTTTTCTGTGTTGTTGTTTCAGTTCACTGTTGGATTATTACTGTTCTCAATTCTGTTTATGAATGATTACATTCAACTCATGAATGCATTAATCAAAGTAATATTGAGATCAAATCTGAGCTATGTTTTGGCAAATGCAAGATATCTCACTCAAATCATATTTTCATAAGTTGTCTAATAGACTGAGTTAATGTTGTCATATCTTTGTGCTTTCAAAAGTGATTACTTTACTCTATTGTTGAAAGAAAAGGAAATCAGAATTAAAAATCTTGGTCGAAGTTGAAAAATTTTAGACACTGATTCACCCCCCCCTCTCAGTGTCTATCCATAACTCCAACAATTGGTATCAGAGCCTAGGGTCCTCTGATAGGTCTAAACCACCTAGGATTGTTCTTGGATTCTTGGAGTACTTTGGTTAATATGGGAAAGAACAGAAGGAATAAGGGAAAAATATGTTCTTAGCAAAATGCTATTCATCATGCTCAACCTGAATCTAGTATAAGGATTAAAGAGGAAGAATTCATAAACAGTAGCTTTGAAATGGTAGAATATCCTAGATCTGGAACTCCTCAATTTGAAGGAACAAACTTTATTATATGGAAACATAGGATGGAAACATACTTACATTCTTTAGGATCTGAAGTGTGGGAAGCAATAGAAAATGGTTGTACTACATCTGTAACATCTCCTTCCTCTCTTAAGGAGATGAAATCTCTTGAATTCAATACCAGAGCTATAAAGGCTATTCTTAATAACTTGTGAAATGAACTCATTACAAAAGTCATTCATTACAGCAATGCTAAGGAAGTTTGGGACAAGTTGACTAAAATGAATCAGAATAGTGAGTTACAAGAGGAGATATCTTTGAATACTGAAATAAGTTGTGAAACATCTAAAGAGTGAAGAAGGTGTAAACCTTCATAGTTATGAAAATAAGTACAAGGAGATCATTAATGAATATTTAAATGATCAAGAAACTTGTGTAAAAGTAGATCAATCTTTGGGTGAAGTTAACTCTGAACAGGAATATGACAAATCAAAAAGTGAGGTTGATTTGGAAGGTGAACTCCTATGTGCCTTAGATACTATTAGGCAGCTTAGAAAAGAAAACCAGTTTTTAACAAGACAACTTCAACAAAAAGAGAGTTTGGAAGTCAAGTTAAAAGACAAGGATGAATTGTGTAATAAACTAGAAAATGAGATTGATTCTTTAAAGAAATATTCAAATAATGATTCCTTGTTAAAAGAACTAACTCTTAAGGATGATATGATTATAAGTTAGAAAATTGAAATTGAAGAATATAAGAGGATTGCAGATGTTGTGAGTTCTGATTTGGAGATTAAAAAGATTGTTTGTCTAAAACTTGAAGAAGAAGTAGTTGCCTTAAGAAAATAGCTTGAGAGTTTCAATGGTCAATCTAGTAAAAATCATAAATTTGATCATAGTACTAATATATTGAATGAGATGTTGGGAAGGAAAAAGCATTCTAAAGATCCTATAGGAGTATGATATGAGGTTGGACAAAGCTCTGCAGACAAATCCAAACATGAAACAATGTTTACTACTTCAGATGGAAAGAAGTTTACAACCAAGCAAACACCAAGAATGAAGGTTGATCTTGGTTACAGTATTGCTGCATCAAAGGATAACATTGACACTAGAAGACAATCTAAAGGTATTCATAGAGAAAGGAAAAATGTCTTCAGACCTTCACATCCTTGGCATGATCATTCATTCATGTATAATCATTCTTTCCAAGGGTATTGTTATTTTTGTAATGACTATGGTCATAAGGCAATTGATTGCATAAGATGGTCAAATAAGAATCATTCTAATGTCCCTAGAAATGAGGATGTGGTGTGTTACAACTGTAACAATTTTGGTCACTTGAGAAGAGACTGTAGAATAAATATAAGTGATAATAATATAGGGAACAATACTGGAAATGTCTGTAGAAAGTCTTCTATTTCTCAGAACAATCACAAAGTCATTTGTTTTAGATGTAATAACATTGGACATAAAGTACAACAATGCAGATTCAATAGAAAGATAGGTACTTTAAGCAATCAAGTGAAAAAGTCTTCATTGGAGTGGAGAATAAAGAGCAATCAAAATGTCAAGAAGAGCAATAAAGATGCTTCTGAGAAAACTCCTTGTGCACCCCTTGCACAAGAGTTGCCTTCCAGGTCTTGAGTAGATGCAAAGACTCAAGGGGAGTCTATTATGGTAATATATTTTACCCCTATGGAGTCTAGAATGAGGTATGACATCTTGCATTTGCTTTTGGTGGTATACGATGTTAAGGAATGTTTTTGCTTGGTCTAGTGGTTGATAGTTTTTAGAAGTTTTTGGAATGACAGTGCACTTTGTTCTTAAATGAACCTTTTGGATGTTTGGGTTTTGGAAATAATGGTATGTCCTTATGACATCTTTGAGCGGTGTGGAGACATATAGATGAGTTCCTCAATATTTCCTGAGTATCAGATGTTCTGAGTTATTTCTATGATGATATTATTCGGTATTGCATGAAAAAGTTGAGTTAAGACTGTGTACTGAATGAAGATAGTTACAATGTCTTTTGCAAGTTTTTATGAAGAAATTGAGTGTTTTGGTCTTCTAAGTATGGTACAGTGATCTAAGTAGGTTGCTACAGCAGTCTTGAGAACTATGTATGTTCTTGGGATATGCTCTGATGTTTGTGTTTCGATGAAGGAAGGTGACTAGTAGTATTAACCTCATCGTGTATGGCTGGGACTTATTTTTGAACTTTGAAATTGAGTGTTGTGTGTGAAAGTGAGTGCAAGTTATATATATGAAAGCTGCTTGAATTCATGTTTTGATAGAAACAAAAGGAGAGAGCTTTGGTGTGTTGCCTTGAAGATAGATTATCTGCATGATGTTTATTAAGTTTCTGATTTCAAAGTGGGAGTTATAGCATGGGTTGTTACTGCTAATTTCTCTGATAAATTTTGTGCATTTGAAGTGAGTGAAGTTGTGTTGTTACAGTATGATGCTCTATCTTACATTGGTTATGTGAAGTTATTCAATATGTCTACTGCACTATTGCTCTATTTGCAGCCGGTTCTTATGGTATTTGGTTGGCTTCTCAGTTGTGTTTTCTAGCATTGCACATTCTTCTCCTCTATCCTTTGTCATTGAGGAGAAAAGGGGGAGAGTCATTTGTGTTTTTCCATCAAGGACAAAGGGTGAGTTTGTTGGATCTCAGTTGTGATCATATGGTTTGTCCTTGATGTTAAAACCCCTTTCAGCTGATTCTACTTAATGACTGTTTCAGATTGGTTTCTCATGCTTTATCTTGATACAGTTTTGTCTATATGGTTTACATGTCTTGGCATTCAGTGGATAGTTTACATTAAGAATTTTAATATCTTATGGTACTAATAAGTTTGAGCTTTGTGCAGTCATAGGTTATCTTATTTGTACAATGTTTCAGTAAAAGAAAAAGAACATATCGGCGTGAGAATACTTGGGTCTCCCCGATGCATTTCTCTGATAAATTTTTGTGTTGCTTTTCGACAAGACATTTCTAATGTCATGTCGATTGAATTTAACATATAGGCTGATTTCGGCGTGACATTCCCGTTGTCTTGGCGACCAACACAAGAAAGGTTATTTCGGCAAGACTTTTCTTTGGTTTTGGTGACAGAAAAGTGTTCTCTATCAGCAAAGGAAATCATCTTCGGTGTAATGTTTCATCGAACATGCAATGTCACACCGACCCACTTCAGGATAAGCATATCAGCATGAGTTTGGCTGTCGGGATGAGGTCATAGTGAAATCATATTGTCTCCCTGACTAGTGAATGTGGAAGTCTATTGGTGAGAGTTGTGGTGTCGTTATATGGTCTTGGTGAATTCATTTTGTTATACCGACCAAAAGAATAAAGGTAGTCTCTTCGGTAAGAGCTAGGGCTTTCGGCAAGAGGTCTCGGCGAGTGACCTCTGGTCTCGCCGATGGAACACAAAAGAACCTTGTCAGCATAGGATCTATCATGTCTCAGTGACTCCGAGTGAATAAAGTTTTTCAGTATGACTCAAGCTTTCATCGAGAGGTCTCCCAAATATTGGTATGTTATAGTGACCCTCATAAGTTAGAAGGGCGCATCGGCGAGAGAAACTTTTTGTTACAACGACATCACACAAGGAATTTCTATCAAAGGCTTGAATCGGTGTGAGATTGATACTATCTTGGTGATCTAGGATGAGCTTGGGATGTTTCGGCAAAACAAGGGGTAGTCTATATAGTGTCTTCCTGACTATGTATAGTCTTGGTGACTTGGAAATGACAAAGGCCTTCGGCATAGGTATTGAATTGTCACGGCGACAATGTGTATCAAGTGACTCTCGACAAAACATTATGAAGTCTTCAAGAGGTCTCTCCGATATCGTTTGGTCACAGCACTAGTGAATGAAACTAAAGGAGATCTTGGTGAGAGACTTGTTGATGTCTCAGTGAACAAGCCCATCGGTGAAACTCAATGTTGATTGTATAACATCTCCCTAACTATATAATGTCATAGCGACACACAAGTGGTTGAAGACTTTTGGAAAGACATGGTGTGCTCTACAAGAGGTCTCCCCGATATCATAATGTTATAGCGATGCACAGAAGGAAAAAGGTTTATGTTGGTGTGAGATCATTAATGTCTTGGCGATCTATTATGAGCTCGGGGCTTTTGGCAAAAGAAAGTGAATTCTCTATTGGGTCTGCCCGATATCGAAGGGTCACGATGAAACAGAAGAAACCAAAGTATGTTTAACGTTAAAGTTTCCTTCGACATAATTGTATGGATGTCTTAGCGAACGTTTAAAAACTCTGTCTCTATGGCCGACATGTGATTTTCTAAGTTTAGTTGCATGGCAACATCTTTGGTTGGTATTGATTCTCTGGAAAATATTCTCTGAGATTTCAGAAGATATGATTTTCTATTTGTGGGTTGTCATGACTTTAATGAAAATCTTTCAGTTACAATTTGAGTTTTCCTGTTTCAGCGCAGAAATTAAAAGCTCTATGGATAGGCATTTCTCTGATTTTTTCCATAATGTACAGATCATTATGAATCAGCTTCATATTCAAAAATCAGCAAAAGAATTTGAGAATCTGGTGAAAAATGTTTTTTGAAGATTTCTTCAACTGACATATTTGAAATGTAAATAAATACCAATGTTGAAAACTGTGTAGGTGCTGCTAGCCAGTTATTTTGAGAGATAGTTATTTTGGCTGCATCAAGAGATGTATTTGAAAAATCTATAATACAAGAGTTGGATTCCTAGAGTATTAGAAGCAGAGTGTTATGAACTTAACTATAAACATAGTGATCCTCTAATATTATTACTATAATTCTGAAATCTGAGTAAGGGGTTGGTGCTCCTTGAGATTGGTGTCTCTAAATAAGGGGTTGGTGCTCCTTGAGATTTGTGTCTCTAAATAAGGGGTCAGTGCTCTTTGAGTTGGTGCTCATAAATTAGCCTATAAGGCATCGTTAACAATGGTTTTTGAAGATTAAGCCAATAAGGCAGTCTAGGAGTGGTTTTTCTACCCCAAGAGGGTTTTCCACTTGGCAAATCTTTTGTCTCTTTGTTCTTCTGTGTGCTCACTGCTTTTTTGTGTTGTTTCAATTCACTGTTGGATTATTACTGTTCTCAATTCTCTTTATGAATGATTACATTCAACTCATGAATGCATTAATCAAAGTAATATTGAGATCAAATCTGAGCTATGTTTTGGCAAATGCAAGATATCTCACTCAAATCATATTTTCATAAGCTGTCTAATAGACTGAGTTAATGTTGTCATATCTTTGTGCTTTCAAAAGTGATTACTTTACTCTATTGTTGAAAGAAAAGGAAATCAGAATTAAAAATCTTGGTTGAAGTTAAAAAGTTGAGACACTGATTCACCCCCCCCCCCTCTTAATGTCTGTCCATAACTCCAACACTGTGGTTTAAATTTGGGGCTAAAAATGGAGGACACTGATGCCTAAGGTATGAGTTTTCTTTTAGGTCTTTTCTAAATCTATTTTTCAGTCCTCTGATGTCATATTCAAGCTTCAGATTCCTACCTACAAATCTGTCAAAACACTGTCAAATATTTTTGTAACTAAGTTTTTGGGGGTTTAAAAGATGTATGGTTTTGAATGCAACAATAAATAAATTATGTTCAAGATCTTTTTAATCCTCTTTAAACCTGAAATCTGCACAATCAAAAGAGAGGAAATCTTGTGCCATTTTAGGAGCTTTCCTTTTTTCAAACCCCGTGTTAGTGTTTTAGCTTCCACAATGGTAATGCCAATGACAAAATGATAATGGAAAGGAAGGAATGATGAAATGATAAAGTTTTACAAATCACCACCCTTCAATGGCTTCCTTGAAGGAATAAAGTCATACACATCACTTCAAGGTCTTAGGTCTTGCTTGCTTGATTTGATTGAATAATTGAATTGCTTGGAGACCTACAAAAGTATTAGTGTTCACAAAACAATAATAACATGAACACACATAAACTCACATAAGATTTGACATGATTTTAGGATCTTGAATTGCTACAATAAAGCTTTGAAATACTGCTCTTGACTTGCTCTTGAATTCTCTTAATTTAATTGTAATTTATTTTAATGTTCACCTCTTGTTAGTTAATATTAAAATGATGCAATAACTAGGTTTTTATAGGAATTTATTTAATTTCCCAAAAATTAAATCTTGATGGCCGACTTTAGACACTTAAATTGAAAATATTAAAAATTTCCACAACCAATATATTTGAATTTAGATCAGAATTAGGGGGACACTCATGCATAGGGTGTGAGTTTCCTTTCCCTATTTTTCATAATTTTAAGTGTTGGGGGTGAGGTCTTAGATAAATGTAATTGTTTATCGCTTACAATTCCTCTAAAATTATCAAAAATGGGTCATAGAAAACATAATTTAGGAAATTAAATACTCAATTAGGTCCAATAATTAAAGGGGGAAAAAACATTAGGTGAAATTTTTATGGGTGACAATTTACGATGGTACATTTAGCCCCCACTTTAATGAGAGTATGAACTTATTCTTAGACTCACACAAAAGTAGAAAAAATATGTGAAGAGGGGTCCAATTATCTAAATTTTGAAGAGATAGGATGGCTAAGGATCTATGGGGTATGCACAAAACCCTATAATCCAATATCTCATGGAAAACCAACATACACACAAAGGAACACACATATGTATGATATGCAGCAAGACAACATACAATAGCATGCATGTCAAAAAACATAAAGCATACACGATGAAAACACATGACATAACATAACAATAGATGATAACATAATTAACACAAACATGATGTAAACACAAAACAAACACAAAAAAAACACACAATATAAAACAACATAAATACAAGGTTAGTACTAAAGGATTTGAGTCGGTAAGTTAAAGACACCTTAGTCTTAAGTTGTCCTAAATAACAAACATCATCCATCGAATAAATGTTAGCTCATATGAGGAATAACAAGTCATGTGCATCCTCTATAAAGCAAGTTATGTTATGCTAGGTGGTCATGTTAAGGGTGTCCATGACTCACACGATAGAAAATTTTGATAATTTGGGTATGTGCAGGATCATGATGGGCCAAAAAGTGGCAATATGATGGGTATGTGGTTGACAAATTTTTTTTACCCAAAATTGATTAAACAAAATAGGTTTTTAAAGGATATTATCAGCTTTCCACCGATATAAATTATGTTTTACTTTGAATTTAATAAGTAATTATTATTCATTTTCACATACCCATTTCAAATTACGAATAAAGTCCTGACAAGGTTGATAGGCTGATTGAAAAACATCAATAGCTTTCAAGGTATCAAATTCTAAACTCACCTTAAGGGGTTGAATCACCTCTGGGGGTGCAATAGGATGGGATTTTCACAAGGGGCTTTACCTAATACATGAAAGGTCACACCTTAGGGAATATCACACATGACATCACCACCAATAGACTAAAAATCGTCTAATAGAATAATTTCACACCTTGGGCATACTAACCATAGAATTACCACCAAGGGGAATGTTATATGCCAAGAAAGGTCACACTCTTAGAGGACAATAGCCAAGACTTTTTGACATTTTTTAATTTTTGAAGGACAATAGCCAATACCTAAATTATTGTTTCTTACATGTTAGGATTTATAAAACAACCTAGTGCCATTCTCTACTTTCAATTTTCTATAGATTCTATTCATTATATCCAAGTTAAATAATATAAAATTTCATTACCTCTTCCATAAAAGTCAATAGTAGTTTCTTTCTATTTCCTAATTTTTTTCAATTTTTTGCCACTTAAGGGTATGTGTAGGTTTGAAATCTAATGAACACCCCCATTTCCTAGGTGTCTAACAACTTTGAATGGATGAAATCCACTTATCTTTGTGAGGACATATATTTTTTTTACGTGAGCACAATGTGGTAGAATTTAATGATTCATGTTTTAGTATTGTAAACAATGTTTAGATTTAGGATCAACTTTTCATCATGGTTTGTTGTATATACCATACCAATTGTTAAGATAATCCTTGATAGGCACTCCACAAAATAATCAAGATGAATACCAATGCAACACTCTTCAACTCCCATGAAGGTTGTACGTGAAGAATAAAATTCTAAACTCACCTTAGGATTTTGGTGCCTACTCTTAGGGGTGCATGAAACTCACCTCACATAAATGATAATAGGATAAGGCTAAAAAGAAGGGATTTTGTAAAAACAACGACCATAAGATCTGATTTATAAAGAGAATCCAAGGGGCTTTACAATACATGAAACACACCTTAGGGAATATCACACATGACAACCACCAATAGACTAAAATATCGTCTAATAGAAGACTTCACACCTTAGGGCATACTAACCAAAAGAATTACCACCAATCTGCCAAGAAAGGTCACACTCTTAGAGGACAATAGCCATTATTGCACATTTTTTAATTTTTGAAGGACAATAGCCAATCGTAATTATAGTTTCTTACATGTCTATAAGAGAACGAATGCCATTCTCATTTGCACTCAATCCTTTTCCATTATATCCAAGGATATTTTAAAATTTCATAACCTCTTCCATAAAAGGATTCAATAGTTGGATTCTCTTTTCCTTTATTTTGATTGTATAATATTTTACTCCCCATGAATGTAGGTTTGAAATCTAATGAACCCCAATCATCGTCTACTACAACTTTGTCATGGATGAAATCCACTTATCCATTTGTCCTCAACATATATTTTTTTTACACTTTTTGATTTGGTGTCAATCAAGTGCTAAGAGGATTCTTTATTCATGTTTTAGTTTGTAAACAATGTTTAGTTTTAGATCCAACTTTTAGAAGGACAATGTAAAATTTATTGTTGTAGTTCATTGAAAGATGAAGCCCCCAATCATCGAAGGGATGAAATCCACTCCCTCAACATCTTTTTTATTTGGTGTCAATGAAGAGGATATTCATGTTTTAGTTTGTAAACAATCAACCATGGGAAAGATGAAGCCTTGTGAATACATGGTGATTGTACGCATGACATGGATAGGATTTTGTAACCTAATCTTACCAACATTGACAAGTATTGTCATCACACCAAGCGGTTTTTAACAAGATTATCAAAACCACAAATAGACAAATCAACATGTTGAATTTTAGTCTTATCTTCCACAATTATATCCAAGATATTCACACTACAAACATTAAGCCCTAGACCATTATCAACAAGGGTACACCTATTTCCAACATTGTTAATTACAACCAATATCATCAAAGAATCATTTTTTTTTACATTTCCAATGGAGGTAATTCATTTTGATGAAATAAAAGGTTCAAATTAGGTGAATCTATGTTCTTGACCAAAGCTACCACATCATTTTATTGCACACTAGGAGGGACAATTTTTTTTTTCGAAGCATTACATCGTAAATAGGTGATGTTTGAATCCAATCCCACAAGGAGATCTTAGCAAGAGCATTATAAAGTTTCTCAAAAAGATCATATTATTTACCACTAAAATTTTGGATATTAGGTGTAGGTGGGAGGTATAGTTGACATAATGGAATGGATGTTGGATTTCTTTTTGGTTGCTTATTATGTCTAGTGTTATATGTGTGAGCTACAATATGATAACTTCATTGTTGCGACACATGATTACTAGTAAGTTATTTTTCAAAGCTTGGTCCATATGGCCATGAGGTTTAGGAGGTACTATAATGATAGGTGAATTAGGAGATCAAATAATTGGAGGAATTTTAGGAGGTCCAAAAGGATTTTTAGGAGGTCTAATAATTAGAGGACTCTTAGGAGGTCCAAAAGGAGTGTTGGGAGGTCCAATAATTAGAGGAATCTTAGGAGATCCAATAATCAAGGGAGATCTAATGGCCAATTGTGCATTCATAACCTCAACAGATTTGGCTTCTTGTTGATGATCTTCTATCAAGGGGGGTCTAATGTCACATTAGCATCTTCATCTATGCAATCCATAAATGTATCAATGATTTCATCCTATTCTCCAACAATATCTTCCCAAGTAGGAGAGGTAACGGAGAAAAAAAATTAAGATTCCCATGACACTCAATGATGGGATCTTTTAACACCAAGATATCATCTTCACAAATAGAAGAGATATCAAGAAAAGAATAAATATGATTTTTATGATTGTCTAATATTGTATTCTCTTTTGCCAAGATAACCTCACACATTAGAGGGATAGTGGGATAGGGATCAATTAAAAATTAAAAAGATAAGAAATGAAGTCATGGTGACATGGTTGTAGGGTATGTGTAGGATCATCATGGAAAAAACAAGCCCTTAAGTGGCAAAAAATTCAAAAAAATCAAAGTTAGGCAACTTGACGTAAACATTTGAATAAGTTATCTATATTATTTCAAAAATATGTAAGAATGGAATATGTAGCAAATTGAATGTAGTTTCTAAACTACTAGGTTTATTTAAAAAAAAACTATTTGGTGAAAAATTGAAATTTCAATGCAAGTACTTAAATTTCAGGGAAAAAATAAGAAGTAGGTGTCTATCTAACCACCCTAACCATAATAATTTAATGATAATTTTTTTATAATATTTTAGATATAAGTAGAGGACTCATGTTCAGATGTGATGCATTTTCTTTTGTAATTTTTTTCCAAGTAAATAATTAATTATGATTTTTTATTGCAACTTTTAAAACATATAAAAACTCGTATGTTTGACCACCTTAACTTGGTCAAAACTTCATGAAATTATTTTTTAATCCAATAGTATGTGAAGCATAGAATGTGACACATGTTTCAAAAAAAAATGTTGATACCATTGGATATATGTTTTTCAGGACTTTAGTTGTAATTCTAATAGAAAATGAATAATAATTAATTCTTAAACTCAAAGTAAAGCATAATTTATATTGGTGGAAAGTTGAGAATATCCTTTAAAACCCTTTTCATTTCATCAATTTTGGGTAAAAAAAAAGTTATCAGCCACATACCCTACACATACCCATCATATCACCACTTTTTGGCCCATCATGATCTTGCACATACACTGTAAGACAAAAATCTTGAAGTGCTTAACAAGATCTAATAATAAAACATGAATTATGACAACAAAATAAATGAGATGGTTCTCAAATAATGCAAAGTTTAGAGATCACATTTCTAATTTCAGCCATGTAGGGTATAGATTGGAAATAGTTCTCTTTATTATGTTTGCATCCTTTAATGGCCCAATCTATGGTCTCCTAGTTTGACCACCATATTTTTCTAGATTTTTTGAATTCTTATGAAATTAAAAATAATGAATTGTGTCAATGAATGAAAATTTTGAATCTAAGACAATTTGTTTAAATATTCCAAGATGTAAAGTCAATATGATTTGATGCAATTTTAAAACAAAACTACACAATTTTGATCTTTTTTGACCTAAATGTTTCTTGAATTAAATGCAATAATAATTTCAAAATATAATGACCTAATGAATGCAATTTGAATGTAGATATGATTTAATGACTAAAAAATCCCTATGTTAATTTTAATGCAATATGAATGCAATATTTTTGTATTTTTATGACTTTTTATGATGGAAAAATGAAACCCTAAATGAAAAACGTAAAATAATGATATGAAAAACATATTTCTAAGGTGAATTATTGAAAATTTTTTTATATAACCCAGGGTTAGCATTCACACAAAAGGAAACATAGATAGAAGGGTAAAACCCATAAGATTTGACCTTATTAGGTTTTATGAACTTTTTCAAAATGTGTTGCATTCATTCATTAGAGATTTGATGGTTAGTGGGGGATTTGATAGATTTGACTTATAGTCTAAAAGGTGAGTCAACCAACCCCTGATCACTAAGTCTAGGATTGATTTAGAAAACTGTAAATATCAATTTTCTAACTAGGACCTTAATAGTGCAATTTTCTATTCTTATGTAAATATGAAAAAACAAAAAAGTCAAGAAAATTCAGACAACAAAATGAGCAGAGCATGACACTGTGCACCTATGGTTAAAATTTGGGTCTAAAAATAGATGACACCCCCACCTAGGATATGAGTGTCCTTGTAGGAATTTTCAAATATATTTTCATAGTCCTCTGGTATCAGATCTAAGCTTCAGAGTCCTTCCTACAAATCTATTGGAACACTGTTGGATATTTTTATAACTGAGTTTCCATGGATTGGAAAGATTTAGGGTTTTGAATGCAACAATGAATAAATTTTCTTTAAGATCCTTTCAATTTTCTTTAAACATGATATTTATACATTCACAAAGAGAGGAAATATTATGCCATTTTAGGGCCTTACCTTGGTCAAACCTCATGTTAGTGTTTTCACTTCCACAATTGAAATTTCAATAACAAAATGATAATGGATAGAAAGGAATGATGAAATCACAAATTACTACAAGTCACCACTCTTCAATGGCTTTCTTGAAGGATTGAAGTCATGCACATCACTTCAAGGTCTTAGATCTTGCTTGCTTGATTTGCTCAATTTTTTGAATTTTTTGGAGACCTACAAATGTGTTAGCCATCATAAAATAATGTTAACATGAACACACATGAAATCACATAAATTTTGACATGATGTTAGGATCTTGAATTGCTGCAATAAAGCTTTGAAATCCTACTCTTTCCTGGCTCTTGAATTATCTTGATGATAGTAATTTCTCTTAATTTTCACCTCTTGCTAGTTTATATTTAATTGATGTAATAACTAGGTATTTATAGACATTTATTCAATTTCCTAAAACTTAAATTGTGATGGCCAACTTTAGAAACTTGAATTGCAAATATTAAATTGTCACAACTGACATATTTAAATTTTTGGAGCCAAAATAGGGAAACACTCATGCCCAGGGTGTGAGTGTCCTTGCCCTATTTTTTAGGATTTTTAGTGGCAAGGATAAAGTCTTAGATAAATGCAATTGCTTCCTGCTTGCAATTCCTTGCAAATTGTTTAAAATGGGCCACATAATGCACAATTTAGGAAATTAAATGCTCAATTAGATCCAATAATTTAAGGGGGAGAAAAACATAAGGTGAAATGACCATGGGTGACAATTTATGACAATACAATTGGTAAATAGGAATTTGATTTTTTTGTTTTGATTTATTTCTAATTTTCACATGTTCTTATTTTGATTATTACAATTTAATGCATACAATATGTTATGGTTGAATTTGATAGTTACTCAAACATACCATTTGAAGATCAAAATCCATATATAATTTCAATTTCCCCAATATAAAATGACCACACAATTGAAATACCTTTAGAACAGGATTACGTATTAAAAATACATAAAAAAAAGATTTTAACTCTCTCAAAATCCACTATATACATATGAAAAAATGAAAAAGAAATATTTCAATTGTGGTTATATCTCATGTACACTAAATAGAAGGTTTAAGGATGATGCAACCATTTACATATGACGAATATGAAAAAGGGAAAGCAACTTGACAACAAAAACTATGAATAACATATATATATTATTAGAGGAGAAATGATGTGATGTTCTTCTTACACCATTTCTCAAATTCTCTTAATTGTATCTCACATTTTTAGGATTATTAATTTTTTTACTTTGAATGATGTATTCTCTAAAGGTAATACATTTTATTCAATCAAAAATGTATCAATCACTAAAATAATATTGTTTACATGTTCAAACTACAAATGATATTAGAACTTATATCTTTAGAAAAATATATCTACAATATACTAAGAGATATCCTTCTTGAGGCACCTATTTTTATTTCAAATTTTCATATATAAATTTAAAAATTACTTAAGAAAGGACATCTCTAACATATTTTAGATAATTACTTTTAAAGATAAGTATGTTAGTTTTTTTTTCCTTGGTAATTGTAACATCCCTCCTCTTAATAATCGAGTAATCTAAAGAATTTACTAGAAGGTAATTAAACTTTTAAACATGAGAGATTTTCTTTTTAAATAGCATTTGCATAAGCACTAGAAATAAGGTACAACTTTTCTAGATAATTTCAAACTTGAAATCATATATAATCGCAGCTAGAAATCAATGAGAAGTGCTTACACTTTTCATTTATATCACATAAAATGAAATTGGAAAAATAATAGTTTTACCTCATAAGTTTGAATGTCATAAGTCATAACATGGAGTTCACTACATCTAGAATGTTGATATATATCTTCACATGCCTTAGTGAGTCTTCTGCTATAGAGGGAGAGCATCATTTGAGTGCTTTTCCTCCAACCATAGACTCAAGTGATCCCTCGCACTCTTCCTAACTGGAAGTGGCCCTGCCCTTCATGAAGGGTGTCGATATAAGGAACTATCAAGTTTCTCCATTTGAGTCCTGGTGATGTCTCTTGCAAAACTCAATCAACCATACAACTCTAGATCCCTTCTAGCTAAGTATGATCATTTTGATTGGTCATTCCATCTAGACACACACCTCTGACTCATCTTAGAAATCATCTCATCCTATAGTTTAACTTAATTTATTTGGTACTCTAAACACAAACTAGTTTGTACAAAAAAATCCATTCTATCCAATCTAACTTAGAACTAATCCTTAATCCTAGATATACATGTAATATAAGGATTTAGGTATTTCTAACCTTTTCAAAAGTTCCTTATTATATTCTTGCAATTTCTAGGGTTTATTACTTTTTTTCATTTTACTCTCTAGATTCAAATACTAAACATCTTTGATGCATTAAACTGAGTCTCGACATTATCATAGAATCTCTTAAGGTATTATAAAAAATCTTCTTGTCTTGTTCTATGGTTTTCTCAACCTTTCACTTTCAATCAATATATATATATATATATATACAATGTCATATTTGGCATAAGAGTTATAGATTTCCTATATCATCCTTGATTCAATACTAGGGTTTAGCTTCTCTAACCCAATACATGGAAATATCAAACATACTCTTTTTTGAAAGGTAATAGAATAAGTGTGGCAAAACATAAGAAAAAATACTTCTATTCTTTCCTAGACCACATGGAATTGCTTGAGTTCACATTTGACATAGCATGAATAAGCATAGTATTCAATGTATTTCATCAACAATATAATATCTAAAAGAATACTATCATTCCATAATGCTCAAGGTTGGATTTTAGGAACCCTTAGGTTAGCCATCAGAGTATCTGGTGTTGTGTCCTTCCAATTGTCTTGCGGTCACACAACTATAGATCCACTCTAGCTATGTATGACTCTACTGTAGACACTAGGTCATATAGAGCACTGTGGACTGACAATAAATGTAGGGATGGATGCATTACTTTGGCCAAATATTTTCATGCATAAGCATTATGCATTAAACATTGTCATATGTCCAACACCCTAACTTGATTTAAGTTGTCATGTCCTACAATAAGTTTAAATTGACCTTTCACTCTAGGTCCAAAATAAGTAAGATCCATTCGAATCATAGCCCATACTAGGGTAGAAAACTCCCATATTGGGTTTGTTTTGACCATTTGGGTTACTATAGCAATTTGGAATCGTGACTCCTCATCACCTTATCCCACTTTTTAACTTATTACAAAATAGGCCATAATTACCACCCTAGGTCATTTATATTTCACAAGTTTGATTTTATCAACCTTGAAAGTAAGAGTCATAATCTTGAATTTCTAGGCCTACATTGCCTTAGACTGAACAATTATTTTTATAATGGCTAAAATCTCATATTTACCTATGTGAGATTTTAATGTTAAGCACTATCTTAGAATGTTCATTCATAAGAAAGATACATATTAATCCAGACTTGTAATAATAAACTATGTTCTTGACCTTATACACTACATCATATCTTGAGGGTTGATTAAACTGTGGCCTCAGTTATATCATTAACCATACTACTAACATCAATTTCATGAAGAGAATACATTGAGAAGTTCATCAACTAAGATCATAATGACCTCTACCACCTTTCAAGGTTACTACAATGGTTATATACATGTCAGCCTGGAATGAGTAGTTATAGAATGTAGTATTCTACATGTTTGTGCCATGATAACATATGACTCATCATTTTTATGATTCTTGGCCACTTTCAATTATTAAGCCATATACTTAGTTGGTAGCATTACATTAAAGGATAGTTGCTCCTCCATAATGGACTCAAGCCTTAAATATAGAAAAGACTACATTTTTGTGGGCTTGACCACCATGACCTTGAGCCATAGTCATTCCAAAATCATGTTTTACAACTCAGCCATTGTGGCCTCGAATCATATTCAAAAGAATAGTATAAATAATCTCATCTTGGGCTATACAGCCTTGATCCATCTAAATATGAAAGATTAAAGAGGTTCTCAACTCAACCTATGTGGCCTCGAGCCTTTTTCTAAGTGTATTTTTTTTACAAGATTATATAGGTTGGGTTATTTGACCCTGAGCCATCACATACAGATAACTTCAATGATAATCTCAGCTCGCTCATTTGACCACAAGCTCTTTCTTAGAGAATACAACAAAGTAAAAATGGTTTGGCTATTTGGCCTTAAAGCATTCCTTAAGAATATACTTAAATCATATATAGGCTTGAACAAAGTAGTCTAGAGCCACTGGAATTTAAACATAAGATTCGACATAGAGATAACTATCATATAAAATGAAAGAAAGAACAACATTCTATCAAGGGTTGTCTTTCTACCTGAAAGGAGTCTGACAATGTCGATAGTTCCTGAAGGACTTCTTTCACTCAACATCTTCTTTAATAGTGCAGAGATGCACTTATCTCTTTCCCTATTGGATCATAAGAGAAAAAATAAGATGACTCATTCAACACCTCAAAAAGATTTATCTTCCTCTCCCCCTACTAACTAAGTTCTATCTTCAGAGATTGCTATAAACTCTACCCTCGATAACCAAAATTGTTCCTCCCCTAACAGTTCTCCTTAAAGTCCAATATGATTCCTTTTAAGATTTGTTAAACAACTACCCACTCAACTGTGGTAACTAAACCCAAGGTTGTTAAAAGACTCACTAATAAGTTGGGGTATCATAGGAAATTTTTTTTCCTAAACTCTAGCTTCATTCACATGCACTAGAAGTGGAGTGATGAGTCTTTAAAGATCACTTCTTTGTTTAAAAAATAACAATCTTCTCCACTACACTACATATACCCAAACTAAATGGGCCACTCCTTTAACTATCTTAACATGAAATTTCATGTAGACCCAAGGGTTAGCTTCACAAACATTCCCACCTTAACCTCCATTAACAAGCCTATAAAAGCTCTTACTCGGTGGCTTGCATGCATAAATGGAGCTAATGGGCATTAAAGGCCACTCCAGAAGGATAAAAATTCTCTTGGCTCAAGGATATCTACATGATAATAATCTAAAAACATATGTATTAATACAAATTACATAATCAAAGTCACAACATAAACTTGTTTACAACATAAGAAGCAACATTTTTGACAAAAAGATATCTCAGTCATACAACAACTAATGTTCAATGTTAATGGTGTCACTTTCCTCCAAATGACTAGGTTGACGTTAAACAACATGAAATAGACTTTAAATGACATCAAAAAAAAATTGAGTCAGGAAATAAACTTAGACCAAAAGGGTCAAGTATCACATACCTGACTCAAATAGGTTCACCATTTTGCACCAGTACTAGACCTAAGATGGCAACAACCTGTTCTTTTCCTTGTATCTATACCCTTCTCTCTGATGATGCTCTCCCTCCCTTTCTCAGAGGGGTGAAAACATGTTCCTTGAATGCAACTTGCAACCACCAACTCAAGATTAATGTAGATCATTAATCATTTCATAATCCTTATGAAATCATCACTCTTGACAACTTTTAAACACATGCCAATTTTGAGTCAAATAAACATAACTCGTGAAAAAATATATTTTTCTAAACATTTTTACTAAACATAAAATCACTGAATCATGCTTAATAAGATACTAATTACTTCAAAAGTAAAAATTAAAACATAGTTAAAGTTAGGGTGTAACATATCTCCCCCCATAAGAGTCATCGTCCTCAATGATCTAATGCATCTGAAGCCTTAATAAGATAAAAATTTGTTTATACTACAAAGCATAAGCAAATTAGAAAATCTTTGATATAAAATCATGGTAAACTTTTCATGTCATATTACCCTCTGGATATTGGTTCCATTGGACCTTGCATTTAAGAAGCTCAATCATGACTACTCCCTGGCCTTGTACATGTGAAACATTCTAAGAATATAATTATCATCTGTTATATAGTTTTTAAATATAATTCATAAAAATCATTATACCTCCTAGTAATAGCCAATAATAGAATGATTATGTAATCAATCAAATTGATAACTTCAAGAATTTTGAAGAGTCCTTTATATCTAGGAGTTGGTTTGGAATACATTCCTTATTTTATGAAACTTTTCTTCTCTAGTTGAGAATTGTGCTAGTGTACCATTGGAATTTACTTAGCTTTTCTATCTATTACTAGCTTCCACCAATCTTTTATGATCAATTTGATTTGTTTATCCATTTCTAATAGCATTTTTGGACTAATTATAATCCTATCTTCTAGCTTACCCAACTTACAGGAGTTCAACATCTTCTTCTATCCAATGTTTCAAATGGAGTCATCTTGATAGCAAAATTATAGAAGTTGTTATAAAAAAAAAACATAAAAGATAGATACTCTTCCTACATGTAGTAATCAACCACTTTTAACACAAATTTACCAAGAGAATTTCACCATAGGTTAACATCATTAAGCGAGTAAGGTACCATTATTCATCATGTAAGCTACATAGGGTAACATCAGTACTAATTTCATTTATTTCATGCATCATTAAAACAAGATGATAAGTAAATACAAGAGAAAGGATCATAATTCCTTTTCTAGTTCAACTGTCCTCCAAGACTTGGCTTGCCACTAATAAGAGGGAAAGCATCACTCAACTATTTTTCCTTCCAACCACAAACTTAAGCAATTTCCCCCCACACACTTCCTACTGGGAAGCAGCCCTACATTTCAATGAAAGGTTGTGTTTGAAAACCCTCTTAGTTTCCATCTAAGCTCTGGTGTGTACCCCCACTTAACCAACTTTGTTGCACTACTAAGGATACCCTCCTACTAAGTACAAAAACTCTAGTTAGCTAAGTGTCTAGAGTACAATGAACTGACAAGTGCATGTAGTGGAAAAAACAATCACTATGGCAATAGTTTTTATATACATACATTTTGTAGTGAACGTAGTAATGGTTCACCACCCTGCTCGACTTGGAGAGACTATTCACCTGATCTTACTAGACTACCTTTCCACCCACATCGATAACACAATATTCAAAAGGTGATAACAACACAAGACCTCCATCTGGTAGCTTACATATCACTTATATAACCCTAAAAGGGTTTGGAACTAATTTTCATCCACACAAGGTTTCTTTCTTTTGTAAAGTAAAGGATATACCAGGTGCATTTTCTACATTTTACTCCCTTACATAATCCATCAGAGGCCCATCCAGGACATGATAGAGATGAACATTACATCAAACATAGTGAACAACCAAATTATTCTTGTATAGCCACCACAATAACTAAACTCAATATCAAAATATAAATAGTTTTAGTTTTAGCAATAAATCAAAAGAATGAGCTCTTTCCAACAATAAATCAAATTTTGACCAACTATCCATAAGATAAACAATCTTCAAAATTCGGTGGCTAGACCATTTCAAAATAAATAAATAAATAAATAAGTGGCATTCCTTGCCATTATTAAAAGGAATTTTACCAAAACACCAAAGAAGTGTCAAAATCTAGAACACTTATTATGCACTACGTGCCTTGACTAAGTCACTAACAAGGGAGTAGATTGTTGCACTGTACTCAGATTTTCCTACAACTTATAGTGGGTTAGGGATTATGTTACAAGTGCATCAAAAAAATAAGTCCCTTAAGACTTTCATCATGCTCAAAAATTTTGCAAATAAAATGTTTAAAACACATCCACTCCTATTTCCTGGCGTATCTATAATTCATTGCGTAAATGATATTATAAGATTGTGCTATAGAAACACACAAATAGTATAGTTGGAACATAAACTTCTTCCCTTCATTTTTCTTAACCAAAACTCTATTCCCTACCTCACTGAATAGGTTGCATGTTAAAACTTATTTAAATAATTTAAATAAATATCTCAGTGATAATTGCATTCACCAATGTGGTTGTACTTAGCTCTTCCAAAAGGCAAGTACTTAGTTCTCAACCACTTTTTTCTAGTATTATATGCCAGTATAACACTACTCATCCTTTAATGGCCCATTTATTCCACTTGGCTCATTCCAAGCCATCTAGAAGTTAGACTAGAACCCATCTTATCTAGGTGTCATTGTTATAGTTTCAAGGATTTCCAACACTTAGATGCCCCTACATCTAGTTGATTAATTCTAGATCTTCCCATCGTTAAGTTCTTTGAGAAATAAGATTCATCTTGAATTCATATATACACTACTCTACCCAAGCTCTTAGTTTGATTAGTAACTGACCAAGGTTTTACCTTTCTATTCAAGTCTCAAAATCTTTCCACTATGCAACCTTAGTAGAATTGTTTTTCTATTGGAGTTTTAACTCCTCAGGTGGCTTTCTCTTAGCCATTGACTTGGGTAAGTTCTGGAAAAAAGAAGTCTTTTGATAGTTTTTTTGGTTTTTCTTTATGCCATCCTATATTAATCCAATTTCAAACCTTAGCCAATTTGTTGAATGTTTAACGAGTTTTCTCATAATGAGATCATAGGTCCATGTGTTGAAACCAATTAGCTCTGATACCATATGTAGCATCCCTCCTCTTAACACTCGAGTAATCTTAAGAATTTACTAGAAGGTAATTAAACTTAGTAAAACATGAGAGATAAATTTATTTATTTTACATAACATTTGCATAAGCACCAGAAATAAAGTATTACTTTTCTAGATAATGTCAAACTTGAAATCATATATAATCATAGCTAGAAATCAAAGAGAAGTCCTTACACTTTTCATTTATATTACATAAAATGTAATTGGAAAAAGAATAGTTTTACCTCATAATTCTGACTGTCATAAGCCATAACATGGAGTTCATTGCATCTAGAATGTTGATATCTATCTTCACGAGCCTCAATGAGTCTTCTACTACAGAGGGAGAGCATCATCTAAGTGCTTTTCCTCCAACCACAGACTAAAGCGGTCCCCCACACACTTCCTAACTGGAAGTGGCTCTACCCTTCATGAAGGGTATAGATATAAGGAACTATCAAGTTTCTCCATTTGAGTCTTGCTGATGTGTCCTATAAAACTCAATCAACCATACAACTCTAGATCCCTTCTAGGTAAGTATGATCATTCTGATTTGTCATGCCATCTAGATAGACACCTCTTACTCCTCTTAGAAACTAGCTCATCCTATAGTTTAACTTACTTTATTTGGTACTCTAGACACAAGCTAGTCTATAAAAAAAAATCCATTCTAGCCAATCTGACTTAGAACTAATCCTTAATCCAAGATATACATGTAATGTAAGGATTTAGGTATTTCTAACCTTTCGCTGTCAATATATATACACACACATATACATATATATATATACATATCATATATATATATATATATATATATATATATATCATATATACTTTATTTGGTACTCTAGACACAAACTAGTCTGTTAAAAAAAAATCCATTCTAGCTAATTTGACTTAGAACTAATCCTTAATCCAAGATATACATGTAATGTAAGGATTTAGGTATTTCTAACCTTTCTAAAAGTCCCTTATTGCATTGTTGCAATTTTTAGGGTTTATGACTTTTTATCATTTTACTCTCTAGATTCAAATACCAAACATCTTTGATGCATTAAACCATTTTTTGACATTATCATACAATCTCTTAAGGTATTATAAAGACTCTTACTGTCTTTTTCTATGGTTTTCTTGACCTTTCACTGTCAATATATATATACACACACACACACACATATATACATATATATATATATACATATCATATATACATATATATATACATAACATATATATATATATACAATGTCATATGCAACATAAGAGTTATATATTTCTTATATCCTCCTTGATTCAATAATAGGGTTTAGCTTCTCTGACCTAATACATGGAAATATCAAGCATCCTCATTTTCTAAAGGTAATAGCATAAGTGTAGTGAAACATAAGAACAAATAATTCTAGTCTTTCCTAGACCACTTGGCATTGCTTGAGTTCACATTTCATGTAACATGAATAAGCATAATATTCAAGGCATTTCCTGATTAATATAATATCTAAAAGAATACTATCACTCCATAATGCTCAAGGTTAGATATTAGGAACCCTTAGGTTAGCTATTAGAGTATCAAGTGTTGTGTCCTTCCTATTGTCTCGTGGTCACACAACTATAGATCCACTCTAACTATGTATGAGTCTACTCGAGACACTAGGCCATCTAGAGCATTACTTTGGCCAAAGATTTTCATGCATAAGCATTATGCATTAAAGGTTGTCATATGTCCACCACCCTAACTCAGTTTAAGCTATCATGTCCTATAGTAAGTTTAAATTGACCTTTCTCTCTAGGTCCAAAATAAGTGAGATCCATTTGAATCATATCTGATACTAGGGCAACCAACTCCTATCTTGGGTTTATTTCGACCATTTGGGTTTCTATAGTAATGGGGAATCATGGCTCCTCATCACCTTATCCCACTTTTTAACTTATTACAAAAGCGACCACAATCACCACCCTACTTCCTTTATGGTTCACAAGTTTGATTTTATTGACCTTGAAAGTAAGAGTCATAATCTTGACTTTCTAGGCATACCTTGCCTTAGACCATAATTGTGACTCCTTGTCACCTTATCCCACTTTTTAACTTATTACAAAAGTGACCATAATCACCACCCTAGGTCCTTTATGGTTCACAAGTTTGATTTTATCAACCTTGAAAGTAAGAGTCATAATATTGACTTTCTAGGCATACCTTGCCTTAGACCAAAAGATTAGTTTTATAATGGCTAATAGCTCATATTTACCCGGGTGAGCTTTTAGTGTTAAGCACTATCTTAGAATTTTCATTCATAAGAAAGATACATATTAATCTAGAATTTTAATAATAAACTATGTTCTTGACCTTATAAACTACCTCATATCTTGAGGGTTGATTAAACATGGCCTCAGTTATATCATTAACCATATTTCCATCATCGGTTTCATAAAGAGAATACATTGAGAAGTTCATTGACTAAGATCATAATGACCTCTACCACCCTTTGAGGTGACTATAATGGTTATATACATGTTGGCCAATGAGTAGTTATAGAATGTAGTATTCAGCATGTTCGTGCCATGAGCACATATGACTCATCATTTTTATGAGTCTTGGGCATTTTCAATTCTTAAGCCATATAATTATTTGGAAGCATTACATTAAAGGATAGGTGCTCATTCATAATGGACTCAAGCCTTAAATATAGAAAAGACTACATTTTTGTGCGCTTAACCACCATGGCCTTGAGCCACAGACATTACAAAATCAAGTTTTATAGCTCAACTGATGGGGCCTCGAACCATATTCACAAGAATAGTATAAATAATCTTAGCTCAGCTTATATGGCTTTGATCCATCTAAATATTAATGATTAAATAAATTCTCAGCTCGGCCTATGCAGCCTTGAGCCTTTTTTTTAGTGTTCTATTTTTAAAGATTATATAGGCTGGGTTATTTGACCCCAAGCCATCACATACAGATAACTTCAATGATAATCTCAGCTCACTCATTTGACCACAAGATCTTTCTTAGAGAATACAACAAAGTAAAATTGGTTCAACCATTCGACCTTAAACCATTCCTTATGAATATACTTAAATCATATACAAGCTCGACTAGAGCGGTCTGGAGCCACTGCAATTTTAACATAAGATTTGACATATAGATAACTATCTTATCAAATGAAAGCAAGAACAACATTTTGTCAATGGGTCTCTTTCTACCTAAAAGGAGTCTATCAATGTTGATAGTTCCTATTGAAGGACTTCCTTCTTTCACTCAACATCTTCTTCCATAGTGCAGAGATGCACTCCTCTCTTTCCCTATTGGCTCATAAGCAAAAACAATAAATGACTCATTCAACCACTCAAAATTAGTTATCTTCCTCTCCCCCTGATAACTAACTTCTATCTTCAGAGATTGCTATAAACTCTACCCTGGATATCCAAAACTGTTCCTCCCCTAATGATTTTCCTTAAAGTCTAATATGATTCCTCTTAAGATTTGTTAAACAACTACCCACTCTGTTGCAGTAACTGAACCCAAGGTTGTTAAAAGATTCACTAATAAGTCATGGTATCATAGGTAGAAACTTTTCCTAAACTCTAGCTTCATTTGCATGCACTAAAAGTGGAGTGATGAGTCTTTAAATATCATTTCTTTGTTTTAAAAAAAAAATTCTCCACTACACTAAATGGGTCACTCCTTTAACTATCTTAACATGAAATTTCACATAGACCCAAGCGTTAGCTTCACAAACATTCCCACCTTAACCTCTATTAACGAGCCTATAAAAGCTCTTACTCGATGGCTTGCAAGCATAAATGGACTTACTGGGCATTAAATACCACTCCAGAAGGATAAAGCTTCACTTGGTTCAAGGATATCTACATAATAATAATCTAAAAGCATATGTATTAATACCAATTATGCAATTGAGGTCACAACATAAACATGTTTATGACATAAGAAGCGATGAGTTTGATAGAAAGATGCCTTAGTCACAAAACAATTAATGTTCAACCTTGAAGATGTCACTTTCCCCTAAATGAGTAGCTTGACATTAAACAACATGAAATAGACTTTAAACGACATCGACAACTTGTTGAGTTGAGAAATAAACTTAGATCAAAAGGGTTGAGCATCACTTACCCAACTCAAATATGTTCACCATTTTGCACCAACACTAGACCTAAGATGGCAACAACCTATTATTTTCCTTGTATATATACCCTTCTCTCTGATGATGCTCTCCCTCCCTTTCTCAGAGTGGCGAAAACCTATTCCCTGAATGCAACTTGCAAACACCAACTTGAGATTAATGTATCATTAATCATTTCACAATCCTTATGAAATCATCACATCTTAACAACTTTTAAACACATGTCAATTTTAAGTCAAATAAAAACAACTCATGAAAACATTGATTTTTCTAGATATTTTTACTAAACATCAAATCATTGAATCATACGTAATCATTTACTAATTACTTCAAAAGCAGAAAGTAAAACATAGTTAAAGTTAGGGTTTAACAACAATTATTTTATTTACTTAGTAGTTTTTTTTTTTTTTTTTTGATCGGTAAATCATCGATAAGGGGTAGCACCCATCGCTTTTGATTGGAGCTATGAACTAGTGAGGCCACATATGGGGGACATCATCCCCAATTTCTCCATACCCACCATTGCTACCAACCATTGCTCAAGCGATCCCGATGTTGTTGTAACTGTTGACTTTAAGCTTTCGCTCCACCGATACGAGCTAAGGTGAGAACCACTGTCGTTGTTGCATTTATTGACCACTCGTAGTTGCTTTCTCCCTACAACATTCCCACAATCCATCGTGGGATTCAAACCTTAGACAACCCAACTGCTGCCCTTGCAACTTAACCGTTGCACTACAAGCTCAACCCCTTATTTTACTTTAAAATTATTTTATTTATTGAAGAGTTATTTTATTATTTTAGATTTTAAAAATAAATGTGTGACTCTAAATAATCATATTTTACTTGATGTCGTTGTAGAATGCCTCTAGACATATAATTATACAAACCTTTTATTAACATTATTTTGAATCTTTCTATAAAATCTTATTTGGAAATAGTAATTTATTGTACTTCAAATATTATAGAAGATAATTGATGTATATTTTTTTCATATTTATTATTTTTTCTTATAAATTTCTAAAATTTTATATTTAAAATTATTATTACCTTTTTAAGAATAAACTTTGTATATATATATATATATATATATATATATATATATATATATATATATATATATTTAAGATAATGATTGTATTATGAAAAATATACATCTATTCATTTTTCATTGCAAAGTAGATACTATTAATACAATGCTTCATAGAATCAAAGAATATTAATACTAAATGAGATAAAATGATTTTCACAATAAGACGAGACAAAAGCAACTAGGGGAGAGGGCGCAGTAGTTGTGCACCCTAACTTCGGGCTTCTAATTATCCTACGTCGGAATTTCAAATCACTCCCAATTTTTACAGCAGCTTACTTGGCAAGTTCTCTGCTTATAACTAAGGTTTCAGGGCCACATCATCAAATATGATGCCACATCGGCATGTTTTTTGTCAAGGTGTCCAAAAAGACCCCAAAAAATAGTGAGACCAATACTCGTGCATTACATCATGAGTAGTTGAGCACTGATGTGGTATCACATGATTGGTTGCTTTTTAGATCAAAATCATACATTTTGTTTATTTATGGATAGTCAAATCACAACTATTGGGTATTATAATCACGATTGAATGTGCGACTATTAGACCCCGCACGACTAGTGGACCCTCTCCCTTGTAAATGAGTTTGTTTTCCTAGCGACCCTTGATAAAACTAGGATTTTCACAATGAGAGGAGACAAAAGCAACTATAAATGACTTCGTTTTCCTAGCGACCTTGTAGCACACGCAAGATGTCATTAGAAGGTTGTATCTCGTACGTTGTTGAATTGAGAGATGAATATTATAGACGCGGACGTTTACGATCCTCGGTTGCAGCGCCTACAAGCAACGATAAATATGTCCTGACTATGTGTTTGTATTGTGCACAACCTCCGTATATGTGGACGCAATGAGGTCGACTGTTACCAACTGTACTCCAAACACAAGCTCGTGGCCAGCACATTGACGATATGTTTGTTTCTGCCAGTTTCGGCTGTATTTAACAGGTTAAATTGAAGAGAGGCCGTAAATTGGCACGTGACGAGCTCTCGCCGCCACTCAACCTGGCAATAGGAATGTCCGTAGAGGTTAAGGTTGAACTCTTGATTCGACCGCTGTACAAATTCACTGTCTTCGTATTGAATGTCAGCTGGCGAAATATCTTTTCTGGCGTCCATAAATAGCTTCAGAATATTAGTGGCTGTAAACTTCAAAAGTGAGTAAATGATGGTGAGGATGATTGAATTTGTGTTGTGCGCAGTTTTCTTATGGGGTGTCTCCGGTGGGCGGGCTGTGGAAGTCAAGCCGGGCTCATGGCAGCTAGTCGTTAGAAATGGTGGCGTGTCGGCTATGCATATGGCCACGACGTACAAAGATACAGTCGTTATGTTCGATCGGACGGACTACGGTCCTTCTCAACTGCTGCTGGATAAGGGGCGCTGCAGAGATGATCAGAGGGACTTGGCTATGAAGCACGACTGCTGGGCGCACTCGATAGAGTATAACATTGCTTCCAACAGACTGAGGCCACTTATGGTCATGACCGACACGTGGTGCTCCTCTGGGTCGTTTGCTGCCAACGGTGACTTGGTTAGCACCGGCGGATACAACGACGGCGGAAAGGCTGTTCGGTATTTCCAGCCCTGCGGTAATTCTGCATGCGATTGGAGTGATTCGCAGCCCAACGAGTTTGCAGAGAATCGATGGTATTCATCGACTCAGATCCTTGCTGATAACAGAATCATCATTGTAGGCGGCAGAAGGGCTTTCTCCTACGAGTTCGTGCCAAAGAATGCCGGGGAGGAGTCCTATAAGCTGCCGTTTTTAACGCAGACGACTCTTGTCGGCGCGGAGAATAATCTGTATCCTTTTCTTCACCTCTCCTCCGATGGAAATCTGTTCATATTTGCGAACAAGGACTCCATATTGCTTGATTACAAAACAAACCGTGTGGTAAAGAAGTTTCCCACGATGGTAGGAGGGGCCAGGAATTACCCCGCGTGCGGTTCGTCTGTAATGCTGCCATTGACGGCCTCCGATGGGTTTAAAAGAGTCGAAATCCTTGTATGTGGCGGTGCTCCTGACAACGGCTTCACCTCTGCAAACGCTGGGAATTTTGTCACCGCCCTTCAGAGCTGCGGAAGAATTGTAATTACAGATTCCAACCCTGGTTGGGCAATGGAGAACATGCCTGCTCCGAGAGTGATGGGTGACATGCTCATTCTGCCCAATGGAGAGATTCTCATTATAAATGGCGCAGAGAGAGGAACCGCCGGGTGGGAGCTGGGAAGGAACCCGGCGCTCTCTCCATTCCTCTATAGGCCTAATTTATCGCCCGGTAATCGATTCTCCACTTTGGCACCCTCCACCATTCCAAGAATGTATCATTCCAGTGCAAATGTTTTGCCGGATGGACGGATTTTCGTCGGGGGATCCAATCCGCACGTTCGATACGTTCTGTCTGGAACTTATCCGACAGAACTCCGCCTGGAAGCATACAGTCCCTATTATTTAGATAGAGCCTATCAGATCTACAGGCCTAGAATAGCCGCCTTATCTTCTTTTTCAATAAATTATGGGAAAACCGTCACCGTTCAGTTCACTGTTTCCAATTACACTCCCGAGAATATTCAGTTCCATTTGTACGCACCCTCCTTCACAACTCATTCGTTTTCAATGAACCAGAGGCTGCTCACTCTTGCAGCGAATTCTCTGAAATCTGTAAGAGGAGTATACTACACAGAGGTGACAGCACCTCCAAATTCCGTAACGGCGCCAGCGGGGTACTACATGCTTTTCGTGGTTAATAACGGAATTCCAAGCGTGGCCAAGTGGATTCATTTGTCTTAGAAGCTAAGCTACATTCTTTATTAAGCCAAGCATCGTAGTAAGCTTGCATTATAATTGTTCATTATGTACTGTTTTTATAGTGCCGTATATAACTGTAGATAGAGGACGTGTGGCCATTCTTATATAGTATAAATACCAAAATCTGAAGCAACAGTGCGTTCTCTATCGTCTCAATCCGATTGTAATCAGCTGTAATTCCAACGAGTTGTGCTCGTATATTTTTAAAAAATTATATTTTCAGAATTATATAATAAAATCGTCGAAAGGCTAGAATTGTGTTTGTACCGATAACCGATAACCTTTCAATTTATAATCTTACCATCGGAAACTGAGGACCGCAAACCAGAAACGCGTGAATTGACGTGGGCGTGCTTTTCTTAGAAAGTCCAGTTAGAATGCTATAATGCTCACTTTCAAAAATAGCAGGCATGGGTGACAGCTTGACGATCGAAAGCAATTTGAATGTGATGTTTATTCTTGCACTAATATTCGAATAAATCAGTAAAATTCAGATAAATTGATTTTAGTTAATATAGCTATAGTTAGAAGAGAGGAAAAGTAGGTTTTGGGAAAATAAAATAAAGTATATTATTAAATTTCTTTATATTAGAAAATAGAGATGACTTAAACATTTATATTACAATTCAACTTTTACATCCTTCTATTTTTCAATGGATAGTTTATGCCTCCTTTTATAGTTCTATATTGCACATTTGAAAGAAATTTCTACTAGTTTCTAGCTTTTTTCTAGAATGTTGAAGGTTATATTTTTCACATAATTTTTATTTTTTTTATGTTTTTTTGGCAATCTTGCTTCTCAATAATATTTTGTCTTAATATTGAATAGAAAAAATAAAAATTAAAGAGGAAATATAAAGGAGAGGAGAACATTATATTGTGATGCTAAGAAATGTACACAACTTCATCATTTATCTTATGTCACACTCTTGGTTAATATGCTAGTTATTTGATTATTGTGGGAACAATAATTAAAAATTGACAACCATAGATTGATCAACATCTCAAATGTTATGGACATGAAGCTTTAAATATTTTCTTTTAACTTGAAAAATGAAAGTGTTGTCAATATGTATGTTAGATTTACTATCATAAAATGTCATAGTAGCACAATGGTAGGAAATGGTAAGCTCCCATAAAATATTTTGAATCCAAATTGCATATTTTCTTCCTTCCTTCAATGTTATGTACTTTACCTCACAACAAGGTAATGAAGTAGGTGTTTGTTTTCTAATATCCCATGTATAGAGACAAGAAAAATATTAAATACATAACCACCTAAAGATGTATTGTCATTAACATCATCATCCAAACTTAATCTCTAAAGCACATTCAAGAAATTGAGGACCTAGAACCATAATAAGCTCTATAGTGGATTTATTCTATGGATGTATCATAAAATTCCTTTTGCACTTAATGAATGTGTTTGTTTTCCCTCCTACACAAATATAGATACTAGATTAATTGTAGAATATGTGTTTGGTTTTGTATTTGTTAAGTAAGCTAAGTTGCAAATAGCTTGTCTATAGAACATCAAATCTTTTTTTTTTTTAGTACAACCTTTAAAAATCATGATTTTAGATCAAAATAAAATAGAATATAGTTTTGAATCAATATTCTAGACTATTATAAGAGATCTAGTTTCTATTTTGAGTGTGAATAACAGTTTATCATCTACGCTATAAAATTTGAAATGAGGAGAATAGTTCAAGTCATGCATATTTCTTATATAATGTATGATATATTTATGATTTCAAAGCATTGATGAGATTTATATTAGGAATAGTAATTATCAAAGAGTCCACATAAATTATGAAAAGAATAATTCACCTTGGGTGCTATTTTAACAAAGTGATCGGGTTCACGTCTATCTTTCTAAAATAATTAAAATAAAAACCATCTATCAATCTTCGTATTCAAAGATATTGCCACTTTCTTAAGATCAAATGTTGAATTAGTCAACTTTTAAACAAGATTATGATAGCATAGTTCAACAAAACTAAGTGGTTAACTGATATAAGTCTCTTCATCGAGATCTCTATTAAGAATATATCATTCAAATCCATTTGATGAATATTCCAATCAAAATTACTCCTCAATGATACATCAAGTTTAATATTATATTATGATCAATACAATCCCTTTGACATAAACCTTTGGCAACTAGAATCTTACTTTCACTCTTTTATGGTACAATCCAATTTAGTTTTTATTTTACAAATATATGTGTATCCAATAATGATATTACATTTTGGAAGGGCCATAAAATCCCATGTATGATTTTTCATCTATGCACCATCTTCCACTTTCTCTATGTGTTCCTTTTATTCCTTACCTTTAGCTTCTTCATACAAGACTAGGTCAATTGTTTGAGTCACTTTTTCTATATGTATACCCTCATACAATCTTTCTCAATCTTCATAAATGTCTTAAATGCATCTTATTATTTTATGAAACATTTTTTTATCATTTTCATTAGTATCTTCTTTGTTTAGAATGATATGTTGATTTCTTTCATTGTGATCTTATGGAACACTAGTTTGTACATCATCATCGCAATATGAAAAATATTTTAATAGTTGTATCTAATATGTTAAAAAAAATAAAAATTACCAATTGATAAAGATAGAGGATGCGAAGTTGTCAATTGTATCTAATATATAATAGTTGTATCTAATATATTAAAAAAATAATAGTAATTATTAAAGAGACAAAATGTGAAGTTGTTAGATGTAATGTTCATCAAAATTGACATGTCTACTGATAGAGACCATATATTTAACCAATCATACAACCTATAACCCTTTGATTATTTGCTGTAACAAAAAAACAAGCACACTTATAATTCTAGGGTTAAATCTTTTCCCTTTTCATCTACATTGTGAACCCGCAAATTAGAATCCAAAAAAATTAAATATATTATTAGTGGCTTCTTACGAATGTAATTATCTTCAAGAATGATTAAAAAGGCATCAATCTTTAAACAATAGTGTGGTAAATGATGCCTATAGAAACTAATTTATAGAGGAATTTTCGTCTCTAATGATAACTTGACCAAAGTAAACAAAAGAAATTATAGTCTACTTTAATTTCCCACGATGGTAGGAGGGGCCAAGAATTATCCCTCATGCGGTTCGTCTGAAATGCTGCCATTGACGACTTCCGATGTGTTCAGAAAAGTTCAAATCTCCATCTGTGGTAGTGTTCCTGACGACCGCTTTACCCCTGCAAACGACGGGAAATTTGTCCGCGCTCTTCAGAGCTGCGGAAGAATTGTAATTACAGACTCGAACCCTGCTTGGGAAATGGAGGACATGCCTGCTCCGAGAGTGATGGGTGACATGCTCATTCTGCCCATTGGAGAGATTCTTATTATAAATGGAGCAGAGAGAAGAACCGCCGGGTGGGAACTGGTAAGAGATTCGGCTCTTGATTCCTGTATAGACCTCATTCAATTCCCGGTTATCGATTCTCCACTTTGACGCCCTCCACCATTCCAAGAATGTATCATTCCAGTGGAAATGTTTTGGGGAGGACGAATTTTCATCGTAGGATCCTATCCGCACGTTTGATACGTGTTGTCTAGAACTTCTTATCCGACGGAGCTCCGCCTGGAAGCGTACAGTCCTCATTATTTAGGTAGTTCCTCTGAGGTCTACAGGCCTACCATAACCATCTTATCTTCTTCTTCACTAATTTATGGGATGAGGTTCACTCTGCAGTTCACTGTTTTCAAATACGCTATCGATAATACTGAGTTCCGTATGTCCGCTCCTTCTTTCACAACTAATTCACTTTCAATGAACTAGAGTTGCTGCAAATTCTCATAAATCAGTGGGAGGAATATACTATACAAAGCCTACGACACCTCCAGTTTCTGTGACGGCGCCAGCGGCCTACTACATGCTTTCCGTGGTTAATAATGGAATTCCAATCATTGCAAAGACGATTCATTTCTCTTAGAGGCTAAGCTCCATTCTATATTATGGTCGAGCAGGAAATCTCCTCTTCCGTCATAGTGAGCTTGAATTATGACTGTTCATTCTGTAATGTTTTGTAGTGCCTTGAGATAGAACTGCAGATAGAGGGCTGGGCTTAGCCAGCACACTCTAAGCAGCTTTGACTACTTAGGTGCCAGATGGCCTGGCTTAAACGTTACACACTAAGCTTTGACTGCTTAGTGTGGACGTGCCGTGGGGCCCCCTCTTAACCGGCCATTCCAAGTGCCGTTTTTACTTTTGCCTTTCCCGTCGCCTGCACCTGCCTCCATTTCCGTTTACCTTAGCAGTTCTGTTTACCACTGCAGTAGTCAGCAATCAACGGCCCAGTTCCCGCCTATGATTCAAACCAAACGCAAAACTGTTCCCGCGCTGCAAAGTTTGGTGGATGCCTGAAATAACTGTGGTCTCATGGAATGCCAGATAGCAGGATATACGCAAAATGGAATTTTTGAAAGGCTTCAGGAAATTTCAAGCAAATGCAACTGCAGTTGTAAAGCCAGACTCCGCAACCTTTGTCAGCAGCCTCCCTGCCTGTGCGAAAATGGGAGCTTCGGAACAGGGTATGGAATCCATTGGAGGAACTTCTTCAGATGTTGTGGTTGCAACTACCTTGGTAGACATGTATGCAAAATGTGGAAGCATAGCCAAGGCATGTGAACTGTTTGACAAAATGCCTCAAAGAAATGTGGTCAAATGGATTGCCATGATTGCAGGATACGCAGAATATGGAAGCATAGACAAGGCACGTGAACTGTTTAACAGAATGCTGAAATGTATTATCTTGGAATGCCCTGATTGCAGATTATTCACAAATTTGCCTTTTTTTAAAAGGCTTTAGGAACTTTCACGCAAATGCAATTGGTAGGTAGGCGTTGCATGAGCTAGTCAGTAAATTGGCTTTCATTATTTTGTTCCTCACTGCAGAATGAACTATCTGCTGCTATGTGTTGAAAATTTGCTGAGATAATGTATGCAAATAATGTAGTGTAATTGAGAGGGAAATAAATTTGCATATTTATTATTAAGAATGTATAGTAAGTTTGATGGCAGCAGCTGAGGTCTCTTTTTTCTCTATGAAAATCAAGAAATATGAAACTTAAAGCTTTGATGAGTCTCCCATATAGATCAATCCACAATAATCTTGGAGATCAAGTGTATCACATATAATTTGTACAAAATGACTTTCATAAAGTTCATAGAGTTAAAAAGTGTAAATATGAGCACATTGTTTAACCAAAAAGAATTTTATTTTGGTGAGGTTAAATTGGTTAATATTGTAGACAAGTGGGACCTTTCTTTGGGTGGGAATTATTTTTCTATCTATAGAATCATGCTTAAAGAAATTAGTTTGTTATAAGAGATGGTGAGGAGAATAGGATTGGATTTAATCATAAAGGCTTGTGGTTAATAGTAATAATGTATAGATAATTTATATTTGGTATATATTTAAGTGATTTTAAAAAAATGTCTTATATATAATAAACTATTACATATATAATTGATAAATTTATTAATTTATAGTAAAGTTTTAATGCTAATAATTTGAAGAGTTTGTGTTTTATTTTATTAAACAATTTACATTAAAAGTATCATTCTATTTTATATTATTAATTCTATTGAATTTATTTAAATAAATAGACTATTTTTCATACATAAGTGAAATATATATAGAAATTACAAAAGTGTTCTTTGAAATAATTTTAATTCTTATTCATCAATATTCTCATTTAAAATGCTACATGTATATTTATATAGAATGGTTACATTTTCTAGTGTATTTTGAAAGTTTCAATCTTGAATTATGTTGGCTCTTAATGATTGCATCTCCATTCTTATAAAGAAGCCATTTAATGTCAAGACAAGATAAAAGATAAGTCATGACATAAAGGGTAAGATTGTCATCAAAGAAATAATTGTACTGGGACAATTGATAAGAGTCGTTAAGCTTTTTCCTCTTTGAGTACTCCCAAGCCTAGGAGGGTGTTTTCATGATGATTTTAGAGGGTGAAATAATAAGTTACAATCCATCTATTGACTAACCACACCACGTAACAACCAAAATTAGAACTATGTGACCTTAATTAGGTAGATAATAATAGGTATGTGCATGCAACAATTGATGTGGAATAATTTTATACCTTTCAAGATGAGTAATCTTAATTGAACAATGTTTATATGCAATTTACAAATTATAATAGCAAGATCCTTTTAAGATGGTTCAACTTGAATTCAATTAGAATATAAAAATGTAATGTTGAATTATATTGGTGAATAAGATGTATCAACTATTTCTAAACTACCAAACAAAACTAAAAGAAATGTCTTTTAATTTTTTTTGTCCTTTTCCATTCATAATTAGTTCCTATTTGATTCAGGAATAGCATCAAGGATGAAATGATGCAATAATTTGTGTAAACTTGAAATGAGAACTATATTGTGTATTTCTCATTTCAATATAATGCACAAATTTATGAATCATCACAAATTGTAGGTTTAATTTAAATTCCACAATATTTCAAAGATACCCTACTTGTATTAGAAAGAGTGTATTGTAAGATATTGTAATGACTTACAATGTTTTGACACTAGTAAGTCCTCAAAACAAGAATCTGCCAAAAATGACATGAGGAGCTATGATGCACTCTCATGACTTCCTAAAATACCTTAGTCCACTAGGGAGACACCTAAAATATTTAAGTGTCTCTTGTACATGTGGAATAGATAAAAGGCCAATATATTTTACATTGTATCACCATGTATTTATATCATTCACCTCTCTCCCACTCTTAGCAATGGGTGTAGATAAACTTGGAATTTCATGTCAAATAAAAAAAATCCCTATCTTCTCAACACTCTACACTAGACATTCATTTACACAAGGGATTATATCTATTAAAAATAAAATTGAGAGTAGATAGATATGGGATAATATCTTTCAAAATAAACAAACAACAATTCTAAAAAAAGTCCAAGCCTATACATGTACTAGTTTCCTTTCCTTCATGTGTAATAAATCTACCCAACATGACTTTCCATTCTTATAAACACATGTTATTTTGAAGAAAAGGATAATACAATGATAATGCGCCAAATCAAAGACATTGTGTAGGAGGGAAAAAGGAAAATGCATCATTCTAGTTATACACATGTCATATGCTAGCATATAATAAAATATGTTTCCTACATGAATAAGGCAAGGCCACAAAGTATCATTTTTAACTATCTTGTATTAGATAATATATTATTTAATACTTGTAGCCAATAAGACATCATATTTTATGCATATTAAATCTATCCTTAGTACAAGAACCAACATGAAACAATTGAGTAAATATTTCTTTCTTGTTGTTTCTCACACAAATGCATGGAAGAAACTATAAAATAGGGAAGTTTATATTATAAAAATAATCATATATTCTTTTATATCCCCACTTTGCATGTGTTTGATAAGGCTAGAAATAGGGGATATGGGATGCCATAATTATATTTTAAACATGTGATTGTTTTTCTTCACTTGATGAGAGCTAATGTTATATTAATGGCCATGGTAAATTTCCATATCATATACAAACCACACATATTGATATAAGTAGCATGTATGGATTTGGTAGGGTTGTCCAAACCATCCAAACTTGTGTACATCCATACACACATGATGTCTCTTTACATACTATATAAAAACCTAAACCAAGGAAAAAATGCATTTTAAAATTTCCATATAAAATAAATTCATATATGATGTACCTAACTTAGGAAAGCCCTCAATTTTAAAATCCATCTCATAAGCCAACCAACCAATAATCACTTATATATAGCTACATCACTATAAACTATCAATATGTTTTTCCTTGTAGTAAAATACCTAGTTCATGGACGACATAGGTAAGGGGATTAAAAAGGGCACCAACCCATAGGTAGGAAGCCAACTCTTACTCACCAACACCTTCTCCATCTTTTGACTCATCATTGCCCTCGCCACCATCTACAAAATCTCCAAAGCCTTCACCTCCATTGTCCCACCATTTATGGTTTTTGCACCTTCATCTCCATCATTAAGATGTCTATGGGTGGTCATTAATTTTGTGTGGTGACTATCAAGGGAGCTTGTTGCTAGAGATATTTATATATTAAAAAATATAAAAATATTATTTAAATTTGGATTATTTGGATGATTTTTTTATTAATTATTATAACTAGAGAAGATATTTATTTTTTGTAAGACCTACATCTATCTTCATTTCAAACTTACTCTTCTCAATAATAGTGGTAATTAATCAAAGCTTATAGGTGTATTAAGAAGAGCTTAGGGTTCAAGGGTTGGGTTTAAGATGAAGTTGGATAATGTTATTGAAAATAAACTCTTGAAAGATGGAATAGGAGGCTTTTCTAGCTTCATCCAATTAGTATTAACTTGTCTAAAAGGGGAGATAGTAAGTTTAGATGAGGAGCAAGATTGTTTGATCAAGGTTGGGTTAAGGAGAAAATTATAAGTTATTGGTGTTCTTTGTAGAATTATTGGTTTCTTGAGAAGAGAATGAGGCTAAACAAATAGAGACATTAGAGGCCAACAAGGAGATAGACTTAAAATGACCTATCACCTATGTACAATCATACAAAGTGGTAAAAAGTGTTATAAATGTTGAATATTTGTGCAAGAAATTTTGATTCTAATGCTTTGTGAAAATATTCCTAATAAGCACACTCTCGATATTGAAGTCAAGAAGAAGATAGGAGATCTATGAAAGAATGCATTGATGATAAAAGATAAAATCCATCACCTTCTTATTTTATGTCTTGATTGCAATGTATAATGTTGATGAAATTAACCTACAATCCTATGTTGACTTGAATGTGTTCCATGAAAAGATAAGTGAGATAGAGGAAGGAACCCAAAGAATAGGTCGATAAAGAGTAGAACCATTTTATGTTTTTTTTTCCTTTATGAATTGATAAAGCTTAGCTATGAACAAATCATCAAAGAAATAATCAATTCACATTGATCTATAAAGGATTTAACATGCATCTTATGATTTCTATCCAATCATACATGTATGTCAATTTTTAACACGATGAACTATGGTTCCTATGGGTGATCGATTATAGCCAAATATATTATGCTATGAAAAAGGTTTAAGGTTTCATCCCCTAATGCATAAGATGATATGATAGTAGATAGCTAGCATTGCATTAATGAAAATTCTTGAACTAGGTGGTAAATGATAGTACTAGGGGCATAGGTTGGGACATTGAGGATAGGAGATGTAAAAGAAATCATGTTTTAGTAAGAGTATGGAAAGGGTTGTAAGGTTAATGGTAGGATAGGAGAGGGAGTGACAACAGTGGTAAGATAGGATCAAGCAAGATAAGTAAAGGGTAAGGGTTGAAAGGGTGGCACATCTAGGGGTAGGAGGTAATGTGGTTGCCTAAAGGGACATGATTTAATAGTTAAAAGGATGAATGCAGAGAGAGATATAAAGGTAGTAATGTGTG
The DNA here is from genome assembly GCA_007258455.2 of Sequoia sempervirens. Taxonomy (NCBI): domain Eukaryota; kingdom Viridiplantae; phylum Streptophyta; class Pinopsida; order Cupressales; family Cupressaceae; genus Sequoia; species Sequoia sempervirens. The sequence continues at coordinate 489,994,790 of VDFB02271358.1, forward strand.
TTGGATGAGGAGTAGGCATGGAAATTCAGTTGAAGGAATATGGAGATGTAGGAAAAAGAAAATAATTTGGCTCTAAGAAGAGAAAGATGAAGGTAGGATAACTCAACTATGAAGGGACATAAGTGTTCAAAAGGTGATTCCACAAAGCTGGTTTACAAGTTCTGGGAGGAACTGATTTTTGCTGAAATCACATTTTTTTAGAAAATATAATGATTTAAGCCTTAAAATGTTTCATTTAAAGAATTCCAATTGAATAGGGTTTGATCAAACTACCTTAAATCAAACCCCCTTGGATAGAACCTCACTAGTTTTAAACCATACCTATAACGGAGTCTATTTTACAACTATCAAAATGCTGATAAAAAACCACTTTTGATTTACCTTTTTGGGGATCAAATGAATTCATTTAAAATTTATTTTTTTAAGTATGTAGTCCTTATTATAATCTTCCCAAATATTATAATTTTAAATGAATTTAATTTAATTATTATATTTATTTTTTATTTCTCGTGAATGTAGGTTTTTCACCGAAAATCAAGCTCTTTGTTCTGCACATGTGGAAAAATATCAAATTATTAAAAAACAAAAAAAAAATATTAGTGCACCAGATATTTAAGTTCTTGATCCAACAAAGAAAAAAATATTGAATTTCGATACATACAAAAAAAAGTTATGCGTTATACGGTCGTGCTATGTCTGAATTATAATTGGTTTGAATTTGAAACTTGATTAAAGAAAAAATATTCAATAAAAAACTATCTAACGAAGTGAAAGCACTAGATATCAGAGTCATGAATCTAAATTAGAAAGAATTAAAATTTTATCCTTCATGGAAAAAAAAGTTATGCGTTATATGGTGAGAGTCACTTTTTAAAAATGTTGTTTTCTGAAAAAAACTAGTTTTCGAGGGAGATGGAAAAAGAAGTGCAATCTGATTCCAAAATTTTTAAAAAATATATATTTAGAATCTATAGAAAATATTTCATGAAACTCTAGTTTTCATCATCTTCAAATTTCTCATAGTTTAGCCGCTATAGGTGCCCAAAAGTGAAGATTTAGTTAAAAAAAATTATTTCAGTGTCCAGTTTGGCCAAAAATTGTAAACCACTATTGCACGGGATCACGGCACCAGACAATATATCCTATACCTTGTAATATCTCTAGCCTCTCAAGATGGGCGATGATGATATTTGTTAAGGAGTGGGTGACATCATCAAGTAGGCTACTTTGGAGGAGAGACAAGTGGTGGTCAATTTTGGTGAGTGACTAATTATGAATCATCTAATAGGGACTCATTATCAAAGTGGTTCATCATTGTGAGACATATAGAGTGGAACAACATGTGGGGTGGATGAAAATAGAGGAAGGGTAATGGAGGAAGGAAAATAAATGGACAGATTTAAATGATGATTCTTATAAGAGATGATGTGTGAGGAAGGGATAGTCAAAGAAGGAAGGTTAATAATTTATATCAAAGAACATCAAAATGATTCATTCTCATATACTATACAAAATTTGAGTAGAAAAATGTAGATTTTTTATTTTTTAGGTGAAAATAAAAGACAAAGACTGTAGTGTATTAAATGGAAACTAATGTAATTGTGATAAGGTCTATATGTTGTGACTATGTTTATGTTTACTCAAAAAGAGTTTCGTTGAATGATGAAAAATGAAAAAGTCGAAGTAGAATTAACTAAATTTCAAACATTAGAATGAGAGTTTGTTGTTTATAGAGATATATTCTTTTGAAGATGAAGAAAGGAATAAACAATGAAGGTTAGGACTAACATCAAGTTCACTAAAAATATAGCTAGGAGATAGATAACCTACATAATTTAAATGTCGGAAAGCATTTTCAATTATCTATCTTAGGATTCAACTAGAAATCTATCGTAAATGAGTTTACTTAACACAAACACACAAATTATCTACCAACTAAATAACAAATTATTTTCATTTCTAGTTAGATTTCTTAACATGTTTTACTTAAGCTAAATTCTTAATCTAAATGGTTAGTTTACTAAAAATTAACTTTATGAATGACAAGATTGTTTAAAGACTTTTAAAAAGCAATAAGAATGAAAGGTAGAAACTATATAAACTAGATGATGGAAAATAATAAGAGGGTCTATTGGAAAATTGAGGTTGCTAATAGGAAGAACAAAGTCTGATTTTAGTATAAGAATGTCGTCATAGTGTAGAGTGCAACCATGCCTTTGTTACATGAAATTTTAAAAAGCAAGATAAGATAGATAACAACAAACAAAAGAATGCTAAAAGTTTCAAGACATGACGATTAAAATAAAGATGTTGAATTCTGATCCCAAAATAGTTCTTACCCCTTGTCTATACTTCCACATTTTACATACATTTTTACTAAAACAATTGGAACTACATCAAACATAATTGTTGACAAGCTCATGCAACGAAGCCAAAATAGTTCTTACCCCTTCTCTATACGTCCAGTTTTGCATACATTTACTAACGAGCTCATGCAATGAAGCCTACCCGCCAATTGTATTTGCTTGAAAGTTCCTAAATCCTTTCAAAAATGGAAAATTTGTGCATAATCTACAATCAGGGCATTCCAAGATAACACATTTTAGCATTCTGTTAAACAGTTCACATGCCTTGTCTATGCTTCCATATTCTGCATATCTTGCAATCATGGCAATCCATTTGACCACATTTCTTTGAGGCATTTTGTCAAACAGTTCACATGCCTTGGCTATGCTTCCACATTTTGCATACATGTCTACCAAGGTAGTTGCAACCACAACATTTGAAAAAAATTCTCCAATGGATTCCATACCCTGTTCCGAAGCTCCCATTTTCACACAAGTAGGGAGGCTGCTGACAAAGGTTGTGGAGTCTGGCTTTACAACTATAGTTGCATTTTCTTGAAATTTCCTGAAGCCTTTCAAAAAATCAATTTTGTGTATATCCTACTATCTGGCATTCCATGAGACCACATTTATTTTAGGAATCCACCAAACTTTACAACGCAAGAATAGTTTTGCATTTGGTTTGAATCATAGGTGGGAACTAGGTGGTTGACTGTTGACTACAATGGTAAACAAAACTCCTAAGGTAAACGAAAATAGAGGTAGGTGAAGGTGACGGGAAGGGAAAAAGTAAAAACAACACTTAGAATGGTCAGTTAAGAGGGGGTCCCATGACACATCCACACTAAGCAGTCAAAGCTTAGTTTGTGATGTTTAAGCTAGGCCGTGGCGGATGTGGGTCCATTCTTACACCAACATATGTTCCCCTTCAAACAGTTGCTGTTAAACTTTTAAATTGTATTTGAATTCTCCTGTTCCCCTTCAAACAGTCGTAGTTAAACTTTAAAATTGAATTTGAATTCTCCCATTCCCCTTCAAACAGTCACCCTGAAAATTTTAAATTGAATTTGAATTCTCCTGCATATGTTTGGTGGTGATTTTGGCAGTTGTGTTGAATGTAGGTAGTGAGAGCTAGAGGGGACAAGTGTGGAGAGGAGATGTAGGATTTGGGAAGCAATTGCACTCCCTTTGCAGCATACTACTGGCACTAATGCCATAGCAATGGCATCACCTGTCTGCAATGAATGCCCTCGAGAAGCTGATGTGAACTATTTTGAAGGTGGAACGGTGAGTAATATGGCAGCTTGTCATTTTCTGGTTTTGATAGAGTTTTCCTACAGATACACAAATGAATGACTAAATTGTTGTATACATCAACACAGTAATTGAATGCTTGGTGAATATATTGCATACTTCTTTTTTGCCATCTTCCTACCATTTCATTTGGGCTTAAAGGAAATGACATAGCAATGGTCTCTTGGAGCTCTCTATGTGTTTGAAGCATGCTTGCAATATTGGTGTTTTTGAAATTTGTGAAGGTGATTGCCAGTTCACATGATTTCTGAACATTGTAAAATGATGGGGTTCTTCGTTATGTTGTGGAATGAGTTGTTTAGTTCGCTATGACATGCAAAAAGAGATTGGTTATGTTTAGGTTCTCTCCTCCAACTATTTCAAAGGTGAAATCTTACTAGTCATGAGTTGTTTCAATAGGTGGTTTTTCACAAGTTTGTAAATTTAAACTTCTTTCTATCTATATCTTGAGAATTTAATGTTACAGAATGCACACATTACCTATACGGTAGCAAGTCAAGGAACGCTAATTCAGCTCAATATTATTAGTCTGATAAAAGTGTCTTAATGTAGCCAGTTTATTAAATTGTGGGCTCCTCTCCCATAGAAATCTTAACAAGAAGGTTGAACATGACTTCTATAAGCAATACCAATTGGGAAAGTTGATTTTAAATATTAATTTTATGGAGCTTAACTATTACTTAAAATCAATATGGCATGATTATTTGAGACAGTAATAATTTTGGATTTTTTAATCAAAGTTTTGAATTTACTATACTATCAATTTAGAATGGATTGTAGTACTGTATTAGGAATGTGGAGTCTTATTTATTTAGGATTATATTGTAATATTTTAATTTTATATTTTATGGTCTATTTTAGAATGAAATGTTGGTGAAAAACATATAAATAATTATTACCAAAACCAATCTCAAATCATCTTTATTTATAGCTATCACAATTATTTATATATGATATTAAAATTTTATATTAATTTCAAAAATAATGTGACTGAAAATGGTCCATATCAATTGAAAACAAAATTCAAATACTATTAATATTAAATTCTAAAGCTAATGATTTTGTAGTGTAGCAAAATGCATACCCTTGCATTTTCACACTTGTTTGGACCTACCTTGCTTTATTTATGCTTCTTTATGGCTTAATTGGTCCTATTTTGTGTCTACAAGCCCTATGAATTACATATTTTTTGGTTTATCCCAACATTCTCCAATGCATAAATGATAATTTAATGACTCCATCAGTGTGTCCCTGATTTTTGGGTTGAGACTAAAATTCCACCTAGAGCGTCTTAGTCCCCCAAGGCTCTCAAGACCCTGATTTTGACATTTTTAGATTGGGCCCCTTTTTGGTGTTTGTGCCCCAAGTTTCTAGTACTTGGGACTAAGACACCACCTGTCCTCCTTGAGTCATTTTCAGGATTTAATTTTAAATTATGGTGGGATTTAGTCTCCTTTATTCAACAAATTCATATGTAAACTTGGTGTGATATAATTTTGGGATATTAAGGATAGATAAGTATACATACAAGGTTCCTTGATTCATTTCAAACTAATTCTTTTGTGAGATCTTTTATCATAGCATATTTGAGTTCACAAGAGCATTCAAGAGCACATTCATCAAGCATTTGAAGCCATTTTCAGATTCAAGCATCATATCAAAGAGTTTTCTTGCATCATGTGTGTTGTTGTGCTAACATTTGTGATGTAGGGTTTTGACTCAAGAAAGAAATTCAAGTATTATCTTTCAAGCATTCAAGATCCATATCCATTGCAGCCATTACACACTAGTTTGTAGACTTTGCAAGGGTTTGGTGAATTGTAGCATTGCATGTTGTTCATTCACCATTTCCTTCATTATTTCCATTTTGTTTCAAGGTTTAATTACCAATAAGGGGTTTGACCAAGGAAAACCCCCATTCACTAACAAACAACAAGTTTTTCCCTTTTGCATACTTGTGATTGCAGATCTAGATTGTAGACTTGAAGATCACTTGGAGTGCAAAGTTGCACTAAAAAGTTGTCATCTTCATGGAAACTCATCTACAAGCCTTATTCAGAAGTTTCAATGTATGCTCCAAAATGCTTGAATAACGCTTGATGAGACGTTGTAAGATGCTTGAAAGCTTGAGATGATGTGTGAATGAATTCTTGAATGAATGAGATTGTAGGAGATGTAAAATGAGGTGAAAAACACTTATTTATACAATCTTGTGCCTTAGTTACCTGTTCATACCTCATCATGGGCCGACATCAAGTGTTTTTGAATAAAAACTTGAAAAGAAATTTTAAATTTTTTGAATTTGGAGCCAAGGGGGACTCACTCGCCACCCATGGTGAATCGGTCCCACCTAGGACCTAAAAATAGGTGTCAGGAATTATGTTGTATTTAATGTTGTTTATCAGGCTTACATTCAAAAATACACTTAATTAAGCCTTATAAGGGTATAAAGGGACCAAATAAAGCATAAGAAAGAGATAAATAGTGAAGTTATTCCTAGAAAATCATGAATTTTTGTAAGAAGACTTTACAAAACATTGAAATAGGACTTGATTAGTGATGAAAAGGTGATTTTTAGGTGAAGGGTGGGTGCATGAAGTTGGGTTACACCTTTGTAGACAACTTCAAAAAAAAGTTTAGAAATGACATAATGCAAGCGTGTTATAACGTGCTCGTGTTCTAATGCGCTCGCGTTATAACGTGCTCGTGTTATAATGCACTCGCGTTATAACGTGCTCGTGTTATAATGCGTTCGCGTTATAATGTGCTCGTGTTATAATGCACTCGTGTTATTTCATTTTAAAAGAAAAACAAAAAGTGAAAGTTATTCACTTTCTCTTTTCTGTTTTTCTGCTTTGCCCACGACCAAAAACCCTCATTTTCATGCTCGCATTCTAGGAGGAGGCATTCTTCAAAATTCATCAACAATAGTTTTTTTTCATTTGCAAAGATGGTGCCACAATGAAAAAGAGGTACAGGAGGTAAGTATTGTTTGCTATTTGTTTTGAATTTCTTAGTTTCAAGTTGATTTTGTTTGTTTTAGGTTAGATTTGATTGTATTTTTTTAATTTGTAGGAGATGCAAATAATCCTAAAAATCCTCAATAAGAAGAATATGAAAATCCTCCTCAACAAAATCAACCTCCCCCACCAATAACTCAACACCCTCTTAGCACTCAACAAAATTTGAGGAGTGAAATTGAAAACAACAAAAAACAAATTGAGGATCTTATCAGTAGGTTAAGTGATCCAAATGGTTCAACCACATAAAGAATGACACTAGCAAATTCAATGAAAGAGATGTTAAAAAATGTAGATTCAATAACCCAATTAATAACGGGATGGCAAGATAGGAGGCAGGCAACTAAGGCATATTATGTAGATAAACTATCATATAAACAAGTAAAAGATTTAAAAATTACTAAAGGTGATTTGTGCTCTCTATTCACTGACCCTAGAACAAATCAAAATCTTAGCCTCAAAGCGAAGAGGTTTCCTATTCATTGGTGCCACCACCAAGAGATTATGAACCATTTTTATGATAGGTGGTACTTGGTCTTTGATTACCCACCGTGCAATAATTGTGAAGTCCCCCAATATTTTCTTAGGAAACTATACAGTGAGTTCATATTGAGCCAAATCCCAAATTATTTTGATATGAGGGTGTTCCAGGGGAGAGGTGGGGGGTTGGCTCAAGATAGGCCCGATGCACAACCGAATCCTGCGCGGCAAGGGAGACAACCTCTCGCTAGGCTGCCTTGTGAGCACATTGTTATGCATGTCATTGCGAAGGAGAGTGTTGACGTAGAGACATTGCAGGCAATCAACACTTTGACCCAGAGTGTCATCCATCATACTAGCCCTATTGTATAGTGCCATCCAGGGGAGTCTTTGGGTGGTGGTCTTCGAACCCATGTGTTTCAATCTTACGGGGTGACTTGTTCATATGATCCCACTGACACTCAGGAGGCTGCTATGCAAGATCTATATGCTGCTATGCAGGATTCATATGCTACTACACAGGATCCGTATGTTGCTATGTAGGATCTACTACTACTACATAGGATCTATATGTTGCTACAAGGATGGAGAGGATGGCTAACATTTTGCATTGTGCATATGGCATTGATAGTCAGGTAAAAGTCAGCATGTTCATTGAATTTAATTTATTAAATTTTGATTTTGAAATGCTTGATTAACTAATTGAGTTTTACTGTTTTAATAAAATTGCAGGGTCCTCCAACTACTTATTTCTGCAGTACAAATATCAGTGGGGTATGTAACTAGTAAACAATTATAAATTTATTACATGTTAATAGCATTGTTTTTCGAATGGTATTTTAATACATGTGATTTTGGATGTTGAACAGGCTAGGGTGATCCCACAATAGTGGTTTAAAATTTTTGGCCAAACTGGACACTGATATTTTTTTTTAAACACAATCTCCACATTTGGGCACCTATAGCGATTAAACCGTAAGGAATTTGAAGATGATGCAAACTAGAGTCTTGTCATATTTTGTCTGTAGATTCTAAAAATATTTTTTTCAATTTTTTGGAATCAGATTGCACTTCTTTTTCCATCTCCCACGAAAATTGGTTTTTTTTAAAATAGCATTTTTAAAAAGTTGCGCCATATAACACATAACTTTTTTTCCTTGAAAGATAAAATTCCAATTCTTTCAAATTTCGATTTGTAACTCTGATATCTAGTGCTTCCACTTGGTTAGATAGTTTTTTATTGAATATTTTTTCTTTAATCAAGTTTTAAAGTCAAATCAATTACAATTCGGACATAACATGATGTATAACACATAACTTTTACTATATGTATTGAATTTTTTTATTTTTTTTGTTGGATCAATGACTCCAATATTTTTTTATTTTTTTAAATTTTTTTCTTTGATAATCTTCTAGTTTTGTTTTCAGTGAAAAACCTATATTTAATAAAACTTAAAAAATAGATAGATAATATAATCAAAACATACTAAAATTATATTCGTTGGATAGCTCATTTTGAGGGGAACCCGATACTAGTTGGGTTTTTGAGATTTCCTCCATTTTCATTTTCAAATCGAGCTTCAAAACACAAAATTTTCAACAATTCTGGTGCCTTAGGAAGCAAGGATGAAAAAAGAGGGGTTCGACCGAACAAGTGTTCAGTCGAACATCTTAGAAATATTTGGTCGAATAGGGGTTCGACCAAACCCATGTTCGGCCGAACCACCAACACATGGAATAAAAAAAATATTTTAAATGGGTTTTGAAAGCTTTTTTTTGTTTTAGTCATATTGAAGGGGTTCGGCTGAACCCACTTCAATATGATTTTTTAATTGGGGCATTCATTTGTTTGGCCGAACCATTTGATTGGTTCGGTCAAACCATATGGTTTGGCTAAACCCATTTGATATTAGGAATGGGAAAAAGCCAAATTTTCCTTCCTCTTAGAAAGTGTAAACCACTATTCTAAGGTGACCCGCTAATATTGGTGGTTTCAAGCAACACCTCCTAGTGCCAGTGGATTCACTCAAACGTAAATGGAGGTAATAGAACAAAGATAACTTAACTAATGAATTCTACTTAATAGATTTGTGTAGTTTATATTCATATTGTTGGTTACGTTGCATTAAACATCATTCAAACTCAAAGCATTACTTCAAATTCCATAACTAATAACTAGAAGTTGATAGATGATAAAATTTCAACTGTATAATATAGTTGTTTAGAAAGTCAACATAAGAAGCACGATGCAATTACTTCACATGGAGGCATGTGCTTGCAAAGGTGCACCACCACGAAAAACTATGGATGCTTGGAAAAAATCAATGAAACCATAATAGTAAGCAATGGCATAGACAAGGTAGTTAGTGATGCAGAGCATCCTATCAAAACACTCAATCATTAGGTACATCTGATGCAAAGCATCCAACAAACACCACCAACATCATTTGTTCAAGGGATTTCAATCCCAAATAGAATCAGGAGAAGATCAAATATAATTTCATCAGAAATCTACTTTTCATTCAACCAAAATCCACTCAAATTCTCTTAGAAATTCTATAGGCTGGCCATCATTCATCATTCCACTAATCAGTATTCCAATTGATTCATTCAAAGAAAAAACCATATTAAAGAAAACTTTGACTTAATCAATTAGATTCACATCATTCTCAACCACCATAAAAACAACATAAACCTGATTATTGACAGTTGAACAATTCATCCTTTCATTTATTCACCAAGGCAACAAATCAATTAAACCATACCTCACTGTTATCAATCCATTATAAGCATTGTACTCACCATATTTTGACTACAACAGTCTATTTACGAGTTAAAAACTCTTGCTACAATAGAATCTTGATTATCATCTTGTGGTTAATCACCAATTTGCTCAAAAGGCTTCATAATAGTCACCCATCCAACCATCAAAGTCATGAAACCTATCTTATACACCTTAACCAAATTTAGTAACATCAATCATATCATTAGTTTGATAGTAACCAAGAACTCAATCATATCACAAAAGCTTTGAAAGGATACAAGTCAGAAATGTTGAAGATAAGAAAGATTGCCACCCCAGGAGGTAGCTCTATTTCATAAGCATTTTGGCCAAACTTGTAGACCACCTTGCAAGGTCCTATCTTCTTCATCATGATTTTGGTATACTTTCCTTTTGGAAGTCTCTCCTTCTTCAAGTGTTCCTTCACCAAGTCTCCAACCTTGAATTGGAAATTCTTCTTCTTTAAATCTTCCTTTCCCTTATACTTCTCAACATTCTTTTGAATGGTTTCCTTCACTTGTTGATGAATATCCCTGATTGTAACAACAAAGTCCTCACCTTGAGCACTTCTCCTAGCAACTCCTTGTACATATCTTAGTTCATAGACCCCTCTAGGGTGCATGCCATAGACTACCTCAAAAGGGCTTCTACCAATGCTCCTATTCATGGAGTCATTATATGCAAATTCAGCCTGAGGTAAAATCATATCCCAAGCTTGTCCATGCTCCTTGGTAAGGCATCTTAAGAGGTTTCCCAATGATCTATTCACCACTTTAGTTTTTCCATCCATTTGTGGATGGTATGTTGAACTAAAGGACATATTTTTGCCTTGAGTTTCTTCCACAAGGTCCTCCAAAAGTGACCAATGAATTTAAAATCCTTGTTAGAAACAATGCTTAAAGGCAGTCCATGTATCCTAACAACCTCCTTAAAGAAGAGACCTGCTATATGAGATGCATCATTGGTGCATTTGCAAGGAAGAAAATGTGCCATCTTACTAAATCTATCAACTACCACAAAGATACTATGAAAACCTTTTTGGGTTCGAGGCAACCCCAAGACAAAGTCGATACTTACACACTCCCAAGGCCTATTGGGAATGGGCAGTGGTTGATGGATTCCTGCATTTGATGAAGTTCCCTTTGCCCTTTGACATATTGTGCAGCCTTCCACATACCTTCTCACATCCACCTGCAACTTTGGCCAATAGTAAAATCTCCTAACTTGTTCTAAGGTCTTGTCAAGGCCAAAGTGACCTCCAAGACTCTCACTATGTTTCTCCTTTATGATATTCTCCCTCATTGAGCATTTACGCACACACAATTGGCTTCCTTTGAAGAGAAAACCATTCTGCAATAAAAATTCAAAGAATTCACCATGAAAAGAATTCAAATGTTGCTCACAAACATTGTATACCTCCTTGAAATCTGAATCTTCATGATACATATCCTTCAATGCTTCAACCCCCATGCTTTGGAGTTGGATCTCTTGCACTACAAGTTCCCTTCTACTAAGAGCATCTACCACCTTATTTTCTTGGCCCTTCTTATGCTTTATTGTGAAATTATAGGCTTGCAAAGACTCTACCCACTTCATGTGCCTATGACTGAGTTTGTCATGTGCATTCAAAAAAATCAAGGCATGATTATCAGTATAAACAACAAATTCTTTAGGTAACAAGTAGTGCCTCCACTTTTTGAGGGCTTAGACCATAGCATACAATTCCAAATCATAGGAAGAATACTCCCTCTTTGCTTCATTCAACCTCTCACTATAAAATGCAATCGGTTTGCCTTCTTGGCTCAAAATAGCCCCTATTGCTTGATTGCTAGCATCACACTCAATGGTAAAAAATTTATCAAAATTAGGGAGCACAATTATAGGCTATTGTGCTACTCTCATTTTCAGATATTCAAACCCTTTGTAAGTCTCATTGGTCCAAGAAAACTTACCTTTGTTACCTCCTTTGATGGTGTCCAATATTGGTGCACAAATTTGGCTAAAGTTCTTGATGAACCTTCTATAAAAGCTTGGAAGTCCATGGAAGCTTCTCACATCTCCCATGGATTTTGGTGTTGGCCTTGAGTAAGAATAGCATGCACCTTTGAAGGATCCATCTTCAAAATTCCATTGGAGATGACAAAACCAAGATAGACTAGTTCTTCCTTCATGAATTCATACTTTTCCATGTTGATCAATAGCTTCTCCTATTGTAACCTCATTAGTACCATGTCAAGGTGCTTCAAATGTTCTTCTTTAGACCTGCTAAACATAAGGATGTCATCTAAACAAACTACAAAAAAAAATTCAATGAAAGGTCTCAATACCTCATTCATAAGGCACATAAATGTACTAGGGGCATTTGATAACCCAAAGGGCATCACCAACCAATCATAGAGCTCTTCATTAGTCTTAAAAGTTGTCTTCCATTCATCCCCCTCTCTGATCCTTATTTGATGGTACCCGCTCTTTAGATCAATCTTGGAAAAATAAGATGCTCCTGATAGACAATCCATGAGGTCCTCCATTCTTAGCATCAGGAACCTATATCTAATTGCACGGTCCTATTAATGGCTCTTGAATTAGTGCAAAGCGTCCAATTCCTATCCTTCCTTGGTGCTAGGATAGTAGGAACAACACATGGGCTCAAACTCTTCCTCACTAGCCCTTTATCCATCAACTCTTGCACTTGTCTTGCAATCTCCTCATTTTGAGTAGGTGCCATCTTGTATGCAGCCTTATTGGGAAATGTAGCCCCTAGAATCAGATCAATATGGTGGCTTATATCCCTCATGGGAGGTAGGGAACTAGGTAATTCATTCACCGTTATGTCTTTGTACCTTTCCAACAAATCTTGGACTTTGTTTGGTGCATCTTCCTTCTTCTTTGTGGGCAGATTTGCTTCACTTTTTGGCTTCATAATTTGGAAGAATCCTCTTCCTCCTCCTTCATTCAAGGTCTTCATGAACTCCTTCTCACCCACCATCAAAACACTAGGCTCTTCATGCTTTTCCTTGTCTTCTTCTAGGAGAGGTGAAAGGTTGTAAGTCTTCCCATCCTTCACAATGGAGTATGTGTTCTTCCCCCCATCATGCTTGGTCTTCCTATCAAACCACCAAGGCCTACCAAAAATATATAGCTTAATAATTGTACTCAAAATTTTGTTCATTAGATCTCATACATTATAAGTCATGACGTGGATCTTACTACTCTAACTTTTTTGTGATTGAATAATTTGTTGTTTTATTTTCGGATGTTGGTTGTGGGAACACCTCCAAATGTTATAAGAGAAATGGATATCAGTGTTTCATCTGCTATACAATCCTCCATGGCTCTGATAGAGGAGGTATGAGGCAAATTACTAAATTTCAATTTATATTTGTTGTTATAGATGTTAGTTCTAGTGAAAAATCAAGCCATTATTGATTCGCAATTTAATTCCTATTTGGATGGTTTATACAGGGCTTGAGCATGCCTGAGCATCGGCATGCAAATATTTCCATCATGGAGAGTGATCATGAGATGGAAGTAAGTGATTATTTTATTAAATATATAATTTCTTATAACATAATTTCTATATATTAATTTCTTTACTTCTTATTGTAACAATTAAGACTTCACCAGGAGCTAAATTGTAGGAGGAGCAACAAGAGCACTCCTCGAGCATAGTAGAAATGAGTGACAAAATTATCACCATTAGATCGCCAAACAAAGGGAAAAAAATTATTTCTAGAGCATGGAGAGAAATGAATTTTGATTCCAGAGCCCTTTGTTGTATGCCTAGACATGGCAATTTTGTACATATCTTGTATGATGAGGGCACAGCCCAAGACTTAGAAAATAACCCACAAATAAGAGAATAATTTTATTATTTAGAAAATGGAGCTTCTTACATGCAGAGGATCTCAAATCCCCAAGTTCTACAACACATGCAAGTTACAAAAAGCTACAGAATAACCCTTTCGCAATATGTGAGTTTGTCCCCAAAAATTTGCCCAAAACTTAGAAACCTGCCCATAAATAGAGCTCCTCTTTAGTTTGGAGCCAAAACAACATTCAAATTTGAGTTTAGGCAGTTTGGCGCCAAAAATTTACAACTTGTAGTTCAAATTTCAAAAGAACATTTGCAATTGTATCTTCTAGAAAGTGCGCCAACTTCCCGGAGCCATAACTTTTGATCTGGGACTCCGATTCGTGTACCATTTGAACCGTTGAAAAGGTCTCGAAGTCAATAAAATGCTTGAAATCTGCTATGCCAATTTTGGTAAGTTTCAGGGCCGATCCGGGAAATCTAAGTGCCTCAAATCTAACTCGGAAGATTTTCAGGTACAAATTTGGGAAACTAAAAATGCAATATCTTTCAACTCAGGAATAGAAAATAAAAACCATAAATTGGGAATTTCATTATGACAAAAAGGGTATCCAAAAATGTAAAAACATCTAAAAACTAAAAAACTTGAAATTTAACTATTTTTTGGTGATGCAAAATTGCCCTTACACCACTGGATGCTCCTACATCAGACACCCAGGGTAATTTGAGAAGTGACCCCGTCACGTCTCAAATGGTGGAGGAAAACCCAAATAGTTGACCTCTACCTTAGAAAACTAGGATGAATCTTCAATAGGCCTTCCTTTTCATTTCACCAGATATTCTTCATACTGCCTATTCCTAGTACTCCTTCCCACACGACTATGCAAGATTTCTTCAATCTCCTTCTTTTCTGAAGTAGGTGTTGGAATCCCACACTGTTCCATTGTTGGTACTTCCTTTGCACCACCTTCATGATACTTTGTCAAATCTAAAATGTTGAACACAGGGGAAATGTTGAATCCATCTGACAACTCTACCTCATATGCATTCCCTGAATCATGCCTCTTCAAAATTTTATAGGGACCAAACTTCTTCATCTTCAATTTGTTATATGTTCCCACTAGAAACCTTTCTTTCCTCAAGTGGACCATCACTTCATCACCAATCTGAAACTCTTTATACCTCCTCTTCTGATCTGCCTTAGCCTTATACTGCATATTCATCTTGTTAATATGTTCTCTTCCCTTCTCATGTATATCCTTGATGTGTTCTGCAAAATCTTTAGCTTCAACACTTATTTTCTTCTCTTGGTCAATCTTCCTCAATTTTGGAGCTGTTTTGGGGCTACCTCCATACACAATCTGGAATGGTGATCTACCAGTGCTTTGGTTGATAGAATTGTTGTAAGAAAATTCTGCCTGGGGTAAGATCAAGTCTCATCCCTTGGGTTTATCTCCTACCAAACATCTTAGTAGGTTACCCAGACTCCTATTAACAACCTCTGTTTTCCCATCTATTTGTGGATGGTGTGCAGAATTGAACTTCAACTCTGTCTTCAGCTTCTTCCACAAGGTCCTCCAAAAGTACCCCACAAATTTGGTGTCACGATCTAAAACAATACTCTTTGGCAGACCATGTAGCCTCACCACCTCTTTGAAGAACAAGTCAACAATGTGGACTACACCATGGGTCTTCTGACATGGAATGAAATGTGCCATCTTTGAAAACCT
Organism: Sequoia sempervirens; assembly: GCA_007258455.2. Lineage (NCBI taxonomy): Eukaryota > Viridiplantae > Streptophyta > Pinopsida > Cupressales > Cupressaceae > Sequoia > Sequoia sempervirens. The sequence goes on from VDFB02271358.1 coordinate 490,010,272, forward strand.
ATCAACCACCACAAAGACAGAATCATTCCCTTGTTGTGTCCTTCGAAAACCAAGAACAAAGTCCATACTTATATCCTTCCATGGCCTCTCTAGTATAGGTAAGGGCTGATATAAGCATGTATTCTGGCTCACTCCTTTAGCCATCTGACATACCCTGCAGCTTTGTACAAACTTCTTCACATCCTGTGACAACTGAGGCCAATAATAATGCTCACTAATAATGGCAATGGTCTTATCTCGACCAAAATGTCCTGCCATTCCTCCACTATGCTTCTCCTTTATCAGCTTCTCCTTCATGGAACTCCTCAGATACACAATTGACTTCCCTTAAATAACATGCCATCCTGGATTATGAAATCCAACCACCTTGTCTTGTCCACTGTAACAGGTTCCTTGCAAACTTTCCAATCCTCTGCAAAATCAGGATCTTTTGCGTACAGTGTCTTAAGTTTATTTAACCCAACCACCTCAATCTGCATCTTTGCTATGCCCTTAATATTATTATACATCGGGTTATGAATAGTCGGCTTGTGGCTATCTTAACTCTCTATTAAGTCATATTATCATTAGTATATTGTTATTTAGTTGTTTAGGTTGGTCTAAGTATTATATAGGTGTGTCTAAGTCGGCCTAGGTGATATCCTTGGCATAAATAGGTATATATAGGAGGTTGTGAGTCTTATTTAATCATCAAGTGTGAAGTGTGTTCTCATTAGAGATATATGGAGGTTTCCCCCCTCGAAGTGGCTTGTTATTCTCAGTTATTATCAATTATTTACAGCATATTTCATATCATATTCTTCTATTGTGCAAGTTATTTCCTAACAAGTGGTATCCGAGCATGATCTTGGCACCATAGAGGCAAGGTTTTTCTCAATTTTGGAGGCGATTTTGGGAAGAGCATATCTTTCAGATTTTGGTGAATTTTTTTCTGATTTTTAAAGGGTTTTTGAAAAATATTTAGAAGAATCTACAGTCCATACTTTAGAAGAATTGGAGTAGAATTAAGTGAATTTTTGAAGAATTAGGGTTTCTACACTATTTTTTTGGAATCTACATATCTCGCACATATTGTTGAATTGGAGTCTAATTTTTATTGGGTTTTTGAAGAAATACTAAAGGATATTACAATAAAAATTTGAGAGAATTTAAGTTTCATTTGTGTGATTTATTTCAATATTAGTGGTTTCCATCATGACAGGGCCTGCAACAAGGGGTAAAAAGAATGTTGTCACTCCGGGGAAGACTCCTGATAAGGATGGTGTAACAATCGAGGATATTACTCATAATGAAGAAATCAATAAGGTCAAAGAAGAAATTTCCTCAATTAAGATGGATATGTTGGACATGCGAAACATGTTAAGCACCTACATAGCTGAATCAAGAAAGGAGTTCTCAAGCGACCAAGGTGAAAATTCTAGGTCAGCCACTATTGACACAAGCTTTAGTACTCCTATGGGATCTAGGAATTTATTTCCAGAGGTGGATATGTGCAAGTTTGATGGTAAGGATCCTCTAACATGGATAAACCAAATGGAGAATTTTTTTGAAGTACACCAAATCCCAAATGGACAAAAGGTCATGATGGCTTCCTTATATCTAGAACCAGATCAATTCATTTGGTATCGTTGGCTTTGCACTCATCGAAGAAAAAAGTGACTCACCATCTCATGGTCAATTTTTACAGAGGAACTCCAAGCACAATATAGCAATAGTGTCACAGACAACTTCTTCAGCCAGCTAGCTAAACTTCAACAAACAGGATCAGTTAAGGATTATATTCAGCAATTCCAAAATCTATCCTTAAGGGTGGATACAATTCTGGAGGAAAACTTGAATGACTTATTCTTGGGTGGTCTCAAGGATCACATTCAACATGAGGTACACATGTTTAGCCCTAGTTCCATAAATGAGTCTTTTATCTTAGCACGCAGGGTAGAGGAGAAATATTTGATTCCTAAGAAGCAAGGGGCTAATGTGACAAGAGAGAAAGGATGTTCAACACAACCTACTAAGTTGACTCCACAACAAATTGAGGAGAAAAGAGAAAAAGGCTTGTGTTTCAATTGTGATAGCAAATACAGTCAAGGACATAAATGTAGTGAAAAGAAATTTTTATATTGAAGGTCCCAATGAGGAAGAAGAGGAGGAACCCATACTAGAAGATGAAAGGGAGTCAAATGAGGAATCACATGATTCTCAACCAATCATTTCTTGTCATGCACTCTCAGGTTTTAGTGCTCCACAAACTCTCAAGGTGGTGGGGTTCCTAAAGAAGCAGAAGGTAATAGTGTTGATTGACTCAGGTAGTACTCATAATTTCATCAACAAAAGGTTAGCTACTCATCTAAATTGTTTCATATATCCAGCTCCAAAGCTTCAAGTTTTGATTGTAGATGGTGGTATAGTTAGTTGTTCAAGGAAGTGTCATAGTATTAAATTATCCATGGGAGATTATCAACTTGATACCCAATGTATGTGATATCCATGGGTGCAGCATATATTGTTTTGGGAGTACAATGGCTTACTACGTTAGGAACAATTGAGATGAACTTCCAAGAACTATTCATAAGATTTCAATCAGAAGGAAGGATAGTAGAGCTAAGGGGGTTGAAGGCAAAATTTCCACAAATGGTAAGCTCTCATCAAATGCAAAAATTGCTTAAGAAAGGAGTGGATGGATTTGTGGCCCAACTATGTTCATTAGAAGTCTCTCAATCTATTACTCCTACTCATCCAGATTTGCAAGCTATAATTGATCGTCACTTAGTTGTTCTTGGAGATATGCCTAAAGGACTTCCCCCTAAGAGGGATCATGATCATGCCATCAAGTTATTCCTGGGGATCCAACCACCGAACATCAGGCCTTATAGGTATCCACACATACAAAAGAGTGAGATAGAAAAAATTGTTGAAGAGATGCTAGAGGCAGGAATCATCAGGCATAGCCAAAGTGCTTACTCCTCACCGGTGGTGATGGTACGTAAGAAGGATGATACTTGGCGCATGTGTCCAGATTATAGAGTGCTCAACATGTACACTATTAAAGATAAGTTTCCAATTCCAGTCATTGATGATTTGCTAGATGAATTAAATGGAGTTGTGTTTTCTACCAAGTTAGATCTTAGATCTGGTTCTCACCAAATTCGGATTAAGGAGGAAGATATTTGTAAGACAGCATTTCAGACTCATGAGGGTCATTATGAATTTTTGGTGATGCCATTTGGTCTTACCAATGCACCATCTACATTCCAAAGTTTGACAAATTCCATTTTTAAGAAGTTCTTGAGAAAGTTTGTGTTAGTATTCTTTGATGATATATTGATTTACAGCAAGACTTGGGAAGAACATTTGCAACTTGTGGACCAAGCATTACAAATACTTGAAGATCATAAACTCTATGCTAAGCCATCCAAGTGTGCTTTTGGTCTTACAGAGGTGGAGTATTTGGGACACATAGTTTCACATGAAGGAGTAAAGGTGGACCCTAACAAAATTAAGGCTATCATGGAATGGCCTATTCCAAAAACCATTAAAAAACTGAGAGGATTCTTGGGATTGATAGGGTACTATAGAAGATTTGTGAAGAATTATGGTAGTATAGCAGCACCTCTCACCACTCTATTGAAGAAGGATTATTTTCATTGGAACGAGTCTGCTAAATACAACATTTGAGAGATTGAAGGAGGCTATGTGTACAACTCGTACTTGCCACTCGACTTCACCAAGGAATTCATTGTGGAATGTGATGCTTCTGGAAATGGGATAGGAGCAGTGCTCATGCAAGAAGGTCAACCAATTGCTTTTTTTGAGAGTCATCAATTAAAAGGTAAGAATCTACTAAAACCTATTTATGAGAAGGAAATGCTAGCAATACTCCATGCGGTGAAACAATGGCGGCCTTATCTATTGGGTAGACATTTCAAGGTTAAGACAGATCATGATAGCCTAAAATATTTTTTGGAACAATGACTATCTTTTGAAGAGCAACAAAAATGGGTCACTAAGATGTTAGGATATGACTTTGAGATTGTATATAAGAAAGGGAAAGAAAATATTGTCACAGATGCACTGTCAAGGAAGGATGAGAAAGATGAAGCCTTATTGTGTGCCCTTTCAATATTACAAGCAAATTGGGTGGAGGAAGCCAAAGCAGAGTGGCAAAATGATGTTGCGACAAGTAATCTCATCGAGCAATTAAAAAGTGATCCTAGTAGTTCAGATAAGTTTTGTTGGAAGGGAGATACTCTTTGGTATAAAGAGCATTTGTATCTCTGCAAGAATTCCAACCTTAAAATCAAGATTCTCACAGAGTTGCATGAGTCTCCAATGGGTGGTCATTCAAGATTTTTGAAGACATATCATCGAGTCAAGCAAGATTTCTTTTGGGAAGGGCTAAAGGGTGATGTTCAAAAATTTGGCTGAATGTTTGGTGTGTCAAAGGCATAAAGGGGAGACAATTAAGACACGAGGTCTCTTGCAACCCTTATCTATTCCTAGCGTTGGGAAGAGATATCCATGGACTTCATCACAGGGCTTCCCAAATCTAAAGGTCATAATGTCATCATGGTGGTAGTTGATCGGCTCACTAAATATGCACATTTCATTGCATTAGCACATCCTTTTACAGCAAGTGTAGTGGCTAAAGCTTTTTTGGAGAATATCCAAAAGCTACATGGTACACCTAAAGTTATGGTTAGTGATCGTGATCCTATCTTCACTAGTCACTTTTGGAAAGATTTATTCTCATGTTTTGGTACTCAATTAGCTCTTAGCTCTTCATACCACCCTCAATCAGATGGGAAAACAGAGGTTGTTAATAAGTGTTTAGAAGGATATCTATGTTGTTTCACTTCAGAGAAATAGTCCCAGTGGGTAGATTGGCTACCACTTGCAGAATGGTGGTATAACACTTCTTTTCATAGCTCATCAAAAATGTCTCCATTTTTGGCACTTTATGGATATCATCCTCCTTCCATCACATCATCAATTAAGGTGTCCCCAAGAGTTCAGGTAGTAGAAGACCACTTGCTTCATCAACAACAAGTACTTTTGGGACTCAAGGAGAATTTAGCCATGGCACAAAATCGAATGAAACAACAGGCAGACCAACATCGTAGTGAAAGAAGTTTTGAAGTTGGGGATTGGGTCTTCTTGTGATTGCAGCCTTATAAGCAAATCTCACTAAAGCAAAAAAGAAAGAATAATAAGTTGTCTCCAAAGTATTATGGTCCATACCAAATCATGCAGAAGATTGGTAGTGTTGCTTAAAAGCTTGAGTTGCCACCAACAACAAGGATACATCTAGTTTTTCATGTTTCCTATTTGAAGAAGGTAATTGGGCATAATATTCCCACTCAAACAACACTTCCCTAGTTGGATGAAGAAGGGAGAATCATTTTGGAACTAGAGTGCATTCGTCAAACACGCACAAAGAAGCTGAGGAATAGAACTATCACTGAGTATCTCATCTAATGGAAGAATTTACCAGTTGAAGATGCCACATGGGAAGACGAGGAGTTCATTCAAAATTTTCCAAACTTGATTAGCATTGAGGACAATGCTTCTTTGAAGAAGGGGGGCATGCTATGCCCTTAATATTATTGTACATCGGGTTATGAATAGTCAGCTTGTGGCTATCTTAACTCTCTATTAAGTCATATTATCATTAGTATATTATTATTTAGTTGTTTAGGTCAGCCTAAGTCTTATATAGGTGTGTCTAAGTCGGCCTAGGTGATATCCTTGGCATAAATAGGTATATATAGGAGGTTGTGAGTCTTATTTAATCATCAAGTGTGAAGTGTGTTCTCATTAGAGATATTTGGAGGTTTACCCCCTCGAAGTGGCTTGTTATTCTCAGTTATTATCAAGTATTTGCAGCATATTTCATATCATATTCTTCTATCGTGTAAGTTATTTCCTAACAATCTTTGTCATCAATGTATGCCTCCTACTTAAGGCATCTGCAACCCTATTTGACTTCCCACTCCTATGTTTCAAAACAAAGGTATAACTCTGCAAAAACTCTACCCATTTCATATGCCTCTGATTTAATTTTCCCTGACTAGTTAGGTACTGCAAGGCCTGATGATCAGTATATAGAACAAATTCCTTCGGTAGAAAATAATTTCTCCATTTCTTTAATGCTTGAACTATTGCATAAAATACTTGATCATATACAGAATACTTTCTTCGCATCATTTAACTTTTCACTGAAATAGGCAATGGGCTTACCTTCTTGGCTCAACATTGCTCCAATGGCACAACCACTAGCATCACAACCACCTAAAACACCTTGTTGAAATCTGGGAGGGCTAGAATAGGTTGCTCTGTTACCTTCTGCTTCAATAGTTCAAAACTCCTTGCCACTCCAATGCTCCAGTTGAATTATTTTCTATCCCCTTTCATTGTTTTAGTCAGGGGTCCACAAATACTACTAAAGTTTCTAATGAACTTTCTATAAAAACTAGCCAAACCATGGAAAGATCTCACCTCGGTAGTAGTTCTTGGGGTAGTCCATTCCAAAATAGCCTTCACCTTCTTTGGGTCCATCTTGAGACCTTCTGCTGAGACAACAAACCCCAAGTACACTAACTCCCTCTTCACAAAACTGCACTTCTTTAGATTAATCAACAGTTTCTCTTCTCTTAACTTCTCAAAGGCTCTCTGAATATTCATCAGATGCTCATCCAACATCTTACTAAAAATCAAAATATCATCTAAATACACAATAACAACACTTCCCATAAATTCTTTTAGTACCTCGTTCATGAGCCGCATGAATGTGCTCGGTGCATTGGTTAGCCCAAAAGGCATGACTAACCACTTGTAGAGGCCCTCTTTGGTCTTGAAGGCAGTCTTCCATTCATCTCCCTCTTGAATCTGGATCTGGTGATATCCGCTCTTCAGATCAATCTTTGTGAAGTACTGAGCTCCACTCAAACAGTCCATCAGGTCATCCATCCTTGGCAGGGGAAATCTATACTTGATTGTTATCTTGTTTATGGCTCGAGAATTTGTACACATCCTCCACTCCCCATCCTTCTTTGGTGCTAGTACTATAGGTACTGCACATGGACTCAAACTCTCTCATATCAAACCCTTTCTCAACAACTCTTGAACTTGTTTGTTCAACACCTCATTTTCTGTTGGAGTCATTCTATGAGCTGCCTTATCTAGCAAACTAGCTATAGGAATCAAGTCAATCTGATGACTAATCTTCCTTATTGGTGGTAAACCCTCGGTACATTATCAGAAACAATATCTTGAAACTCATCCAACATCCCAAAAACTTCTTCTGGAACCTTCTCACTATCCTCCTTACTCACTCTAGGAATCAATGCATAACACACACGCTCATGCTTCATACCTTCTAAAAATTTTCTTCCATCTACATAACAAATTATAGCACTACTGCATACCTTTTCTTCGGTCTCCTTTAGGGGTTTCAACTTGTGACGAACCCCATCCTTTGTCAAGGAATAAGTGTTTGCATGGCCATCATGTATAGCTTGCCTATCGAACTGCCATGGCCTCCCCAACAACATGTGACATGCATCCATGGGGATGATATCACAGAGTACCTCATCATGGTAGCTCCCGATCTTGAACTTTACTAGGCACTGCTCATTGAAGAACTTTGTGGTCTTTCTGCAACCAAGCAATCTAATATGGATGCAGGTGCCTTTCCCTCTTTAGCTTCAACTTTGTGACCATCTCTTCTAACACCAGATTATCAGTGCTCCCACCGTCAATAATGACATCACAACATTTTCCTTCACACTTGCACCTTGTGTGAAACAGATTCTTCCTTTGTTCTAGTTCCTTTTCCTTAGTCACCAGGGCTCTCCTAATCACTAGGGCTTCTCCCCTTTCAGCATCATCTGAATGTTTAGATTGGGCCTCCTCATCTGCATGCGAAACCCTTCCACAACCTTCTAGCCTTTTGTCTACCCTTCCTTGGTGTTGTGGACATTCATAGGCTTGATGCCCTTCTTCACCATACTGGAAACAGGTTCCTTTGAAACCACCTCTTCCAAATCCTTGTCTGTATCTCCCTTGTCCTCTACCTCTTTGATCACCACTGTTTTGATCACGAAGGTGGTAGATGTTGTCATTCCTTTGACTTCAGCTAGTACCCACATCTTCACTTTTCTTTTCATCATCATTTCGGCTTCCTGAAGGTTTTCCACTACCCCTTCCACTTTGACCTCCTCGTAATTTTTGCTTACCATCAAATCTTATGTTCAGCTTCTCTTCCACCTTCAAAGCAAACTGATACACATCCTCAATGGTGGTCATTTTGACTAGGCTTAACTCCTCCTAAATGCTCGGTCGTAACCCATTAAGATATTGGGCTACCTTCTCCTTATTGGCCTCTGTGTGGCATGTTCTAATGATTATCTTGTGAAAATATTCAATATATTCTTTCACAGATTTGCTTCCTTGCTTCAACCCTTACAATTTCTTCAACAGATCTAACTCATAGTCCACTCATATGAACTGCTTCAGTTTCTCTACCATGCAATCCCATCTAGTGATATTTCCTTTTCCTCTTCGATTTCTTTCCAATTGGACCTCTTTCCGCCAAATACTGGCATGGCCCTTTAGCTTCATTTTCACAAATTTGACCTGATCTAGGTCCTCTATTTCCTCATACTCAAAATATTCTTCTAGCTCGTTGATCCAATCGATCAACTCTTTCGGGTTCAGACTTCTAGAATAACTGGGGACTTCTGATCTGGGTCTTTTCTTGAACTTCAAAATGGCCCTTATTAGCTGCATTTGGTCTTGATCAATTGCTTCTTCTTCCTCTTCTACATTTGGACCTTTTTCCTCTACTTCATCCTCACTTTCCTCCCTCGGGTTTAACCCTCTTCTCAACTACTCTTGTAACGCATCATTCTATCTTTGGAGGGCTATCCGTGCATCTCTTCCACTAGCATTTTTGCTGCCTCGACCACCTCTGGCACCACCACGCCTACCAGGCATCACTCTTGGAGGCATCTTTCTTGACCTCGACGCACAACCATGGTCTTGGTGCAAACTTTCTCATGATTGGTGATCTGTCCACACGCTCAAGAAAACCTCGCTCTAATACCACTTGATGAGGGCACAACCCAAGACTTAGAAAATAACCCACAAACAAGAGAATAATTTTATTATTTAGAAAATGGAGCTACTTACATGTAGAGGATCTCAAATCCCCAAGTTCTACAACACATGCAAGTTACAAAAAGCTACAGAATAACCCTTTCACAATATGCGAGTTTGTCCCCAAAAAGTTGCCCAAAAATTAGTAACTCACCCATAAATAGAGCTACTCTTTAGTTTGGAGCCAAAAAAATATTCAAATTTGAGTTTAGGCACTTTGGTGCCGAAAACATACAACTTGAAGTTCAAATTTCAAAAGAACATTTGCAATTGTATCTTCTAGAAAGTGCGCCAACTTCCCAGAGCCATAACTTTTGATCCAGGACTCTGATTCACAAAACGTTTGAACTGTTGGAAAGGTCTCAAAGTCAATAACACACTCAAAATTTGATATGCCAATTTTGGAAAGTTTTGGGGCTGATCTGGGAAATCTAAGTGCCTCAAATCTAACTCGAAAGATTTTCAGGTGCAAATTTGGGAAACTAAAACTACAATATCTTTCAACCCATGAATAGAAAATAAAAACCGTAAATTGGGAATTTCATTATGATGAAATGGGTATCCAAAAATGTAAAAACATCTAAAAACTAAGAAACTTGAAATTTAACTATTTTTGGGTGATGTAAGATTGCCCTTACACCACTGGATGCTCCTGCATAATTGTATTGGATATATTTGACATTGTATGTCTATATGAAATTCAAGCGTAAGCCTATATGGCTATTTTGTAGCTATATTTTATACTTATATCGACATAAATTGATTTATGTGTACATGGCTATTTGGTTAATACAAATTTTTTTATCGATGGTGTCCATATTTTCTCTATTTGACAATGTCAAAAGCATGGTTGCATATAGATTAGGCAAAAGAATTTTCCTTTTAGATTAGCAATGCATGGGAGTTTCAAAAAGTATCCTTGATATTACAAAAAGATATGTGTTTATACCATAGCAGAAAAAATATTATGGGAAAAAAATCGGCAAATCAAAAGTATAAGATTTTTTGAAAAAATCGAAAAAAAATCAAATTTAAAAAAAAAGGTAAAAAAAAGTAGAACAAGAGATAAAAAAAATTTCAAAAAAATTTAAAGGCATTTCCATGGCATAGAGATATAGAGAGAAAATAAAATAAAGATTTTAACTAATAAATTGTTAAAAAAATATTTTTGTATTTTATATTCATATCGTTGATTACATTGCATTGCACATATTTCAAACTCAAAGCATTGCTTCACATTACATAACTGATAACTAGATGCTGATAGATGAAAAAATTTCAATTACTATATAGTTTTTAAAAAGTCAACCTAAGCAGTTATGCAATTACTTCACATTGCATAACTAATAACTAGGAGCAGCTCCTAATTGCATTTGCTTGTCATGGCATTCTATGAGACCACATTTCTTTGAGGCATTTTTTCAAACAATTCATTGCCTTGTCTATACTACCACATTTTTGATACATGTCTACCAAAGCATTTTGTCAAGTAGTTCACTGCCTTGTTGCTATGGTTGAAAGCCTAAAACAAGTGCTTTTGAACAAGCTATGGATGCTTTGAAAAAATCTATCAAAAGCATAATAGTAAGCAATATCATAGACAAGGCAGTGAACTCTTTGAAAAAATGCCTCAAAGAATGAGGTCTCATGGTGATGGAATGCCATGACAATCAAATTCTTTTGATTGTCATGGCATTCCATCACCATGAGACCTCATTTCTTTGACACATTTTTTTCAAAGAGTTCATTGCCTTGTCTATGCTAACACATTTTTCATACATGTCTATCAAATCATTTTATCAAACAGTTCATTGCCTTGCTGCTATGGCTAAAATCCTAAAACAGGTGCTTTAAAAAAATCTATGGATTGTCATGGCATTCCATCACCATGAGACCACATTTCTTTGAGGCATTTTTTCAAACAATTTGTTGCCTTGTCTATGCTACCACATTTTTCATACATGTTTACCAAAGTATTTTATCAAACAATTCACCTCCTTGCTGCTATGCTAAAAGCCTAAAATAGGTGCTTCAAAACAAGCTATGGATGCTTGGAAAAAATCTATAAAAGAATAATTTAATAAGCAATAGCATAGACAAGGCAGTGAACTGTTTGAATAAAAGCCTCAAAGAAATGTGGTCTCAATGGTGGTGGAATGCCATGACAATCCATAGAAATTTGCTTGTCATGGCATTCATCATGGCATTCCATCACCATGAGACCACATTTCTTTGAGGAATTCTTTCAAATAGTTCACTGCCTTATCCATGCTACCACATTTTTCATACATGTTTACCAAAGAATTTTATCGAATAGTTCACCTCCTTGCTGCTATGGCTAAAATCCTAAAATAGGTGCTTCCAAACAAGCTATGGATGCTTGGAAAAAATCTATCAAAGCATAATAATAAGCAATAGCATAGACAAAGCAGCGAACTATTTGAATAAAAGCCTCAAAGAAATGTGGTCTCAATGGTGGTGGAATGCCATGACAATCCAGAGCAATTTGCTTGTCATGGAATTCGTCATGCCATTCCATCACCATGAGATTGTTATCACCTAGAAATGCAACCTATGCAAAGTTGTAACTGAGCTTTCTAGTGAAACATTAGATCACTCTGAGGCTGTGGGTCACCTGAGATTAGAGTGAACCTCTAGAGAAGGCCGGCTTCCTTTGTGTTATCACCTAAACTATTGATTCTTTGATGGTAAAGGGAGAAGGAAAATTCATAAAAATGGAACTAAACTTATGGTGATACACTGTATTAATAAGAAATCATGAAACAGACACAGGAAGAACATACACTTGAAAGCCTAATTGCTATTCTCAGAGCAACTTATTTTAGATTTAATGACTCAGTCCTAACAAGTTTGGTCTACATACATATCTTGGGAAGGAAAGATTAATTTCACAACCTTAAGACATAAGTGCAGAATTATAAAACACAGTTAAAGACTTGCATGTTCAAAAGAAAGATACAGAAATGAGAATCAATACAAAAATGAACACAAACTTTCAAGGTAAACTCTATGTTGTATTCAGGATTCCAGTTGAGTTACAGAAAGACATACATTAATTGAGAAAGGATTGAGTAAAAAAAAATCACTAACTCTTCAAAGTGTGTAATCAGAACTCTCTACAAAAAGGAAAAAATGCCTTATATACAGACCGTATCGGCCCCTTAGGGCTTACAAAAAAATAATATTCGGGGCCCAAAAAATGGCCCCTTAGATTTTTATTGAATTTCAAGCTACACCCTGTGCGTCCATATTGGTGTCAAAAAATTGCCTTTAATGGACTCCCTCCTTGAACATATTGCAACCACCGCCTTCACTTCTGCCACTTGTGTCCATCTTTGAATCTCTCTACAGTCGAGCTTCTTTGAATACTCCTGAGCTCCAAACAGATAACCCATTTCCTATCATTCTGTTGATCTTCTTCATTTGGTTGAGCCGCCATGGTTTGCTTTTGGCTTTCTCTGATTGGTGAGTGATCTACACGTAGAATCCTGGGCAGTCAAAACTTCTCCTGAAAAGAATTGCATCTCAGCAAGACACTGGAAGTGTCTCACCAATGCGATTAGGTGTCTCTGTAGCTATTGGCATATCATAGAATAGTTGGTGAGAGCTCATGGCGAGCTTATTTCATTTACCCTGAGCTTACTCTTCTCCCATGGGCTCGAGCTCCTTTGGTTTTCAGTGAGACCTTACTAGGTCGGCAAGACCTTATGGAGATGGCTTTGTCTTGTGGCGAGCTCCTTTGTAGTCGGCAAGACATCCATGTGTCGGTGAGACATTGTATCGAAGGCAAAATGTTACCTCGAACGCTCCTCATCTTCACTGAGCTTTGCATTCCTTTTGCTGAAACTTTTCATTCGCTGAGACATCATAATGTCGGCTAGACATCATCCCGACTGTGAGATGTTACACCGAGGGCACCAACCCTTTCTGATAGCCTTTCCTTCATGTCAGGGAGACATTCTTACTTCAGTATAATCTTATGCCGAATTCTTCTTTCTTGGTGAAGTATTTTCATTGTCGGCGGGACTCCTGTTGAAGGCAACCACATCAAGACCACCCCCTCCTCTTTTGGCAAGACCATCTCCACTCATCGAGACCACATGCCGATAGGGATTACCTACGCCGATGAAGCACCTCATGAGTTAGTCAGTGAGACTCGACTCATTCGGTAAGACCTCTCAGTGGGGAACACAACTCATGCCGATATGTCTTTCCACTGTCAACAAGACTACATGAATGTCATGCCGAAAGGTGCTTGTATATAAAATCAAATCGTTATGACATCAAAAATTTCTTGCCGAAAGGAAACACAGACATTTCAAAAATGGATCAAGGGGACACTACCATTCTCATGCCGATACATTCCCTAGTTTGAAGCATTCGGACCTAATGGAACCCCTATCACATGATATTCTACCTGATTGAGCCTGAGGGTAAAAATTAGGTAACATTTCTAGCAAGCTTTGCTGGATGTTTTCCTGCTAAACAAAAAGACCAGTAGTCTAGGCTTATCCATTGGGCATGGAGTCATTAGAAGGATCAGAAAACAAAAATAAAAAAAATATTAGTTTTGCACATGGCCGCAACTTGCTTGAGATCCACAAGACACAACAGGTTGCCAGAAGTAAAACAAAATAGGGGAAAATGAAAGAGAAAATACTATGCCATCTCAGCACCCAAGAAATAGAAAATAATTAGCCTGAAGTGTAGAAGCACTTATTGAAAATATAAACCTAAACTAATACACACAAAAGAGGAAACCTATCAGATTTGAAAATAGGGTTTAAGGTGTATCCCATTGACTGGGATAGGATGTACTTCCCCATTTGTTGTAGCTAGCTAATAAGCATTGTGATCCTTACAATCTCTGATAAGGAATGGACCTATCCACATGTTATTGAACTTGGTGTGATGGCCTAACTTACTTTTCAAAACATCCCATTTTAGCACGAGATCTCCTACCTTGAAAATTTTCTCTGTAGCCCTCTTGTCAAATGTTCTTTTTGTTTGGAGTTGATGATACTCCAAGGTTTTCATTACTTTGTCCCTTAATTCTTCGAGCTCCGTGAGCTTTGCATACCTCATAGACATGGGGTCCTGTCTCTCAAACATTTCCAACTAGTGAACAATGTCTAGAGCTAGAAGCTCCACAGATAGGGGTAATATTGCCTCTTTGCCATAGACCAACATATATGGTGAATTACCAATAGACCTCTTAGGGGTCACTTTGTTTGCCCAAAGTGCATTCTTTAAACTATTGTGCCAGGTCCTTTGATTATCCTCTATGGTTCTTTTAATGATCCTGATGAGGTTCTTATTTGTGCTTTCAGCTAAACCATTACCTTGAGGGTAATAATTTGAAGATGTGCTCAAATGGATGCCATGCTTAACCGCCCAGTCAGTTAATCTTAATCCTACAAATGCAAGAGCGTTATCAGAAATGATAGAGTTAGGCACTCCAAACCTAGTGACTATATCTTCATAGAAGCTCAAAATTGAAGACTCTTTTGGTTCTTTTAAAGCCACTGCTTCTGTCCACCTTATAAAATAGTCAGTGGCTATAAGTACCCATTTGTGACCAGCACTAGAAGGAGAATTTATTGGCCCAATGAAATCAATGCCCCATCTCATGAAGGGCTACTCCACTTGAATTGGATGCAGGGGCATAGTAGACAGTTTTTCCTTTCCTAAAAAATAAAGCACATTTGACACACTTTCTTGACCAAGAATGTGCATCTTTGAACAAGCTGGGCCAATAGTAACCAACTCTCATGATTTTCCAGGCAATAGTTCTTGGGGCAAAGTGACCTCCCGCAGCTCCATCATAAAATTCATGAAGCACCTTTTCAACCTGTTCACTGTGAATGCATCTTAGTAGGATGCCATTCAGATCCCTTTTAAAAAGAACATTATTTATCAGCACATATAGTATGGACTGTAGCCTAAAGTATCTTCTTTTAGCTCTGTTCAAACCATATGGACACTCACTAGTCTGTAAGAAATGTGTCATATCTTGAACCCAATCAGTTATCCCCATAGGCACATCATCTTGAGCATTTTGAAACTCATTTGTATTAGTAAACACAACATCCTTTTCTAATTCAGTTTTGTTGTTTAACCCTGTAGCAAGTTGTTCACAGAGACCCTTACCTCTAACTAATTTGGTGATCTTGATATCTACATCATACTCCGTGACCTTAGTAATCCACCCTGCTCTTTTTTCATTCAGATCTTTATTCAACAAAAATTCCTTCACACTTGCATGTGCAACTAGAATATGAACCTTATTTTTTGAAAGCAAAGTTCTAAACTTATTCAAACTTCTGATCACAGCAAGAGCATGCTTCTCAACAAATGTATACTTCTCTTTATAATCAACAAGTATTTGACTGAAGAAAGCAATGGGTTGTTCTAAATTATCCCTATTCTTCTGAACTAGCATAGCAGAGATTGAACTACTACTACCAAAAGCATATAAAAAGAAATCTTTAGAGAAGGTTGGGTTTACCAACGTTGGGGAAAATGCTAATGCCTCCTTGATTTCTCCAAAACTATGCTTTGCCTCCTTTGTCCAGCTGAAAACTGCATTCTTCTTTAACATGGCTGTCAAAGGTTGTAACAGGTTTGCAACATCAAGGATAAACCTTCTCAAAAAGTCAATTCGCCCCAAAAAGCTTTACAGACCCTTCTTGTGATTTGGTAATGGTAGCTCCAATATAGCTCTGACTCTTTCAAACTAATGGCAACTCCATATTTTGATACTATATGGCCTAGAAGCTTACCTTCATGAACTGCAAAGATACTTTTTGTAGGATTGAGGGATATCCCATATTCTCTACACTTTTCAAAAACTTGCTTGAGGTGTGACAAATGTTCATCAGATCTCTTGGAATAAACTGTAATGTCATCTAGATAAATTAGCATAATCTTATTGATCACGCTTTGGAACGCCATGTCCATGGCCCTCTAAAATGTGGCACCAACATTAGATAAACCAAAAGGCATCCTTTTATATGCCATAGTGCCCCACTTAGTTGTAAAAGAGTTTTAAACTAGTCTTCCTCTTTAACCAGCACTTGATTATAGCCCGAAAAAACCATCTAACAAGGAAAATATCTCAGAACCAATAACTACTTGCAAGAATTGTTCCATGGAGGGTAGTGGGTAGTGGTATTTTAAAGATACTCGGTTAAGATCCCTCAAGTCTACACAGTGTCTTATATCACCATTTTTCTTCCTAACTGGTACAAGGTTAGAAACCCATGAAGTATGCTTAATAGGAAAGACAATACCCCCCTCAACTAATTTGGTCAACTCTTTAATCATTAAGGGCTCAAGCTTGGGATTCAAGGGCCTTTGTTTCTACCTTACTGGCTTGGCATTAGGTTCTAACTCAATTATGTGCTGAGCAATATGGGGATCAAACCCTTTCAAATCTAAATATTCCCAAGCAAAGACATCATAGAATTCTTGACATAAAGCAACAAAAGTTTGTTTATCTTCATGTGAACAAATTTTGCCTATCTTAAGAAGTTTACCTTTGAAAATCTCCATTTCTTCATAGTGTTCTTTGATTTGCAAGCCAACTCTACCCTTTTTAAGCTGATCATCAGTATTGAAAATTGACTCTAAGGTAACAAGGCCTTTGGGTAATTTATTTGTCTTTAGCTGTATGACTTGATCACCATACTATTGCTTGAGTTTTGCTTGATTCACCATGGAGAACTGATCTTCCTCGAGCAAGAAAGAAAGGATTTTCTCATCACTGTCAAAAACTTTCCAGTGAATTGTTATCAAGAATTGATGGTCTGACCACAACCTTCACATACTGCTGCACTTTCTCTTTTCTAATGTCATTTGGAATGTTAATATGTGCTCCAATGGCTGCAAGCCTGTCAGCATGCTTGTTCTAATTTCTTGGAATAGACACTAAATTAAAGGCATCAAATTCCTCAAGCATGTTCCACACTCTGTTCCTATAAGACTTTAGTGTGTCATTTTTAGCTGCATTCTGGCCCCTTACTTGATTAACAATTAATTCATTGTCCCCATAGACTTTCAAGCTAGTTATTCCTTTCTTCCTTGCCCACTCTAGACCTTGAACAAGGCCCTCATATTCAATAGTGTTATTGGAGCATGCAAAAACAAAACAGAATGTAGAGTAGTACCTATCACCTTGTGGAGAAATCAAAATTGCACCTCCTCCTACTCCATTCCTATTTCTGGAACCATCGAAGAACATCTCCCAAAGTTCTTAGTGGCTGCAACAACTGATTTGCATTTTTCTCTAGTTTTGGAGTCTCTATGTCAGGCTAAGGAATGACATAGTTGCCCATACCAACATCTTGAATGAGGTCCTCAAGATTGTCTAATACATTTTCAACTACCCATTCATGCAACAGCACATCAAGAACAACTTTTGATTGGAGTTCTTGAGCAGCAGCTAGCTCATTGTTAGTAAAAGGAAAACAATTTGCATTTGTAACAGAAGGAGCAGCATTGAAGGGACTTGGGTTATATGGCTCAATATGATCCTTGGCCAACCTTTCAGATTTAATAGTAACCTTGGTTCCATATCTTGTTCTAAATAGCATATGTGACCAATTAGCTGACACAACCACCTAGCTTGTGTTAGAGTAATAAGTTATTATGCTCAATTAATTACATCACATTGATTAATTAATTAAGTCACTTATTCCTCTTTATTACTTAAGCTAAACTTAGGCACATTAATAATTAATTAATTATTAATTATTAAGTGTGCACACTAGGGTTAAATTTAGGGTTTCTTGATCTCCTTCATAAGGACTAATAACTTTGTAATAACAGATTCTCTTAATGCATTTTTACTGAGAGGTTTTACAAAACATCTTCTTTGGTTCTGCATGTATTTTGCATGTGACAGGTATTCATTTGCATGCAGGTGATCTTGGATTCTAACATGGTATCAGACCTCCAGATCTGCAACTGCTTGTTCATGATCTGAAGATATGGCCTTTTAGTGAGTTTCAAGTGCAAGGGTTTCCACAGGTAATTTTTTGATTGAATCTGGGGGTATCCTAATTTTCTGGGCATTTTGGGACAAAACGGACCTCGCCATTGAGTCCGCAACACCCAAAAACCCCCATTTTCATATAAAATTTGTCTATTTTGGTGCAAGTTGGTCGAGAAGGCAAATTTTTTTTGTCTGGGGGGCTGTACGGCCTCCCCAGCATGCAGATTGAGGTGAGAAATTCAAAAAATATTCAAAAAAATGCACTTTCTTGGGTTTCGGGCTGACGCTTGCAGAGTAAAAGGGTCCACCGCCTGGCGACCACCGGCGGCCACCCATCCGCCACCGCCACCCGTGTCTCCACGCACCCTGCTCCACCAAACCGCAACCCAACCTCCGCCGAGATCTACCCCGCCAGGCCCTTCAGCTCCACCGACGGTCGTATGAAGAACCAGGGGCTCCGCCCCCCAAAAACCCTACAGCCCGCCAGCCCCTGGTCGCCCAAAGGACCAGGGGCCAAAAAATTTTTTGTAGGGGGTGTTTTTGTGCGCCGACGGCCAGAAGGCCGTCAAATTTTTTGTAGTGAACCGCTAACGTCAGCATGATGTCATCCGTACGGCCGGCCCTCATATGCCCCCTCCTAACCCCAGTTTGCCCTAAAGAAGCAATTTTTTTCTTTTGGTCATAACTTGGGCATACGGTATCGAAATCGGGAAAACGAGATATTGCCAGAAAGCTGGTTCCAAGCACTTTCTAGTAGTGCTATTTATTTTTTATTATTTTACTACTTTCCTATATTTATTGCTGTTTGAAGTCAGATGTACTTTTTATGTTTTTGAGCTCATAACTTTTTGCCACGATCTCCGTTTTGCACCTCGTTTGAAGCTTCAGAAAGGTATTGAGGAGCTCTAGGTTGCTGTCCATGCACTTTTTCTGTATCTATCCTAGGTTTATCAATTAGTCCAGATTTCGCCCGATAGGTTGTTTGGAAATTACTTGGATGTTTTGGCAGTTGGGAGAGTGCATCTTGCATCTTTGCACTTCATTTTCAGTAATACATCATTCAATAATTGTTTGCTGCTTCATAGATTCCAGAGTTGTTCATGTTTGGAGTTTTTGAGTGTTCCATGGCATCGAGTCTTCTGTTTCTTTATCATGATTCCTTGAGTCAATCAATGACTCTCATCTGGTTTCAGTAGTATACAGAAGAATATTTCCTTGCTTGCCTATATCAAGGTCCAGTGTTACTGTATAGAGTTCTTCCAGTGCTTCTTTGTAGCATGTTATCTCATTGTAAGGGGGGTTTTGTCCCACTGGGTTTTTCCTTCTCTTACTCATTCTTGAAGTTGTAAATGGGTACCTGATCAGGCCTAGTTGTCGGGACCCATCTTTGCTTTCATGCATCTTATTCTAGTGTTTTAGCTTCTTCCTAAGTTCATCTTAAGGGGGGGTGTTAGAGTAATAAGTTATTATGCTTAATTAATTACATCACATTGATTAATTAATTAAGTCACTTATTCCTCTTTATTACTTAAGCTAAACTTAGGCACATTAATAATTAATTAATTATTAATTATTAAGTGTGCACACTAGGGTTTCTTTTAGGGTTTCTTGATCTCCTTCATAAGGATTGATCACTTTGTAATAACAGATTCTCTTAATGCATTTTTACTGAGAGGTTTTATAGAACATCTTCTTTGGTTCTGCATGTCTTTTGCATGTGACAGGTATTCATTTGCATGCAGGTGATCTTGGATTCTAACAGCTTGGTTGTAAAGTCTCTTGATAAAAACAAGGAAAAGAAAGGTGGAAGGTTTATGAAACATGTCTTGAGGAACTAAAAAGTTAGGACAAGCATGGAGGGTAAGACTCAGATCCTTAATAATGCCCAGTGTACTAATGAAGGTACCGTCTAATTGGATTACTCCTTTTTCTAAAGGCTGATACTTTAGCCCAAGCTTGTCAGCAATTTGTTTTGGCATCACAGAGCTACTAGCTCCACTATCTACCATACAGTTATGAACTAACTTATCACCAATAATCACTGAAACGTAAAAGGGGGCTAGTTTGATTTCTTTTCCCATCTCTTTGTTGGGCCGCTTATCATTTTCTTGAGGACTATTGATCAAAACAGTCCTAACTTGACATATTGGAGACTCATATTGATCAAACATTTTCAAATTTGACAGGGCTGACTGCAACATATCCTTTTGACCTAGGATGGATAATGAGTCCCACATGGACATTGTGATATTCATTTTTTTCATATTGTCAAGGATGTTATAAGGTACAATTGGATTTACTTTAGGATATACCTTCATACTAGTATGATCTGCTTGCAGGTATGACTGCTCCTTGTCTGTGAGTGGCTAATTTATTTGCCAAACAAGAGCCACTTGAGGGGTAGATGGTTCTACAGTCACTGCTTTTCCTTTGTCAGCCACTTGACCAAGTTCAAAAGCTCTCTTCTTTGCCCTGGTATTAGCTGCAACTGGAGGACTATCTTCATTCAACCCACATAATTCTTGACCTTGCCAGTTAAGTAGGGTAGTATCATTGTTAAATTGGTCCTGGTGTTGTGGGGATGCATCATTGCTTGCACCCTACTACGAATTTGAAGCATTCTGTACCATAAGTGCCTGGTTGATTAGTTCGTTTGAGCAAGTGGCCTGATTATGAGGTTGGTTACAAGGGTAGCGCCACTCATAATCTGCTGCTAAGTTGTTTTGGATAGGAACCAGCTCCTTGGTTGCACTAACAGGGGCTATAGCATAGGCCTGAAAAGGCCTTGTGTTCACACTCTATCTTGGGCCCTGATAATTTCCTTGATACTGTTGTTTATTACCTTGATATGCTTGTTGTTGGCCTGAATTCTGGTGCTGATAAGGCCTACTATATGATTGCTGCTTCTCTAAGCTTACAAGCTTGTTACCAAAAGACTGCAATAGACTTTTGATTTCCTATAACTCATTTGGAAAACTGGAAGTAGCATTTTCTTGTGTTACAACAACTAGAACATCAGCTAGCAACATTGGCACAGCTGGTATAGGTGTGAAAGGAGGTATTTGCAAAGGAATGTTTGCATGAATCTCTGGAAATATAGACATTGGAGGCCTAGGAGCGAGTTTACCAGCTTGTATTAAGCTATTCTCAGCTCTGATTGCTATTTCGAAAGCATCTGGCAAGGACACTCCTCCCATTGACTGTATCATGACCGCTATATCGCTGTTCAGAGCCCTCAAAAAGTATAAAAAATGTGTATTTTGGAGGTGGCCTCACCGTTGCAAGGATTCTATCCCAAGTTCTTTGAAATATGAAGTTGAAGTCATTCATTTGCTCTTGTGGAGCCCTCTTAACTATAGTCAATTGTTCCAATAGAGATAAGTTGTCAGACCTATCTTGAAATTATTTATGCAACTTATCTCCAAAATCATCCCATGTTGCAATTGAATTAACTGGTAGGCTCCTATACCATTGCACAACTCTTCCCTTCAATGAAGCAGCTAGTAATCTCACTGCAACATCCTCTTGGGTTATGTGATGGACTCCACATAATGAAGCCACATCTCTCATGTGTTCAAGCGGGGTAGTTTGATCTTCTCCCGTGAAAATTGGTAAACTTTTCAAGGCTGCCATTGGAATGCCATTATGTTGTGCCAAATTCAATGGGCTCCCTCCATTAAAAGCAACAAAGGGTTGATTCCTTGGAGCGGCCATTGGAGGTGGCTAAGGAGGATTTGTGGGTACTATAAATGAAACTAAAGACATAACAACAATGTGTGATCCCACAGATGGAGGAGTGGATTGAGTTCTTCTAGAATAGATAATCGTTGTCTCTCACCTTCGTGTTGCTCTACCTTTCCTTCTTAGTGGTGACAGCTGCAAATATTCAAAGGGACCTGAGCTACCTCTTATCTAAAATTTTCTCATAAACTGTAGAAGGCACTGATTTCTGGGGTTCTTCTTCATTTTGGAGTCACCAAGTATGCCAAAGGACTTCTATAAAGTCTGAAATTCACTAGTTGCATACTAAACCAGCAATTCAATCTAGTTCACTATCCCACCGGGCATTCCAAAAACTATTGTCACCTAGAAATGCACCCTATGCAAAGTTGTAAACTAAGCTTTCTAGTGAAACATTAGATCACTCTGAAGCTGTGGGTCACCTGAGATTGGAGTGAACCTCCAGAGAAGGTCGGATTCCTTTGTGTTATCACCTAAACTACTGATTCTTTGATGGTAAAGGGAGAAGGAAAATTCATAAAAAATGGAACTAAACTTATGGTGATACACTGTATTAATAAGAAATCATGAAATAGACACAGGAAGAACATACACTTGAAAGCCTAATTGCTATTCTTAGAGCAACTTCTTTTAGATTTAATGACTCATTCCTAATAGGTTTGGCCTACATACATATCTTGGGAAGGAAAGATTAATTTCACAACCTTAAGAGATAAGTGCAGAATTATAAAACATGGTTAAAGACTTGCATGTTCAAAATAAAGATACAGAAATGAGACT
The DNA here is from genome assembly GCA_007258455.2 of Sequoia sempervirens. NCBI lineage: Eukaryota > Viridiplantae > Streptophyta > Pinopsida > Cupressales > Cupressaceae > Sequoia > Sequoia sempervirens. Next base: position 490,032,965 of record VDFB02271358.1, read on the forward strand.
CAATACAAACATGAACACAAACTTCCAAGGTAAACTCTGTGTTGTATTCAGGATTCCAGTTAAGTTACAGAAAAACATACATTAATTGAGAAAGGATTGATTAAAAAAAATCACTAACTCTTCAAAGTGTGTAATCAGAACTCTCTACAAAAAGGAAAAAATGCCTTATATACAGACTGTGTCGGCCCCTTAGGGCTTACAAAAAAATAATATTTGGGGCCTAGAAAATGGTCCCTTATATTTTTACTGAATTTCAAGTTGCACCCTACATGTCCATATTGGTGTCAAAAAATTGCCTTTAATGGACTCTCTCCTTGAACATATTGCAACCACCGCCTTCACTTCTGCCACTTGTGTCAATCTTTGAATCTCTTTGGAGTCGAGCTGCTTTGAATGCTCCTGAGCTCCAAATAGATAACCCACTTGCCTGTCACTCTATTGATCTTCTTCATCTAGTTGAGCTGCCATGGCTTGCTTTTGGCTTTCTCTGATTGGTTGAGTGATCTACATGTAGAATCTCGAGTGGTCAAAACTTCTCCTGAAAAGAATCACATCTCGACAAGACACTAGTAGTGTCTCACCGATGCAATTAGGTATCTCTGCAACTATTGACATATCATAGAAAATTCGGTGAGAGCTCATGGTGAGCTTATTTCATTTATCCCAAGCTTACTCTTCTCCCACGGGCTCGAGCTCCTTCAGTTTTCGGTGAGACCTTACCGGGTCAGCAAGACCTTATGGCGATGGCTTTGTCTTATGGTGAGCTCCTTTGCAGTTGGCAAGACATTCATGTGTCGGTGAGGCATTTTACTGAAGGAAAAATGTTACCCCGAACGCTCCTCATCTTCACCAAGCTCTGCATTCCTTTCGCTGAAACTTTTCATTTGCCAAGACATCACAAAGTCAGCCAGACATCATCCCGACGGCAAGACGTTACACCGAGGGCAACAACCCTTTTCAATAGCCTTTCCTTCATTTCGGGGAGACATTCTTACGTTGGTATAACCTTATGCCGAAGTCTTTTCGTTGTCGGTGAGACTCCTGCTGAAGGAAACCACATTGAGACCACCCCTTCCTCTTTCGGCAAGACCATCTCCACTCGCCGACACCACATGCCGAGAGGGATTACCTACGCTAATGAAGCACCTCATGAGTTAGTCAGTGAGACCTGACTCATTCGGTGAGACCTCTCACTAGGGACCACAACTCATGCTGATAGGTCTTTCCACTATCGCCAAGACTACATGAATGTCAAGCCAAAAGCTTCCTGTATATAAAAACAAATCGTTATGACATTAGAAATGTCTTGCCAATAGGAAACATAGACATTTCAAAAATGAATCGAGGGGACCCTACCATTCTCACACTGATATATTCCCTGGTTTGAAGCATTCAGACCTATTGGAACCCCTATCACATGATATTCTGCCTGATTGAGCCTGAGGATAAAAATTAGGTAATAGAGACCACATTTCTTTGAGGCATTTTTAAAAATAGTTCGCTACCTTGTCTATGCTACCACATTTTTCATACGTTTTTACCAAAGCATTTTATCAAACAGTTCACCTGCTTGCTGCTATGGCTAAAATCCTAAAATAGGTGCTTCCAAACAAGCTATGGATACTTGGAAAAAATCTGTAAAAGCATAATTTAATAAGAAATAGTATAGACAAGGCAACAAATTGTTTGAATAAAATCCTCAAAGAAAGGTGGTCTCAATGGTGGTGGAATTCCATGACAATCCATAGCAATTTTCTTGTCATGGCATTCCATCACCATGAGACCACATTTCTTTGAGGCATTTTTTCAAATAGTTCGCTGCCTTGTCTATGCTACCACATTTTTACGCCGAAGGTGTGTCCTATATGAGCTTTCCAAGCTCATTTTCCTCATGGATGGTTGAAAAGAAATGAGAGAGCCTAGTTAACACTAAAAGCAATCTCAGCCGCCCATCATTTTTCGTCAGTTTTCCGTCATTTTTCGGGTTGCTTTCACCATTTTTTCCTGTTTTCCCCGCCGCTACCGAGCGTCTTTATCTTTTTCTGCCTTTTTTTACTATTCTTTTTCCTGGTTGACGCCTACCATCCACGAGAACATAAATCTTGTTTTATTTGCACTTTTTATTTTTCCCCCACGTCGAAAAACTTTCTAAACTCATTGGTTGTTCTCACACCGGGAAAAAAACATGTCAGAAAAAGTCTTAAGTCATTTAAATGTGCCCCGCTGTAAACTTTAGGATTTCTATTTTTTTAGATTAAAAGTCTAATGAGCAGCATCTGAGATTAAAGCAAGGGCAGGGCCATCTAAAACAAGTTTCATTTTGATAGAGGTGGTAGTAAAATTTCACTTTGATCGAGTTTATTTAAACTAAAATGTGGGAGAAAAAGCATAATTATGGTTAAATTTGTCTCCTCACAAAGTTGATTTTTGAAAAGAATAATTATAAATGTATAGTGGGATAGTTGTAACTATTTTCTCTCCATTATGGCTCTAATAATAGGATTTAACATTAGACATCCTTTCTCTTATAAAATATAATAATTAATTAGTTTTAAATATATAATAAATAATTTAGTTTTTAATATATAATGCTATATTATATAACAATATAATAGTTAATACATAAATAATAAGTAGAATAATATAATATAATAATAATGACATAAATATAATAACATAATAATATAATAATAAATACATAAAATAATGACATAAATAATACATATTTATATAATAATATAATAGTTAATACATAAAATTTAAAAAACAAAATAATAATATTATTCTATAATAAAAAAATAATAAATTAATAATAATTTTAAAATCATTTTCTAAATGACCTATCAATTGATCTCACATACTACACAAATGTGTGCAAAAACATAAATCAATTTTTTCCTAATTAACCTTCCACACCTCTTCGGTGTACCCATTGCACAAGGTGCCATAGCTAGTTCATACATGTTTACCAAAGCATTTTATCAAATAGTTCACCTCCTTGCTGCTATGGCTAAAAGCCTAAAATAGGTGCTTCCAAACAAGCTATGGATGCTTGGAAAAAATATATCAAAGCATAATAATAAGCAATAACATAGACAAGGCAGTGAACTGTTTGAATAAAAGCCTCAAAGAAATGTGGTCTCAATGGTTGTGGAATGCCATGACAATCCATAGCAATTTGCTTGTCATGGCATTTTTCATGCTATTCCATCACCATGAGACCACATTTCTTTGAGGCATTTTTTCAAATAGTTCGCTTCCTTGTCTATGCTACCACATTTTTCATACATGTTTACCAAAGAATTTTATCAAATAGTTCACCTCCTTGTTGCTATGGCTAAAAGCCTAAAATAGGTGCTTCCAAACAAGCTATGGATGCTTGGAAAAAATCTATCAAAGCATAATTTAATAAGAAATAGCATAGAAAAGGCAACAAACCATTTGAATAAAAGCCTCAAAGAAATATGGTCTCAATGGTGGTGGAATTCCATGACAATCCATAGCAATTTTCTTGTCATGGCATTCATCATGGCAATCCATCACCATGAGACCACATTTCTTTGAGGCATTTTTTCAAACAGTTCGTTGCCTTGTTTATGCTACCACATTTTTCATACATGTTTACCAAATCATTTTATCAAATAGTTCACCTCCTTGCTGCTATGGCTAAAAGCCTAAAATAGGTGCTTCCAAACAAGCTATGGATTCTTGGAAAAAATCTATCAAAGCATAATAATAAGCAATAGCATAGACAAGGCAGTGAACTATTTGAATAAAAGCCTCAAAGAAATGTGGTCTCAATGGTGGTGGAATGCCATGACAATCCATAGAAATTTTCTTGTCATAGCATTCATCATGCCATTCCATCACCATGAGACCACATTTCTTTGAGGCATTTTTTCAAATAGTTCACTGCCTTATCTATGCTACCACATTTTTCATACATGTCTACCAAAGCATTTTATCAAACAATTCATTGCCTTGCTGCTATGGCTAAAAGCCTAAAAAAATTACTTTCAAACAAGCTATGGATGCTTGGAAAAAATTGATCAAAGCATAATAGTAAGCAACAAGCTATGGTCTCATGGTTTTTTTTCACTCGAAAATCAGTGTGATTTTATTCACATTTTTTTTTAGGTTATAAACACTTTTCTTTTTCTTCCAATTTTTTTGTTTTAAATGACATTCAAGTTTATGGTGGCTTTCTTGTTTATATGATGATATGTGATATTATAATCTTAATTCATGCTTTTAGGTTGCATATATATATATATATATATATATGATGATATGTGATATTATAATCTTAATTCATGCTTTTAGGTTGCATATATATATATATATATATATTACATGTTTTTTGTACCAATGAACCCAAAACGAATTGAACCCCCCTCCAAATTTTTTGGCCAAACTAGCATGTTTGGGTGAGAAAGAGGACCATTCCTAGTGTGAAAATGCCTATTGGAATGCATTGGAATAGTCTGTTTGGTCACATGAGTTGTAGAATAAAAGTTGCACCACTTTACAACTTTCCACTGCTTCCATTTGACAATTTTTCCATCAACTAAAATCTGGACACCACAGGAAAACCACTCTAAGATAACAAAAACTGAGAGAGGTTATTGTAGAGGGTCCCAATATGATTGCATGGGATCAAAGGAGAAGTTTCTAAGCATCACGGTGTCCGAGTAATCTCATGCTGAAGTTTGCAGCAATTTTTCCCTATGGACCCTTAAGGGATCGATCCAGTTGAACATAGATCGGAGGGATTCCGCATGTTTGGGTGTGAAAGAGGACCATGCCTAGTGTAAAAATTCCTATTCAGATGCATTGGAATAGTTCATTTGCTCACATGAGTTGCAGAATGAAAGTTGCACCACTTTGCAACTTTCCACTACTTGCATTTGACACTTTTTTCATCAACTAAAACTTCGACACCACAGGAAAACCACTCCGAGATAACATAAACCAAGAGAGGTTATTGTAGAGGGGCCAAACATGATCTCATAGGATTAGATGAGAATTTTCTAAGCATCACGACATCCGAGTAACCTCATGCTAAAGTTTGTAGCCATTTTGCCCTTTGGACCCTTAAGGGATCGATCCAGTTGAACGTAGTTCAGAGTGATTCTGTATGTTTGGGTTTGAAAGAGGACCATTCCTAGCGTAAAAGTGCCTATTCAGATGTATTGGAATAGTTCATTTGGTCACACCAGTTGCAGAATGAAAGTTGTACCACTTGGCAACTTTCCACTACTTCCATTTGACACTTTTTCCATCAACTGGAATTTGGACACCATGGGAAAACCACTCTAAGATAATAAAAAAATAGAGAGATTTTATTGTAGAGGGGCCCAAATTTATCCCATGGGATTAGAAGAGAATTTTCTAAGCGTCACGGTGTCTGAATAACCTCATGTTGAGGTTTGTAGCCATTTTTCCCTTTGGACCCTTAAGGGATTGATCTGGTTGAACGTAGCTCGAAGTGATTATGCATGTTTGGGTGAAAAAGAGGACCATTCCTAGTGTAAATATTCCTATTTGGATGTGTTGGAATAGTTTGTTTGGTCACATGAGTTGCAGAACGAAAGTTGCACCACTTTGCAACTTTCCACTACTTCCATTTGATGCTTTTTTCATCAACTGAAACTTCGACACCACGGGAAAGCCACTCCGAGATAATGTAAACTGAGAGAGGTTATTGTAGAGGGGCCCAATACAATCCCATAGGATTAGACAAAAATTTTCTAAGCATCACAGTGTCTGAGTAACCTCATGTTGAAGTTTGCAGTCATTTTACCCTTTGGACCCTTAAGGGATCGATCCAGTTGAATGTAGTTCAGAGTGATTCCGCATGTTTGGGTGCAAATGAGGACCATTCCTAGCGTAAATATGTCTATTAAAATGTGTTGGAATAGTCCATTTGGTCACACGAGTTGCAGAACAAAAGTTGCACCACTGCAACTTTTCACTGCTTTCATTTGACACTTTTTTCATCAACTGAAAACTGGACACCACGAGAAAACCACTCCGAGAGAATGAAAATTGAGAGAGGTTATTGTAGAGGGGTCCAACATGATCCCATTTGATTATACAAGAAGTTTCTAAGTGTCACAGTGTCTGAGTAACCTTATGCTGAAGTTTGCAGCCATTTTTCCCTTTGGACCCTTAAGGGATCGATCCAGTTGAATAAAGGGTGAATACTCTAAACTTATCCAAACCTTACCAAATCTTGGGGCAGCAATTATAAGGTGTCAAAACTTCAAAATACACAATTAGATCTCAGTTATACCACCGTACAATGGGTAAACCACAAAACCCTCTATTGTAGCCTAAACCTTAGGGGTTTATTGAAAATGATACTTCCAAAGCTAACCACAACCTAAAAATTACTCAAAAAAATTGTGATACCCTACACAAGCTCAAAAAATCATAAAATAATGCTACCCTACACAAAAAAAACAATTTAACTCTTCAAAACCACCATTTTTCTTAAAGAAAACTCACTTTTACACACATGGGTTTCACACCCATCTCACTTTCAGACCTCCCCAACACAAACACATCATTCCCACACCTTAATAATGTTAGTACAGACCCATTCCTCAAGTTACAGAGGCTACAAAAAGAGGAATGGGTCAAAAAGCCATTTTTATTGACTCAAAACCTTCAAATGTACAAGTTTGGGCCAGTTTTAGTAAATTGATGATATTCTACTCCTTATTTGCCTTGATGAACAAAACCTACTGAATGGTGCTCCTGCACCAATCATACATTGACCTTCTTGTCCCTCCTAAATTTTGGACCACATCCTTTATCTCCACATCAAACTCAACATCCTTGGTCTTCTTGGTTCCCACACCTTGATATGGTTATGTAAATGAAAATGAAGTAAAGTAATCACTGCCTTCTCTGTTGGATGGAAGAATGCATGCTTAATGTTTTGATACATAATATCAAATCTCTCTTTTGCTCTCATGGTTGAATATCGAAATCCACTATGGTGGGCCTCTAGAGTTCCAATCATCTTTCTTCCTCTTCCACCAAATGTTGGCTTGATCCACACATTTCCCAGCCTAATTGGCTTTGATTTTTGAAAGCTAAAATTTCTCCTGAGTCACCAATTTAGCTCTCTTTGCCTTTTCAAACTCTTTCATTGCTACAAATCATCTTTGGGATTTAATCATCTATACCACATGGTTGATGTGCTTTGAATCATTAGTAATAGTCTTCAAAATTGGCTACTAGTACAAGTTCATTCTGCTTTCATAATAATTTATAACCATGGAGTTCATCCATTCCTTGATGCCATCAAGTGAAGATTGAGGAATAGCATCAATGCGGAGTACATCCCGCTTGAAGTCTTTGAAATAAATAGCCATATCAAATTCCTTTTTCCCAAGTCCTACTCTCTCAAGGTTAATTCCATGAAAACCAAGCTCTCTAAATGGTACATATTAAAGTCTACTTCAAAATATTTTAGATGAGGCTTCTCCCATAGTTCTCTTACTCGCTTGACAAAACCTTGAAACTTTGTATTGATTTTATTTTTCCAGTCTCTCTCTTGTTGTTCTTCCTCAATTTCATCAAGATCATACATTGACCTTCTTGACCCTCCTAAATTTTGGACCACATCCATTACCTCCACATAAAACTGGACATCCTTGGTCTTCTTGGTTCCCATGCCTTGATATGCTTATGCAAATGAAAATGAAGCAAAGTAATCATCTCCTTCTCCATTGGTTGAAATAATGCATGCTTAATGTTTTGATACATGATATCAGATCTATCTTCTACTCTCATGGTTCAATACCAAAATCTAGTATTGTGGGCCTCTAGAGTTCCAGTCATCTTTCTTCCTCTTCCACCAAATGCTAGCTTGATCCAGACCTCTGCCAGCCTAATTGACTTTGTTTTTGAAAGTTGAATGGTGCATGAGCACCCACACCTCACCCTCAATTTGTGATGGTTTGATGGTAAATTGGGAGGATAGTTGGTAAATGTTAGTATGTTGAGGTCTTTTTTTCTTGAATAAGGTCTAATAAACCAATCTATTTTGATACACCTTTGGTTGTTTTAGTGAAAGGAAAATCCATTTTTCTTTATTCAGCCTGTATAGACTAGCAAGGTCTAAGTTTACTTTATTTTTTTTTATGGAGCCCATCCTCCTACTATGGTGAATTGTGACTTAGAGGAAAGATTTACAATGTGTTGTTTTCAAATTTCCTTAACTCTTTTAATAATGGTAAGGTATCTATAGGGTTGGTAATGTTGTTTTAGGTTGAGAATGCAGATTTTGGCTTGAAATGGAGGAACGAAAGTGATGTTTGTGAGATCTACTGAGTCTAAAGGCTAGGTGAAGGTTTATTATGTGTGTGCAGACCCTAAAAATATTTTTTGATGCTTTGGTGAGGTTTGGAAGGCCTTGGAGTTGTGAGATGCTAAAAACCCTATGTATTTGTTAGAAAATTGAGGGTTTTAATCAATTATGGCTTAGAGGTTGAGTGATTTTCTAAAACCTATGGAATTGGGAGTTTTGTGACCTATTTGATGACTTTCCAAGAGCTTGTTGGGTTACAAGAAGTGTAAAGAGCAGTTTGTTTGTAAAATAGGGCTAATTTTCTAGCCTTTTTGTAGGGCAGTTTAAAGGATCTCCAAGAAATTGCAAAGAAACATTGTATGTTTGGCTTGGGAATGGTGTTGGGGGTTTTAGTAGATGCTATATTGATGATGAGATGGTCCTTGAGAGGAATTCTCTAAAATTTAAGCCAAATTGTTCAGTTTCGAAGCGTTTTTGTTGGTAGTTGTTCCAAGATGGCCAAATGAAATAACAAAGGTTATTGATTTACTAAAATATGATTTGTTTGAGTCTTCTCCACCTTGACTTTGCATCACTAATGTTTCTCCTAAGTCACCAGTGTATCTCTCTCTGCCTTTTCAGACTCTTTCATTGCTACAAATCATCTCTAGGATTTAATCATTTGTACCACATGGTTGATGTGCTTTGAATCCTTGCATCTAAAGGAAATTTCATCAACATAAATACTGCTACTCTCTGAAGGTTAATAATCTCAATCTCACTAATAGTAGATTTACAACCATATTCAAACATTTTCCTTCAAAAGGCTATAAATTCAAATATTGACTTAAATAGCCTTTAAGAGGCTTTAAATAGCCTTTACAAATGATTCTACATCTTTCCAATCATGCCTAATTGTTCTTTTTGTAACTAACCTGACTTATTACATTATAAATCAATTGTGGATGTGTTATGAACTTATTCAATTGACAAAACTCATAACAAAAAACTAACTTAAAATATTTTTGTGAACCAAATTTGCTCAATAACCTTGGTGCCCCTACACAAAATTTCATTATTTTAGTAAATTTCATTACAAGTAAATATCATTAAAATGCCTAAGGTACTCTCTTCTCAGAGATATTTTACAATGTCACTCATACATTCGAGATTCTCTTATAATATCTACATCATAGGTTCTCATTTAGAGGTTAACTTTAAATGAGAAACTTGACATTCCCTCACAAAGCTTTGCACACTCTTTTATAATGGCTTGAAATAAAAATTGAGATTTGTCAAGATCATCAAAATAAGGATGTTGCATTGGTTTTTTCACTGAGATTCTCTTTGATGGCTCCAAAATTAGCATTTTCTACAAGGAGAGACCAATCAATTTTTACTAGTTTAGTTACAAATAGGCAAAGTAAAAGAATAAAAAGAAACGACTCATGTCCAAAATGGAAATGAAATGAAAATACATGGAAGGCACTTACAGATAGGCATGCCATTCTATCAACTTAGTCACTCCTACTCATACATCTTCACTACGAGTTCCAAGATACCTATTGCACACAACACCTCTCATGAATCTATAATATCTTGAAATTCGAGATGCTCCTATAATGTCTACATCATAGGTGCTCATGATAAGGTTAACTTCAAATGAATAACTTGAAATTACCTCACCAAGCTTCACACACACACTTTTGTAATGGCTGAAAATCATAATTAAGATTTGGCTTGATAATCAAATAGGGATGTTACATTTCTTTTATGCCTAAGATTCTCTTGGATGGCTCATAAATCTGCATTTTTTGTAAGGTGACACCATTCAATGTTTACTAGGTTACCTACAGATACACAAAGTAAAATAAGACATGATAGCATTGGCATCAAACAAATTAACATGGATACAAGTATAAATTAATAAGAACCATTGTGCATATACTTACAAATTAATCTAATGAACCATCTGGATTTGCTCTACTCTTTATTGTATCAAGTATTGCTGCATGGTTAGACTCACGGACCTTCCACATGGTCTTGTTCAAAGGTTTGCCCCCATATTTTCTCAAACAAACATTGGATGCCACAACAAGGTTTGAGTAATGAAGAATCTTACGATGCGTGTCAAAGTCCTCAAATAACCAATGTTTAACACTCTTATGTGGGTACCTTCTAAGCCACAGTCCAGTAACAACAAATAAGCCTGTAGGGTATTCGATGTTTTCTCCATTTATAACTGGGGTTTCCAATTTATTTTTAGCCTTAACACAATGACACAAGTAATAGTCTATTCCCTCTTCATTTTCTTCATCTGTAATAACTGCATAAACATGCCTTGCATTGATATGTGCATAAAATCACCCGAAATTACTCAATATTATGAATATAGTACCAAGTAAGATAACAATATGGAATTTGTAAAACTAAGCAAGTAGATATATTACCTAGTTGAACTAGATCTAATATGTGGTCAAAGTCAATCGATGATTCCATCTATGTTAGTTCCAATGTCGTCAGAGGGCGATATGTGTGAAGTGGGGTAAGATAACTTTTCAACCATTTGTTAACCCACTCCCCTAACTCACAATCATTCTAGGCTTGCATTATACATGAAGAAAAAAAGCATGCCATCTTACATATATCGATACACCATGAACCTACTTTTGAGCTAAGGAAAGAGTGTAGCTCACTCGACCCTGTTAGTGTACAACAATCCTCATATGGTGCAATGTTAGTATTAGCCATCAACCAAAAAAATCTATGAACTGAAGACATAACTTCATTACCTAGACCCATCAAAGTATTACACCACTCGATGACTGAACTTGCATCTATCAACTTTGCACTGTCTTTATACTTTAACTCTTCTCATGCTAATGCTCTTTTCACTCATGCTCTTGCACCATCATGCTTCCCATTTCCATACTCGACCTCACAAAAGTTCCACATATGCTGAAAACCTGTACTGAGATGCATCCTGCACAATCAGTAGAACATGTGCGTGTTCTTGAACTATGTTGCATAGTTATCCGACCATATTATATGTTGACCACATGCTATGCCCCTCTGAGCCAAATCACTATAGAACATCTGGAAGCAAACTTTTATGAGCTTTGGAGAATGTGTGCGATCATCACTATTATAAAAGTGATACTCCCTCAATACCTTCCTTTGGTCCTCTATACTATCAACTACATGAATGAATGCTATGTGCACAAATATCGAAACCTGTGTGGAGTTGTAATATTGTGACTGCACCTCACACTGTGGCTGTAGAGTGTAGTTCTCTACAAATCCAACCAATGATACTGTGTTTCCAATTGGAAAGGTGTCCTTGCATAGCTTGAATTATGTGTCTAGCCATCGGGCTCTATGGGTCTGCCTTGCATACTCATACACTAGATTCTCATGAAACATGGACATAAATTGATACACTGGAATCTTCTCAATAACCAAATCACACATTTTTACTTGAGACACATCTTTTATAGCGTATGCCACTATTTTATACTTCTCAAAATATACTAGTTTATGCCCCACCTCATATGTGCTTTCCATATGTTGACATACTCGCATTCGTTGCAAGCCACCACAATGCTCACATGAACCATCCAAGCATGTTCTCCTGTAGAATATTTGGCCATCCTCTATTTGACATAAAAAAATTTGATAAGAAATCTCTTGAATATTTTGGTGGGGCTTCTATTCCACAATCCTACAAAACATCATTAGTATGCAAATCTAAACATATAGAACGATAAACATCATAATGGTTAGCAATTCAATATGTAGTCTACAACAACAAGTAGTGCGTGTGTGATTTATCTTGACATAAAAAGGTTTAAGCATTTCAAGAATCTTTGAGAAATACTAATTTGAGGATAAGAATTTTGAAATTTATGAAAAAATTGGGTTTGAGTTATATCTAAAAAAATGCTTTGGATGCGGCTCACGGTTCCGACTACCAATTCTCCTTCTTACGACATTCGTTTGATTCAGAGATGGCCTTGTATTATTCTTCCAATAATATTCAATTAGTGTTCTCAATGCTTCAAAAAAATTTCTATCTTTATGTGGCAGAGAATGCCCATAATTCATTTGAATCGGTGCCCTCAATTCTTTGTCGCCTTTGAACAACTCTTGATAAAGTTTTTCTACTAATTCCCATTTGTTCACTTGTCTTTTTAATGAGACGAGATCTCTTTGTTTGATAGCTTACCAAAGTTGATGTAATGAAATGTCGGGTGACATTACTATCCTTTGAGCATGAGGTCTTACCCACACTCTCATAAGCATCCATTAGATTCTTCACAATAGTGTTTTCACTTGGTGCATTCGATGTTCTCAACCCAAGAGTCTTCATGATGTTTTTGTACTTTAAACCCTGCATCATTTGAACAAATAGTTGACATCTTCTGGTCTCATTTAGCCTTTCAAAGAACATTTTCCAAATATTATCAGCATATCTTCTACAAGTGCATTCTAGAATCTTACCTTCCATGTGCTGCAAAATATTCTCATCAATATTAATTAAAAACTTTGGCTTTCTACGAAAAAATTCTAGGTGGTGTTCTCTTAGGTACATACATCTCAACATTAGCAATTTCATCAATATTTAATTGAGGTGCTCTAGATTGCGTACCTTCAACCGAGGGAGGAATAGAATACATACTTTGAGTTTCATGTGGGGATGATGGCATACCTTGTTCATCAAATCTGAGTGATGGTGTACTCTCAACTTCAGATGTGGTGGATGATGTCCAACCATACTCACTTGTGGTAGATGGTGTCCCTCCATATTCGCTTGTGCTTAATGCTGTCCCTTCGTATTCACTTGTGGTAGAGGGTGTGTCTCCAACTACGGTATTTGTATCTCCCCTAGCACGACTCTTTTGCGTTCATGCCCTTTGTGCTGCCAATTTCTTTTCTCTTTTTGATGATTGAGGTTCCTCTTCATGTGGTTTTTTTTCATCAATCATTCCCAATTTCTATTTTTCACGATATTCCCTCATCCATTTTTTCTCTTTATCTTTGAAGGCTTTGAGGTGATCATCTGTTAGTTTTTTCCTTTTAACAGTTCGTTTCTTTGGAATGACGAATAATTTTACCTATGCAAAATGTGCTAAGTCAAGTCAAATTAACTAATAGTGAAGGCTTGTAAAAGTCTATTAAAGAGGGAGACCAACGGTCACCTCTTTCAAATGTTAGTTTTCGAAGTTGAAGTGGTTTTTTTTTTAGTATGATATTGTGAAAGATGGAATCAAGTTCAAGCTAACCCCATTGGAGGGAGATGATAGGGAACAAGACAAAATGGCAAGGATAGTGATTATGGGAAGGAAGGAGTTCCTCAAGCATGAGGAAGATAAACATGGTGAAGGTGCAACTACTTACACAAAGAAAAGAGTTGAGGTAGAAAAATTAGAAAAAGGAGTAATGTTAGAAAGGAAAATGGATGGAGAAATAGTGATAAGAGAAAGGGAATCCTTTATACAAGATCTAGACATGTTTGCAAAGGAGGTTGGAGACAAGAAAAGGACTGATTTCAGTCAAGAAAAGGAAGGAATAGGTGTAGGATAGTCTAATACTATCAAAACAAAGGAATGCAGACCTGATGAAAAGAAATGTGAGGTGAAGAACCTTGGGGCAGAGACCCTAATGCAAGGAAAAGGAAAGATAAGTGGAGACAAGATGGAGAAGAGGCGAGAATGGCCTAGTAAGGTCATGGTGGAAGAGATGGATTGTCCAATGAAAGGGCAAGATGGAAAGCAACAAACTGATGACAAAGAAGTTGGAAGACCACGTGATGAGAAGGTCTTAGAGGCAAAGGGAAAGAAGGAAGAGGTAAAATATTGTGGATGGATTGAGGAAATCCATGAAGGGCTTGTCAAGAATAAAAAAATTATGATAGGGGCAGTGTTGTGTCCCCTGCAGATAAAGAGAGACAAGGAGCATACAAGCATTGTAGAAACAATGAAATTTAAATAAGAAGATACAAAGGTAAAGGGAGATTTGATTCAAAGTCTAGATGCAAAGATCCCATGTAGAGGGCAAGAAAAAGAAGACAAGAAAAAAGGTTTGATGTAGGTCATAAAAATGGAAGTTGCAAAGAGCCTAAATAAAAGGCCAGTAGAAGAATGTATGATAGTTGAGGATAAAGATAAGTGTGTGGAAAGCATTGTAGATGTAGTAAGTGGTCCACTAAAGGGACAAGAAGATAAAGAGCCTAAAAATATAGTGTTGGAAAAGAGTTTAGTGGAGGATAAGAGATCAGAGGATGTGATGCATCAAGTGGAATGAAAAAAAGCAAAGGAAAGGTCTGAGACAAAATTTGTAGAAGGTGTCGTCACCATAAAAGGTGAAATTGAAAATACGAAGTGTTTGAATGACTCAAAGATGGAAGAGAC
>VDFB02271358.1:490047776-490097254 GCA_007258455.2 Sequoia sempervirens
CCCACCCTCTCACACTCTCCCACCCTCCCACACTCTCTCCCACTCCCACCCTCTCTCGCCCTCTCTCCCATAAGCATAAATACATACATATAGGCATACATACATGCATGCATACATACATACATACATACATACATGACACACTAGCATACATATACATACAAACATATGAACAAACATTCAAAAAAGTGGCATTTAACTAAGGGAAGAAATAACGTGCACATGTTATGTGTTGCTAGATATGTTCCATGGAGAAGAAAAAAGTGAAAACTAATAAATAACATGAGCACATTATAATGTGCTCATGTTATTTGCTTTGGGAATCCCTGAGCCTTATCTTTGGTATTTTCCTTGGAATACCAACCCAAAGGCTTGGAGGGCATTCCCAACAACCAGAGACGTGTTTTTTTGCAAATTATACAATTTTTCACATAATCGAGTTCGTGGTCACTGTCAGGATTGCATTTGATTCAATATCGACAAAATCGAACACATGGGTAATGTTAAGTTCTCTCTTAGCTTTCCAACGATATAATTTTTTTCAATTTCTAACAGTATTAGGCCTTTCATCCATAGTTTATTTTGTTTGTATGTTTTTTTTTTGTCAAAAAATAGTGTTTAGTTTTTTTTCGTTATAAATTAACCGTTCATCAAAATTTCAAATAAATTACATTTTTAGAAACTAGACTCCATTCTAAAATTTTTTAAAAAATCTATTATCGTCCAAAATTTGTAGGGGGAGCAATGCCAAAATTCTGCTTTTTAGGAAGTGCCCAATTAGAAAATTAGTAAAAAATCAAATATTCATTAAAAAATTATTAGAAAAAATGTGCATTAGCTAGATGCCGTTAGCTAACTTCTAACCGTAGCAATTTTAAAAATACTAAAAAAAAATTCACCGTGCTCAGGTCGTACAAGAGTTGCTATGTTATGTTTTTTTGACAAAAACAACACCAATTTGTGTACATCCCTCTTTTGGACCCCTTAATCTCAACCATTTTCAAAATAAATTAGTAGTTTAGAAAGTAGACTTGGAGCACTTTGATCCTTGTTTTTGTTCTATCTCAAAATTTTGAGTGTAACTATCCTCAATTTCACGTCCAAGGTCAGCATTTCCTGATTTCAATAAATAAGTGGCCGCTTAAGCCCCCTTTTTGGGAACCATCTTGGTGCACTTACCCTGAATTATAATAAATAGAGTCTAGAAGAGTGTAGAAATGCTTTACAACTCTTCACAAGATGTCATTATTTGAATTTTAGTACCTAAATATGCATGTTCAAGCCATGTTACAACATAAAATCAAAGCTAAATAGATCAAATATCATGAAAAAAGACCTAAAAGGCCATGAAAATGATAAGGGGCCATTTGTATACAGTACATTTAGCCCCCACTTTAGTGAGAGGATGAACTTGCTTCAAACTCACACTAAAGTAGCCATGAACATCGAGGGGAGGGTTCAAATGCACTTAAATTAGCAAGATTTAATAAAAATGATCAAAAGGGATGATCATAAGAACAAAGGAACACACAAGTGTTGAAAAGAATTGGATGAAGCTTCAATCCTTTATCCAACTAGTTGTGGATTAGATCTAGGCTGATTGTTTGAAAAAGAGAATGTATACTCACTCTGGGGTGACAAAACACATGATGGTTCCGTTGAGTGAGAAGGCCCAAATGTACTCACTCTGGGGCCACAAAACTTCTAGCTATCTGTGGGGTGAGAAAGCCCAAAAGGTAAGATACATACACTAGTTGGTATGCACTCACAAACACAAAGGTGGCTATGGGGAAAAGTCATGCCACTAGGTGGGATTTCCACTCAACCGTATCAAAGTTATACCTCCTGATAACTTTAACAAGGCACCAAAAGGAAAATGTCACGAACAAAAAGGAAGGGTACCACAAGCATGCAAGCTGCATTATGCAAGGTGGCAAAAAGGTGCAAAATGTAAAATGAAAAAATGTAAAATGTAAAAATCTAAAATGATGTTCAAAGGAGTCTTGTTAAGTTTATGCAAGGTCAATCACTTAGGGAACAAAGTGTCTAATGTCTCCAAGAGAGGACCAATCAAAGAATAAAATATTCACAACTTAGGGGATGCAGTGCATCACATCATACCACCAAGAGGGATGTAATATGCTAAGATAGATCACACTTATGAAGGAAATCACACCCAATGTCATCCACAAAGTGATGAACATATCACATAGATGACAAGGCTACACTAAGAACCAAGAATGCAAATGAATTATGGTAACGTATGCCCCCTAATTTAAAGGAATTGTGACACATCATTCTGTGAACAATTATTTTAATGTAGCAAAGGGAAGAAAATGAAAAAAGGAAAACAAGACATGAGAGCCAACCTAGAAATCCCTATGCCAAGTCATATGTTTCAAAGTTAGACTACATCATATCAAGGAAAATGAAAACAGAATAAAGGGAGTTGCCCCCCAGAAAAGAGCACACCAAACACATAAGGGATTTATGGATTTGGGGTCAGTATGTTTGTTGCTGCAATGTTTCTATGAAAGAGCTCAAAATTGTCATCATTCCCCAAAGCACATAGAACTAGAAGAATGACACAAAGAGAGCAAAAACAAAAGAAAAAGAAAGTTTGTTCTAGGTCAACATGGAAGAGGCATTGTTGTCTCAACGCCTTGCATTGTCCCCAAAAGGAAAACACAAGCAAAAAGAAAATGAAAAGGCAAAAGAAAATGGAAAAGATTTTGGGTCAACATGAAGGAGACATTTCGATCTCAATGCCTTGCATCATCCCCAAAAGGAAAACACAAGAAAAGACAAAGTAAAAAGGAAAAGAGATAGTTTGGGTCAACATGGAAGAGACATAGGGCATCTCAATGTTTTGCATCATCCCCAAAATGAAAACATAAAATGAAAGTGAAAAAGACAATGCACAACAAAGAGAAGAAGTGTACGAAGAGAGGGAACATCAAACACACGATATGGGGGAACACAATACACACATGAAAAGGAAAAAGGACAAATAAAAAGAGAAATTCAAAGATGCTAGCTAGGCGAATTCAATTCAACCATCTAACAAGTCATCCACCTCTGAATCATGTTTAGTGTAATGTGAGGGTGGTTGACTGTCCAAAGGAAGAATTGCAAGTGCCAAACTAGGAGTGGTACTAGGTTCTTCACTTGGTGGAGAGGATTTATCTTTTAAGCTCATTGTAGATGAAAAAAATAATTTAGGTTGTTATTCACTTCTTCATCTATTTTGGAAATCTCTGCATCGTCATCATCATCAAGATTGATGACAATGGGAGGATGAAGGGTGATTTCTAAGGATGGATGTATCAAAAGCTATGGCTATTGGATTGGTTCATTTTGTCGTGATTGTTGCACTGGACTGTCTTGTGGTGGGTTAGAAGAAGGAGGGTGGTCATCTATTACTTTTGTGAAAGGTGGAGGCTGATTTTCCTTATTTTCTTCCATGCAAGATTGACAAGCAAGGAGACGATGATGATGCCTTCATTCCCTAGCACCACAGTTTCGTTTAATTCAATTTTGGATTTGTTGAGGTGTAAGAGTGGATTGATTCATCATAGGCTCCTATTCTTCAAGAGGAGGAAGAATAGAAGAAACTGAAGAAGATGGATCAAGCACTTTCTCTTTGGCTTTATACACTTGTTTAATTCGAGGAGGCACAACAAGATTTTTTTCACTTTCTCTTGGTATTTTAGATGATGGAGGGGAAGTGTTTGTTGTTGATTCATGTTCAATCTTAGGTTGAAGAAATTTGGTTTCATCTATGATAGTAGGTGTGGAAGTGGATGGGGATGTGTTATGAAGAGACAATTCGGCTATTTTTTTGGCTTTGAACTTTTGATAGGCTATGAAGAAGAATTTTTTTTGAGGAGTGATGGGTTCCATGGGTTCAAGCCAAAAGGCTTCTAATGAAAAATTACCTTTATAACATAAGGGATTAAAGCCACTATGGTGTATGGTGAAGATTTCATTTTCATGTGGAAACTTCAAACACTTGTCAACAACTAATGGGACTACTTTCATTGAGCGAAGCCAAGGGTGGCCTAGCCACAAACGAAATTGGTTGGATTGTGGAATAATTAAAAATGTTACATCCAAAGTTTTAGGTCCTATCTATAAGGGGAGTATGATTGATCTGATCATAGGGCATGCAAAACTAGTTTGTTTCTTAATCCATGCAATTGGTTTATTATAATCATCTTGATATAGCTCATGTAATACTAGGAACTCCTCTGTGATCACATTCTCACCACAAGCGGGATCTATTAATATCCCCTTAGTGGGCTTATCATAGATTCGACGAGCTATGTACAGAGGACCATCAGGGAGTTTTTGTAGTATGTCTTTAGCAGAAAAAGTGATATCAAGAGATTTAGTGGTTTGTCCTTTACGAGGGATAACATCTATCATAGCTAAAAGTTTATCCATGGGACTATCTTTGGTAACAGGTGGAGTTATATCAGGTTGTTCACTATTTGTATCAACATTCATTACATCAGTGTTTAAAGGTTCACTAGCCTTGACAAATGAAGTAGTGTGTTTAGGCATGGGATTGGTGAAAACTTGTAAATTCTGGTTAGGGGGTGCAACAAACTTATTTCCTTGATCATTAACACCCACAATGGACAAATGGCCTGAATCAATGAGGTCTTGAACTAAATGTTTTAGACGCTTGTGGTGTTCAATGTCATGTCCATTTTGGCGATGAAAATGACAATAAGCATTAGGTTTGAATGTGGGTGGTAATGGATAATTTGGATCAAGTGGTCTAATGGGTGGAAAAGTGAGCATGCATTGTTGAATTAATTGGTTCATTATGTTATCTAGGGTATCAGGTAAGGGAGTAAATTGTCTCTTCGGGTCCCCATATGTATAAGGCACCACTACTTTAGAAACTACCATTTGATTTGGAACTGATTGGGTTGGGGGTTGTGGTTGAGGAGGAATATTGAACTGTAAGAAGCCTTTATTTGGTTTGCAGAAGTTTTGTGTGTTATTTTAGTTTTGTGGTTCAGATTTGTCAGCTCAGTTTGAAGTTAACTTTGAGTCTCGACTCAAAACCGAGTTTTGGTAGTCACATAAGGTTGTGCATACATGCATGAATGAGGGGAATTTCATCATAGTTAGTTTATCTTGAAGGTTTGTGTGCAAGTTTTCGATAAACATCTTTTGTAGATGTGCATCAAGAATCTTGACAACGATTTGAGCATACAAGGATTGGTATTGTGAGATAAAATTTGTTACTTTTTCGTTCATGTTTTTTCTACATCTCATGAGGTCAACCATTATCTTTTTAGGTGTCATGTGGACTTGAAAGTGACTTATGAAAGCATCCACCAATTCATTGAATGAATGGATGGAATGATTAGGAAAGTTGGAAAACCACTCTAAGGTAGTATCTTTCAAGGTCCTTGGAAAAAGATTGGATAAAAATTTATTGTCAAGGACAAAATCACTACATAAAGTTGTATAAGCATTAACATGGTTAGTAGGGTCTCCTTTACCTCCATATATCTCAAATAGAGGCATTTCTATCCCTTGTGGCATTCAGGTGCATAATATTTCCAAGGATAAGGGGCTGCTAGATAAATGATATGTGGGTGGAGCAGTTTGACCTTAGCTAATGGTAGAAAGTTGTTACATGGATGAAATAGTGTTAAGGAGTTGTGTAAGGACAAGGTTAGGGTAAGTGGGTTGAGGTGGAAGGTAAAATGGTGATGGAGTGTAGGTAATGTGAGGGGAAGTGAAAGGAATACTATGGGGTGTGAAGGTGGTGGAAGGGACTTATGATGCCATAAGAGAGCTAGGAATGCTAGTTGGAATCAGGAAAGAAGTAGCTGCATAATTAACTTGGTGCATAGTTGTGTGGACTTGCGGATTGGTATAAGTTGGTATGGATGCTATGGTTGAAGGGGGAGGCACTTGAGGTCCTCCTTAGCTTACAAGAATGTTTTCAGATTGGGTATTAAAAGAGGCATGTTTATTGTAAATCTCAGCAATTCTCTTCATCACTTGCAAGCCATCATCACTTTCAATCAAATGATGAAGATTGTCAATGGTAGGTATGGTAGTGGTGGAAATTTTTTTAAGTGACAAGTCTTGTTGTAAATGTGTAAATTCCTCATGAATATTAATAATCTTTTCTTGTGGGAGGGAATTGTTTTGGGTGTCAACATTCATTGGATGTAAAGGTGAAGGCATAGAAGTGGTATTGTCAGTGCCTATTGCACCATTGTCCATACTAGGATTAGGAGCTTGTAAGATCCCAAGGTCCACAACGAAAGTGCTATCAGGGGAGGCCATGAGTCTAGAACTTCTTCTCACTAAAGTATTATCAATGGGGCACCAAACACTTATACAAGTACCACAAAGGATAGGGTGAAATCAAATGCAAGGTAATCTAAGATTTCTAAATGCAAATAAAATAACATAGATGTTGCTAACTGTAACAAAGAATGAACTACAAAAAACAAAAATGTAGGAAAAATGCCAGAAATGTTGTTGAAAAAGTGTAGAGGGATTGATTCACCCAGGGTGGTGAATGAGTTGCAGTATTATGTTTTTGTGTATTTTTCAAAAAAATTAAGATGATTCTAATGCTTTTCAAAATGTAATTAAGGATGCAGAATGCAATTTTTTAGTTTTTTCAATGATATGCAACGCAAAAATGAAATCTAAACAAAGCTTTCACTAATGCAATATGAAAAGTCTTAGAATGCAAAAAAAAAATGATGATCTAATTGAATGTTAATGCAAATGTAAAATAGGATGCAAAATTCAATTGATTTCAGATTATGCAAAGTGTTCAAAAAGTGGGTTCACCAAAATGAACCATTGATTTTTGGCTCTCTAGGACTTCTCTAGTTCTTCTAGGGTTTTTCACCTAAAAGGAGAGAGGTAGGCCAAAACGACTAAATGGTTCATTAAAATTATGTTATATGTGATGTTGTATGAGCTAAATGGAGTGAATTAAGTGTAAGAAAGTGATATGAATGAATGAATTTGAATGCAAAACTAAGATTTAAACTATGTTTGAAAACATGCTGTGATATGCAAACAATGAACTAAATGATAAAGAATGCAAAACAAAAAGAAATGAGATGAAACATATTGCACTTGGGAAAGATTTGAATATTCTAAAATGTTTTGGAAGTTGTCTGAAATTACTAAAAATTCACAGTGGGAATCATTTGCCTAGGATGGCGAATTAGTCGTACTACTGGTGAAAAAGTGTCAGAAACTAGTTTCTGACTGTTAGAATCCAGAATCTGACAAAATTAAGATTTTTAGTCTTAAGGTGGGACTCATTCACCACTGGTGGTGAATCAGTCCTCTCCCAAAATTATGAGAAATTAGGAGACAACTTTGCACCACCAGATCTGGAAATATCTGCTTGTTGGGTTGTCGAAGTCAATTATGTAGGAAACAAATAGAAAACCTTCTCCAAGCTTGAAAGATGATTGATTTGAGTTGAAGCACCTAGTTGACTTGTAGACCAATCTTCAACACCTAAATGCTTGTTAAATTTGCACACAAAAGTCTGTAAACACACATGCAAAAGGGGAAAAATGGTTGAGGGTTAGCAAATAGGGATTTTCCTTGGTCAAACCCCACTTTTGGTAATCAAACCCTTAATGAAACAATGAAATGAAAGAGAATGATAAAATAACAACATGCAATTGCTATCAACTTACCAAACCCTTGATGATGCAAATCTGGAGTAATGTCAATGGATGCTCCAAAATGCTTGAATAATGCTTGATTATATATTGTAAGATGCTTGAATGCTTGAGATGATGTGTGAATGAATGAATGCTTGAATGAATGAGAATGCAGGAGATGTAAAATGAGGTGAAAAACACTTATTTATCCAATTTTGTTCCTTAGTTACCCATTCATACCTCATCACAGGCCAACATCAAGTGTTTTTGAATAAAAACCCGAATGGAAATTTTAACAATTTTGAATTTGGAGCCAAGGGGGACTCATTTGCCACCCATGGAAAATGGGTCCCACCTAGGACCTAAAAATAGGTGTTGGGAATTATGTTGTATTTAATGTTGTTTATCATGCTTACATTAAAAAGTACACTTAGTTAAGCCTTATAAGGGCATAAAGGGACCAAATAAAGCACAAGGAGATAAATAGTGAAGTTATGCCTAGAAAAGTGTGAATGCTTGTTACAAGACTTTACAACACTTCAAAATATGACTTGATTATTGATGAAAAGGTGATTTTTAGGTGAATTATAATAAATAGAGTCTAGAAGAGTGTAGAAATGCTTTACAACACTTCACAAGATGTCACTATTTGAATTTTAGTACCTAAATATGCATGTTCAAGCCATGTTACAACATAAAATCAGAGAAAAATAGATCAAATATCATGAAACAAGACCTAAAAGGCCATGAAAATGACAAGGGGCCATTTTTATACGACACACATGTAAATGCAAAAAAAATCCATTAAGAAAAAATTACTTGCCTTCTTGCATAACCCAAGACATGATTAATGGCCTCAAAATAAAAATCCTTTGATAGATGAGGATTCTCAAGTGCCTCTTGATACTTACAAGCCCTCTACGACATGGATGGTCTACAAAATAACATGGTTTCCATTGTAAATGGTATGGCTTCAAGTGTATGGCCATGTGAAGGTGATGCAAGAAGATGTGGGAAGCTTGTACAATTATAGATGACCATGTTTTGTGCCCTAATATTTGGAGATAGTGCTAAGAGATATAATTTTTCTATACTAACCAAAAGAAAGAGGAAAAAAGTGGAGCAGTTATAGAATCAACAAAGTAGTGATATTCATAAGAAATCCTAGGGTTTCAATCTCCAATTGTTGATAAAGGTATTATGTTATTGTAATGATCTAGGTTCATCCTACACTTGTAAAAAAACCCTTTAATATCAAATGATTAAAGATAGAATCAACCTTAGTTTAGTGTCTCCTTGTGTATACTATACACAACCTTAGTTTAGTGTCTCCTTGTGTATACTATACATTTCTATATATGTATTGTTTAGTTTGTGAACTCAATGACTATAAAATCCTTGAAAAGGT
Source organism: Sequoia sempervirens (assembly GCA_007258455.2). Taxonomy (NCBI): domain Eukaryota; kingdom Viridiplantae; phylum Streptophyta; class Pinopsida; order Cupressales; family Cupressaceae; genus Sequoia; species Sequoia sempervirens. The sequence goes on from VDFB02271358.1 coordinate 490,056,864, forward strand.
ATTATAAGGTATCTTTTTATAAGCTTGTACAATTATAGATGACCATATCTTATTCTGTAATATTTGGAGATAGTACTGAGAGATATAATTTTTCAATAAGAAGCCCTAGGGTTTTAATCTCCAATTGTTGATAGAGGTATTATGTTATTGTACTGATCTAGGTCCATCCTAAACTTGTAAAAAAAACCCTTTTATATCAAATGATTAAAGATAGAATCAACCTTAGTTTAGTGTCTCCTTGTGTATACTATATATTTCTATACATGTATGGTTTAGTTTGTCAACTTGATGACTATAATATCCTTGAAAAGGTATTATAAGGTATCTTTATTATAATCTTGTACAATTACAGATGACCATATCTTGTTCCCTAATATTTGGAGATAGTGCTGAGGGATATAATTTTTCTATACTAACCAAAAGAAAGAGAAGGAAAAAAGTGGAGCAGTTATAGAGTAAACAAAGTAGTGATATTCATAAGAATCCCTAGGGTTTCAATCTCCAATTGTTGATAAAGGTATTATGTTATTGTTATGATCTAGGTTCATCCTAAACTTGTAAAAAAACCGTTTAATATCAAACAATTAAAGATAGAATCAACCTTAGTTTAGTGTCTTCTTGTGTATACTATACATTTCTATATATGTATTATTTAGTTTGTCAACTCGATGACTATAAAATCCTTGAAAAGGTATTATAAGGTATCTTTTCAACATAATAAAGGAAATGTATGGGTATTCTCATGGATTACAAATTATACTCAGTTAATATTTTGCAACCGTATATTTATTTTTTAAATGTATGTGTAGAGACTATCTTACCTATGCATTTTGAAAGATATAGTCTTTTGAGGTATCTTGGTTAAGGTATCACCTCTGGTTTCAGTTATTACATATTTTGAATGAACTCAAAAACTTTTTTTCCCAATTGGATAGTTGTGTTAATAGAGTACTATCTCCATCTCCCCATCATCTCAACACAGTTAAAAATAAATTACTATAAACAACTCTTCAATTTTATACATTTTAGTGTGTTCTCACTATAATGTCTGAGTATATATGACAACATAAGGGGTTATCAAGAAACACATTATCAGAAACTTATATAGTAGATCACATTTTTTAATAATATTCATAACATTGAGATCCCTAAACCATCTCATAGACATGAAGTGACAACCTAAATAAGGGTGCATTATGCAATGGGTCTGGTTTGTGTTGTGGTTTCAATGGTGATATCCATTGCAACAAATTAGAGGAACACATCTTTGTTTAGTAGAGCTAAAATTGAAGGAGGTCCTACCTACCTCAATAATTGGTCCTTAATTTCTAAAATTTAATACATGTTTTTTGGATATTATTCTCATGTTTGACACCTCTAGCACTTAGAAGACTTTTCAACCTTAGGGATTTAGGACCTCCAACTCATATCACCAACAAAACAATAATAATGTTATGAAGGATGGTAGAAATATAAAATATTGACCACATAACCTTTTTAATACAAAGGAGATTACCTTAGTTGGAAAAATCAAGAGAAGTGCATCTATAATTGTGTTTGTATATTTTATAATGTGATCTTCGATTTTAGATGTTAATTTTAACATGTGTGACCATTATTTAGTGTCGGTATTTTCCCCCATAAGTTTAGGTCACTTCATCTCTTCACTATTTAACATTTAATATTAATAGTAAGGTGAGTGCAATATCATGATGGGCCAAAAAATTCTCCTAAGTGATAGTGAAAATTCTAAAATAGACATGTAAGTTTAAGTCAAAAATTGAATGAGTTAGCTACATTATTTTTTTAATGTAGTAATAAAATTTGTAAGAAATTGAATTAAATTTATGGTATAGTACTTTTAAAAAAAATAATTTTGGTGAAAATTTGGTAGTTCAATTAGATAGTACGATATTATTTTAGAAGAATATAAAAAGTAGGTATCATTACGGTGAACCTAGGTACATGAAAAATAAAATAAATATTTTTCATCCAACTTTAGAATTACATAAAAAACACATGAATGGATGTGATGTATAGTTTTCTAATTTTTTAATGAATTAATATTTATAAAAGTCTTGTTGACTTTTTAGAAATATCAAAAATTATTTTTTTGGAAAACCTAATTTTTTTAAAGTTGGTGATAAATGCTTTTGATCAGAACTATGAACTGGTGAAGCCATAGATGAGGGACCTCATCCCTAACTTGAACAGCCATCAATAACACCCCAATAGAGGTCTGAACCTTAGTGGCTAGAACCACAACACCATGACTTAACCATCACACTATGTCATTACCAGCTAAATTGACAAACGTAACTTAGAAAAAAAGTGAAATTCTATTTTTTTAGCCTAGATTCAATAAAGCTTAAAATATGTTGCATCATTTGATCATAAAAAAGATAAATAGTTTGACATTTTTTTGAATTTTTTTCAATACATATATCTATCAAGAAATTGGTTATAATGTATGTAGACAAATAATAATTACATATTAAAATTTAATGGAGCACATATTATATTTTTTAAATCTTGATACTTTCTTCTATGGACCGTTTTCATTTTAATATTTTAAGCTACAAAAAAAAAATGTTAAGTTCAAAAATTAAGTCATGATTTTTTTTAAGATGATACTAAATGGATGTTTATGCAAGATTGTTTGGCAAGATTTAGGTCTCCCACTTGTATTAATGTAAGATATTACCAAGGAATTTTCAAAAGTAATATATATTTGAGAAAGAATTAATATCAATTTTTCCATCCAAATCTCAATATAAGAATAAATGCTAACATTTTTCATCCAATAGGTTTGTTTTTCCATTTTTTTCATTATTACTTGGCCTGGTATAATATTACAATCATCCAACATACACATTTTCTCTATATCTTAACAATCATTACTTTTACCATTTACTCAAACATTTTTCAAAAAATTATTTTATTGTACCAATTAGTTCTTTCTTTGAATATTTTTTTGACAAATTATTGTTAACACTCAATTCATCCCCATAATATTCTCATGCATATCCCTTATAGTGAGCACATCAACAACATCAACAAATAGACATGACATTAATTTAATCTTAACAACATTGTTCCAAAAATATCAAATAAGAAATGAAATACAAATAAGTTATGATCACAATGTTTAATAACATGAAAATAAGAATATTACTTAAGTAATGACATGACTTATGAAAGATATTGCGAAGAAAAATCCTATGAGAAATGGAGATTTTTCCTAAAAAAATAACTCTTTTTAAGGTTCAAATACTTATTTGTTCCAACTTAATTGCAAACCTTTTCTATAGGTGAAGTTTATTGAAACAAATATTTGATTCTAGTAAATCAAATTTTGAAAGTTTCATCACGAAATATCTCTTTCTCTCTCTTAGTCTCTCTCTATCTCTATCTCATACACACACATACACCCACACACACCGACACCCACTATTATGTATTCATGAAAGTGACTCACTATGCAAGAGACAAAATACAATTGGATGATCAAATAACCTAAATAGCCATGCTCACATAATTTTGTAAATTAATGGCATATGATCAAATCGCAAAAGGGCAATATTAGGAAGGTAGCCACAAATTTAGATAAAAATCACTCTTTTTTCATGATGATCCACTATGGGCTATTTTTAAACATCACCCACTCAATGATCAAAGGTAATTTTTTCCCAATAAAAATAGAATAACCATTTACTACTTCTGAATGTGGATGGGGTATAAAATTGTTATTGACTATTTGACTATTAAAATAGATTATGTTTAAATTGAATCTCTATCTTACCTACGCTAAAAATTTTAGTAAAATTCTCTATGATTTTTCCCTATTTTTTACGCCGAAGGCGTATCCTATTTGAAAGAAGCCAAGCTAAAAATTTACATCAACGATAGAGAGCCCTCTGGAGACGATCGAATCGATCGTATCCATGCATTTGTCTTGTCCGGTCCTTTCTCCTTTTTTGGTCGCCCGTGTTAATGCCTTCAAAATACCGACTATATTGAGTGTTGTTTCAATGTGAAAGCAGAAAAATGGCTTTCATCTTGGCAGGGGTTGTGAGCAACCGAGGCTTTGGCCGTCGCTCTTCAAGCGCTCACGGAGCGGAAGAAGCGTCTATTGTTGCTGAAGAAGCGTCCGCTACTGTCACAGAAAGTTGGGTTGCTGTAACGAGTGCACCTGATAAATTTGTTGCTATGTCGGAGAATATTGCGTCTAATGGGCTCAAACCCTATGTTTATATGGTTTTCTAAAAACTTTCTTTTAAATTTGCAAACCCTAGATTTATATAGTAGTGTGCATCAATAAATCCTCTGGCGCCGGCTACGGAATAACCGTATAAGGCTTCATTCACTAAAAGATCAAAAATTTGCAGAGATTCTCTTCGGGACGAGGGGTTTTTGTTTTTGGGAATTTGTAAAGGATACGATTTCCATTGCCTTTGCTCAGTGCTTTGTGTGAAAAAGCTGGCTTGCCACTCCCCCATCGCTTATCTTGTAGCCTATAGAGGTGAAAATGTTGATTTTGGAAAACCTACCTGTTGTGCATCTTGCTAGGTTGGGTTGTGCGTGCACAGAGTTTCGGTTTCTAGCTTCAAATGATGAATAATGGAAGCAAAAGTATCTAGATGAATTTGGATCCCTTAGAACACAGGGTGTGCAAAGATGGAAGGATGCTTATGCTAGGATTTGGAAAGAGAAGAAGAGGGAAAATCATAGGAGAGATGGACCTTTCTGGTATCCTTCTCACCCATTGCTAAGGAGATTGCCACTTCCTTATGGAGTTCCGGGATATGGGATCAGAGGAGAAGATTTTAATCGATTTCCTGCAATAGGTGGTGGAAGTTTGTTTGGAGGAGGTGGCACTGGAGGCAGGGTTAGGCTGGGTGGTGGAAGCCTGATAGGAGGGTTACCAGCGAGGATGCTCACCATACCGCACTGTGACCAAAATGGATTGGTTGATGATACCGATGCACACATCGATCCACATTTTCAACCTGGGAGAGTTTAGCCTTTGAATTGCATCAAAGGTTAGGAGAATAAATACTGGATCATGTGATTTTTGGTTTATTTAGGATAGGGCACGAACATCCGCCAAAGCATCAAAGGTTAGGAGTATAATAAATACTGGATCATGTGATTTTTGTTAAGCAGCTTGGGAGAGTACAACCTTTGAATTGCATCAAATGTGAGGGTATAATAAACACTGGATCATGTGATTTTAGATTTGCAGCTTAGGAAAGTATAGCCTTTGAATTGTGTTAAAGGTTTGGAGTACGATAAACACTGGATTTTGTGATTTTAGTTTTTGTTGAATAAATTTTAACCATGTAACCTTCCTACTGTAAATTCTAAATATTATATGCATCAAGGTCCTATAACATCTACAAGTCTAGAGCTGTGTGTTTTGCATATAATATAAAAGGAAAGTGCTGGGATTTCTTTAGCTTACTATCTCCTGTTCAGGATGCTGTATACATAGAGTTCTGTCAAGGCCCGTGTGGGTGAAATTTCATTCGTAGATGTACATAATTGAAAAGTCTGGGTTTGACTTCCTTCAAATTCCACCAGTGTAATAAGCAACTGAATCATGGCATTGTTCGTTTCTGTTTAATAACTGGGAGTGCTGATTATTATATGCATCAAGCACTTGCAACATCAACTTGTATAAGGCCATTTTCTTATGTGTACAATATAAAACAGAGTTCTCTTGGCTTTCTATTGAGTTGCTTTATGGGTTTAGACTTCAGAGTGTTGTATGAATAGAACTATGTAAACTTTTTTCAGTGGAAATTCTACACATGCTATACATGATATGAATGTCGAGTTTGAATTTCTTCAAATTGTAGGGGCATGATAACAACTGTAAGATGTGATCTTAATTATGTTCAATAACGTCTAATTATATAGTAAACATTTTTTGCTTGTGCAAAAAATGGGCACTTTGGAATAGAGGAATTTTGTCAATAGTTGCAATTGTTCTGGTGTTTGACAAGATGCCTCAAAGAGATGTGGTCTTGTGGACTGCAGAGGCTTGCAGGATATGCACAAAATGGATTTGTTGAAAAGACTTTAGAAATTTCCAAGCAAATGCAATTGTTGGGTTTAAATCCAAATCCAAATTTTTTTGCTCTCTATCTCTCCCACTCTCCCTATTGCAAGCGTAACATTAGCCTATTGATAATGGAGCCTAATTATCTCCCTAGTTCAAAGGTTCTATTTTAGTTGTGTTTCAATCCCTCTAACTGAATGCATAATTGCTAAATGATCTACCATTAGATCTCATGTATTACACAAATGTATACAAAAAATGGATCTATTTTATCCATAATTAACCTTCCACAGCTCGTCGGTGTACCCATTGCACACCAAAGGTGCAATTGCTAGTTATAATTTCTATAATTTATTTTCAGACCTATCAATATACCCACTGAATATTTGAATACAATTTCTAATTCCGACTTTCATGATTGCTACTAAGTAGAGTTCCAATTAATCACCCACAACTCCATGTACATGGTTAAGTATTAATTCATCAAATAGACTTATCTTCAAAGTTTTCTTCTTAAACAGCACTCAAAAATAGGTAGATCTGATTTTGAACGACTTGATGCATATAAAATATTCAATGTGAAACAGTTGTGATGCATTTATGCCTTACTATGTCAAATACATCATATACGGACTTTTCTTTAATGGCCTCCAAGTTGGCTTTTAACCTCTCATTAATGTCTATCATACTCAACAGCTGGTCAGGTATATACCTCCAACATCCTTCCAAAATAAAATGACAAGAACCCCTGGTCCACTATTGTCTATTCTACATTTCCTAATGTTGTATTTATGAAAACTGAAAACGATCGGCATTCATCATTCTAGGAGATAAATTGTTTGTCCCATCAAGTGGGGACTCCAAAAGACACGTATTTTTCTTCCTGTTTGGTTTTTGAACATTTTTTAAAAGTTCGTTTGTTATCTACCACATCTACCAGTTATTATTTTCAATGTTATATTAGGTAGGCTGGAAACTTGTACTCGAGCTCCGAACTTTCGGAACAGCCGTTGGGTAGTCAGGACGACAAGCAAATAAACATGTGGGGCATCGCAATCACAATTGTAGAGAAACTATTCTGAAAAAAAAAGTTTGTTGTTAGCACATGCGGCACCTTTACCTTCTGTTTGTTTTATTTACGTATTTTTTGATGAGTACTCTAATCAGTGCGGTTCGCTTGGATGCCACTCTCGCTTTAATTTCGCATGTGGCTCACTTCTTTCACACCAATCATTCGATGGTATTAGTGGTAGTGGGCCTCTGCTTTTTCGCTTAAGAAATATGTGGGGAGAGGGGTCTATAATGGAGCAGGGTCTAATAGTGTGAATATAAGTAGTCTTTAGTGGGCCCCATAATGGAGCACTTTAATATCCAATTGCAAAACACTTTTTATCCATAAACTATGCAAAGTGACAAATCATGTGATGCCATATCAGCGCACCAATAAAACATGACCTAGTGCACCACTATCGGTCTCACTTTTTTTTGGGGCCTTTTTGGATACCTCAACCAAAAAGCATGCTGATGTGACATCATATTTGATGATATGGCCCTAAAACGAAATATAGAAGCACATGAGTTGCCAAATAAACTGTTGTGCAGAATTGGGAGTGATTTGAAATTTCCACATAGGATTTTGAGAAAGGCGAAGTTAGGGTGCTCCACTATAGGCCCCTCTCCCCTAAAGCATTTATTTCAGTTCCTTCCTTATGCTCCCAATTCCTTTTTAGAGAGAACATTGCTTTGGAAAAGGTTATGGGTTTGATTTTAACATAAACATCTCATTGGTTATAGTTGGGATAGTTCAATTAGAATTTGGTGTCTAAGAATTGGCATGCAATTCTCTAAGCATTTATGATCTCATCTTTGATAAAGTTGACATTCTAAAATTCTTAAATCCATTTATAATTATTAACATCCCAAAATTCAAAAATCCTTATAACTTAGATCAGGACCCATTCACCCATGGTCTCCTTTAAGTTGTAAATTCAAACTTTAAATATGTTTTTTGACAGTATTTCATGATCCCAAATTCATATTAAAATGTCGGCTTGTAATGTTTAATTTTAGGCTTCATAAAAAAACAATAATTGAAATCATAGATGATAATCTTCAATGAATAACTCTAATACCCTGAAAAAAATTCATATTAAATTATTTGTTATTTCATAAAAATATTTGATAATATTATTGTATCAACTCTTTCTCCTAAAATTATTTACTTATCTTTATTAGTTTATTTTATGCATAAAAAATACTAAATTAAAAGTATTTTCGTTCTTCATAAATTTACTTCTCTACAATATCTTTTCTCAAATTATAAGTTTTAAAAATATATTCAAAATTTAAACAAAGAAAGTACTTGTAAAAATTAGTAATGAAAGTGAGTTTAATATATCATTAGAAATCACATGATACACTTTGAATCTCACAAATATATCATATTTAAGTAAATAAAATAAAATAAAGTCACAATTCAAAACAACAAAAAATGTTTAAAAGGAGAAAAATGTTGGGATGATTATCTCACATTATTAATTACATGATATACATCGAATCTCAAAAAAGTATCATATACAATAAATAAATAAAATAAAAAGATTTATCAGTGTTAAATACAATAAAAGAGTTTAAAATAAGAAAAGTATTGAAATGATTATTGTGCATTCTAAATCACATGATATACATTGAATCTCATTAAAGTATTGTATACAATAAATTAGTAAAACTAAAAATATTTTCACAATTAAATATAATAATTTTTTATTAAAAAATATGGGTGTGATTATTCTCCATCATTACTAATTATAAAACAACATTAAAAGCACATAAGTGATTTTTAATTTTTAATTTTGATTAAAACATCAAGAGTGAGGGCCCCTGAACCAAACAAAGATCATAGATCAGGCCTCAAGGCCAGTAGTTCAACACCACAAAAACATACACACCAAAAAAATAGACAGATACCAAGAATGCAACAACAAAGATCAAATGGTCAAACAACAGTCACCAATAGAACATAAAATAGTTCAAATGAAATAGACAAAAATAAAAAACTAGATTAAGCATAGGGGCATGCAGACCCCACAAGGACCCATACTCGTAGGCCACAAAACAATGAGACAACAAGCCCTAAATAATTTTTTGGGACTACTGATCATGTCCCATTCCATCTTCAACTATTCCAACTCCTCACTCCAAGAATCCTTCTTTGCAGATGCTTTTTCTTTTGATGAAATCTCCATTTCCTAAGAGGAATCCTTCCTCCTTATCCCTTTCCAGACTTTTTCCATGCCATTCACTATTCTTAATATCGCCCTTCTCATCATATTGTGAGTAATAGAGATCAACCTATTGAACACTTTGTCTAGCCTGCTAACCTTTTCCTATAGCACAAAGACTTGCATATTATAAAACTAGATAGATTGATTATCCTACTCCATTTCATTTTTTAGGGTCCTCCATGGTTTTCATATTCTCATCTTCATTATCTATTTTTTTTGTTGGTCTCCTTCCTCATCAAATTCCTTTGAATCCTTCACAACCTCCTGATCAATTCTTGCCTCCTCATCATCTTCCCCATTGCTAACAAAGTCTTCCTCGGGGTCCTCACAAAGAACCACCACTATCTCTCTCTTACTAAGGTCTAAGGACTCCTCCTCTTCAAAAGGTTCATGTTTTGGTTCTTCAAAGCATAGTTTTTTTCCTTTCATAGATTATATCACCAAACTAGTTGACCTACTCCCACCTTTCCCATTGTTTGAATTATCAAAATTTCCTTTTTCCTCCTCATCCCAAATTTCAATTGTAATTTTTTTCACCGTTCATGGTTTTATACTTTCTTGGCTCTTTCTTTTAACACCATAAGGGTTACTAGAAGGGTTACTAGAAGGGATGTCAATAATTTTCTTACCTTTCAAAGTCAAAATAGTCGGGTCCCCTTTTGTTAATAACCCTTTAATGGCATAATTTTTATTCATAGAGGTTCACTAGGATGAGTACTTGGTGGGGAACAAGAATTTTGTTGGGCCATAGTTGAGGAGGTACCCTCACCATAATTCTTGCAAGGATTAGGATTAGGGTGAGGTTTAGGTTGGCTATTTAGGGCTTCATGTTTTAGTAGAGACATAGGTGTAGAAGATTTGAATCAGACCTTGGTGGAGGGGTGGCAAGGCCTCTTTAGCCTTAGATTGCTTCAAGGAAGAAAAAAGAAAAACAAAGTATTTATCTTTTCTTTCCTTCTAATGTGATTGAGGAAAGGAAAATGATACTTATGGATAGTAGTATACCTATCTTTCAGTGTGAAGTATTTCATAATATGCATGTTCACTACCCCATACAGAGCTAAGAGCTTTTCTCTATCATATCCATCTTTGATAGTGTTGAAACTTCTCTTTGTCTTCATAGAAACTAATATTTTCCACTTTTAGACCACTACAATCCAAGCTAGTTTCACTGTAAACATTATGCTACCAATTTTGACTCTGTCTTCATGCTAGGAGTTGTAGAATTTTGATGTTAAATCCTCATTGTATCCCATCATCACCATGAAGAAGGGGTTCATGGTATAATTTTTAGAGATCTTCAAAAGCTCAACATTTTGGCAAAGTAGCACACAAGAAGGAAGTTAAAAAATCTCTGGTTATAATAATTCTTCCAAACACTTAGAGAGAATTTAGAAGCCCATGCATTCTCTAAAAGACTCATGCCAAAATATCCATTGTTCTAGAAATATCAACCAAAAAATTAATGATAGTTTTCTCATGGTTCGAGGCCAATTGCAACTTTGAATGGATATCCATAATCTTAGGTCAGTGCCCAAAATTCATGTGAAGGAGATCACTAATATAAAAATTATTAAGAAAATTACAGCTCACAAAACTATTAAAATTAAATCTATCAAAAGGAGGCTTTGGAAACATGTGGGAAGCCTTTATAGGTGAACTTTGGAATCCCAAAGGAATAAGAAAAATAATTCTCATGGAATTTGTGATTATATATAATAATTGATAATTCATGTCAAATCCTTTCCCCTCATTACACAATATATGCTTAAAATGATTACCCTTTAGAGAATTAATTACATAAGGGTATATCCTATTTTAAAGAGCTTACCTTTTCTTTATTTCTTGTCTTATCTAAGGCGACCATATAATTATATGAGTTTTATAGGGGGCAATCTTTTCACTATTGCTTTCTTAAATTCTCATCATTCTAAACTTGAATGTCTACCACATTATATAATACCACATGTATAAATGACATATATAGGCTTACATAAGCAAGATCACATTATTATTCATCATTCTTTCCCTTCATTTAGACATCAACAACTGAGCTAGAAGATTTGAATTCAAAAAGGGTAATAAAATCTCAAACAAAGTTGATCTCCATGACTAGTATGAATCTCTATGGTCTGTGTTATTTGACAAATCATCTCCTTGAATAAAACTAAAATTTCTCAAATGGTCCTTTGAAACCTGTTGTCCATGTTTTGCACACATGCCCCACCTTAGGTAGAGAACCCCCTCTTTTTCGCTCCCGATGGCTTGTTCCTGCTCCTATTGGGTCATTTTTGCTATCACCTCACTTTGTGTGCCCCTATTCTAGAGTCCAAGTAGGTCAAATTCCTTAGAATGATCAAATTCCCCTTGACCAGATTCACCCACCTAATTTTCACGAAGTCTTTTACTTTCATGGAAATGTCCCTATGGGTTTCCCTAGCCCATTGCCTTGGTGTCCTCCAAGCCTCGTGGACCCACAACTACGAGTTGCCTCATGCAAGTTGTTGCTCACGTTTCGCTATCAAGTAGAGACTAATGCCCAACTTTTTCCTACATGGTGCAATTCACACTTAGTTTTTTCGTTTGAGCCTTGACCAAGCATCTCACATAACCTGGGTCCACCATACCAAGAAATCAATGCATGCCATTAGTGGAAATTGGCCTATAAATTCTACTCCCTGCCCTTCATTTTACTAGAGGCATTCGAATCGAGAGAGAAAAAAATTCCCCTCTTCTTTTTTCTACTTTCTTCCTTGCTCCTACTAGCTTAGTCCTTGCTCGCTTGCTTCACTTGTTCCTTCAATTTTTTGACTTTGGGGACAAGTTGCATATGGATTTGGGAAGTTTTTGTGATGTCTAAGTGAACTGCCAAGGTTTCGTTGAGGTTTGTGAAGTTGCAAAAATTTCATTACGGGTCGATGTCCCTCCATCATCGTTCATGGGAATTCCTTTGCAGGCCATTGTGTGCAGGTCACTGTGTGCTCATTGCCATTTTCAAAAGAGCGGTAGACCCTAGACAACTTGCCCCTTCCAAATCTTTGCATTTCCAAAAAGGGTGCAAATTTCAAGTTTTAATCATCTAGGGACCATCATATGAATGTCTTCACATGCCTAAAGGGGTTTGCATCAAATTTTCCATGTGTTTAAACATTGCAGAAATTTCATTTTGGCCCACCGTGTGTGGGTCACTATGTGCTCATTTATATTTTCAAAAGGGTAGCAGACCCTCCAGCTCTTGCATTCCAATTCTGTATTTTTTTTAAATGGGTCAAATATTAAGGAAATATGTCTTGGAACTCTTTCTCCCCTTTTCCCACATGCTAAAATTAAAAAAAATCAAATTTACTATGTTTTGTGAAGTTGTGAGAAATTCCTTGCGGGTCATCATCCTTCCATCGTTGTTCGTAAGAACTTCCTTGTAGGTTGTTGTCCCTCCGTCACCATCAACGAGAACTTCCTTGTGAGCCTCCATCCCTTTGTTTCCATCAGTGGGAACTTCCTTGTAGGTCATCCCTTTGTTGCCATCAGTGGGAACTTCCTTACGAGCCACCATCCATTTGTTTCCATCCATGGGAACTTCCTTGTGCGTTGTCATCCCTCTATTGTTGTCCTTTGGAACTTCCTTGTGAGCCATCGTCCCTCCGTCGCCATTTGTGGGAACTTCCTTGCAGGCTACCGTACCTTACTTGCTAGCCGTAGGAACTTCCTTGCAAGCCAATGTCCCTCCATCATTGTCCATGAGAAATTCCTTATGGGCTGCCATCCCTCCATTGCCATCCACGAGAACTTCCTTGTGGGTTGCCATCCCTCTACTATCGTTAGCCATTCGTCTGTCATCCCCTTTTTTCTATTTGCGGGTACTTCCTTGTGGGTTGTCATCCTTATGTTACCATCTTCCGTTTTCCCCCATCTGCTATCTATCCTTTGTCCTTCCATTATCGTCCAACGTCCATCATCCACCCACTATCTGTCATCCATTGTCCATCGTCTTCATGTCATCCATTGTTTTCCAGTCGTCCATCATCTGTCATTCACCCATCATTTGTCATCCATTGTCTATCTACCATTTTTTTGTCTATTGTCCATCCACCCAATGTCACACTGCCCATTGCCTGCAGCCCTAAGCGCACATTTATGTTTATGATCTAAATGAGCTCCAAATATGAATATTATGATCTATTAATGATGCATGGATGAATCTAATAATGAGTTTGGAGGATTTGACTAACATTTTCCTTCATTTGCGTATCAAAGTACTTACTACACTTTGTGTATGTGGGATTTATGGAACCTGCTATGGGTTCATCAGGGAGGCCTATTGAGAAAGCTAAACAAGAAAAAAACACATTGCTCTTGTCACCATTCATTTTATGCTCACCTCTCCTCCTACCACCCATCAATAATGTTGCCATTAGAAGGAGGCCTATGTCAAGGAAGTCAGTGAAAAATCTACAAAGGGTGGCCTTGAAGGTGGCAGGAGGAGCAACTTTATCTTTTTCCCAACAATCAATTCCATAGTCTAGAACTATTCTAGAATCTAGAACATGTCTATCTTCAAATTCACACAAATTGGCCAACAAGAAAGATTTGCTGGCTGACAAGAATGCTATAGAACACATCAAACAAAGGGTAGCCGTTAGTAGTTTCAGCTATAGCAGGGATGGTAGCCACTAGAAGACAAAATTGCTATAGTGTCAGGGTCACTAGATGACAAAATAGGCTACAAGATAAAATAGGGAAGAGGACAAAATAGCTTATTGTAATTTGAGAAATATTGGGGTAGGTGAAACCCTAACTTGTATTGAATTTTAGCCACACATTTTGAATTAATCCTAGCCATTCATTTGGGCTTTGGAAAACTATAAATAGGGGCTTGCTTCTCATTTGTAAATTTTTGGGGAACTAGTGTAACGGGAATTTGTAGCAATAAAAGATAGCATTGCATGATTTTTATGGGTGTTATCTTTGATTTTTCTCATTTTGCATGCATGGTTCTACTTCCATGTTAGTTTTAGCTTGTAGTTTCTTGGATGACTCTAATGGTGCTAGATGTTATAGTATTTGATGCACTTCCAACTCATGTTTTTTGTTGTTTGTTGATGATGAATCACTTTGTAAAGCTAGTTTGAGCTAACTTATTTGTTGCAACCTAGTTCAATTGTAAGTTCATGAGGTGAATGAACAATCTGAAAATCTATAGTCCTTAGAAGATAGCATTGATTTTGTGTAGTTGTAGGTCTTTCTTGGTCAAGAAAAATATAGTTTATGGGAGTATGTCTACTATAGCACCCTCCATTATTACTGTTCATTTGTAGCTTAGGATTAGAACAACTTCTCTTAACCTTTTCCTTTTTCTATTTCTTTTAGTCCTTGGTTAGAGTAGGATTCAAAGCATAACCATAATGTTAAATTCAATGAAAATGATGGGTTTCAACTTGCTATTTTGAGTGAGTAGTCACTATTCATTCACTTCTAGCTATTGAAACTCCATTTGCAGACCCAACTTCCCATGCTTTGTAAACCATAAAGGCTACCATGTGATTACCAACAAAACACATCAACCAACTAAGATATTCCAAGCATTTTCATGACCTGACACCCGAGAGACCTTGGGGTAGTAATCTCGAACTTGTTTATAGATTTCTACCTTTCAAGAGAGGTAGCATACTTGCATGTTGCCTATGTTGAGAAGGTGCAAAAACACCCATCAACAGAATTGGCGCTAGAAGTTAAAATAAAAAAAAATGAAGGAAAACAAGAGTTGAGATGAGATGGAAAATCATTTGCAAATCAAGATTACTCAGCTACATGCAAATTTAAATAAGAGATTGAGGAAAAAAATTTGGCGGTTTGCATTGGCAAACAAGTGTAGAATCCATTGCATTCACAGGCATAATGAATTGTGATGCCTAACATTCTTGGGAAAAATTGAAAGAGTCTTGAAAGGAGAAATTAGCTTTTGATAAATATACCAACCCTTGGCTCTTATAGATCCAGAAGAGGAATTTTCTAACATGGAAACCAAGGCATTCAAAGAGTTGATCCAAGAGCACTTGAGTAGCAAGGATGGATTAAGATTAGAAGAAGTTTCGATGTCTAGTTGGTGTAGATTTCATAATACACCTCATTGAAAATTCACTTGTTCATCATGTGCGAACATCATCACCCAGGTCAAAGGCAGTTTGAACAAGTCAGAGCAGCCAACTCTCAGTGAAGGGGAGTCATCCCATGAGGCAGGATAGTTGTCAACATTTGGGGACAACACATTGGAGTTGAACTAAGAAATTTGACACAAGTTAGTGTTGGGACAATAGAAACAAAGGTTGAAGGTCAGGAGGAAGGAGTTGATTTCTTTGGGACAACAAGAAGCTTTGGTGAAAGTTCACTTAGAAGGGGATTAGAAAGCCTCTCCTTCATTGGTAAAGGGAAGCCTTCCACTCAAGAAGAGGAACCATTGGTAGTTGAAGATGAATTAACAAAGTTTGCAACAACATATGTTGGGAAAACCAATATAGATGTTGGAGAATAAAGAGAAGTGGTTGAAAGCCTTGGGGTGTAAAAAAAATGATGATGAAAGCATATGCGAAATAAGATTAGAATACCTCTCCTTCATGAATGACAGTGATCAAGCATTTGAAAATGAGGATTTGGAGGAATGGGAACAAGCACATGCTGCGACTGTCTACCATCAAACTTCCTTCCCAATTGATAACAAAGACCCAATGGTGGAAAGATACAATGAGCTTGTGTCAAGACTCACTAGGGATTGGTCTGAGCTAAAATATCAAGTGGAATTGGAAGTGTTGTTCCTGTCAGGTTGGTGTAGGCTCCATGACTTGCCACATTCAAAGTTCACATGTCAACTATTCCAAGGGGTAATCGAGCAAGTTAAAGAACAAGTGGGACAACCTAGTGCATTGTTTCTCGTAGTTGCTTCAAGAGCTAAAGCACAGGTCTAAAAACCTGAACCAAGTTATAAATCAGCTAAAGAAAACCCTCAAGAAGGTGTTGGGACAACAACGGAAGAGGAACAATGTAGTCCCAAAATTTTAAGCAACGAAGAGGAGCAAATGGGATTGTTGTCCATCAAACATCAAGAGTCTTCCTCTCTTGTATAGAATTTTTATGTGATGGATGATAGGATTTATGGGGGACTTGTAGAGGTGGACCGCTCATCATATGTTGATCCTCTTGATGGGCCAATGTTCCTTGCTAGTTTCTTCCCACTTGGAATTGTGTCACAGAGGTATAACAACACTGTAGAAGAGTACATTTCAGAAGAAGGCAATGATGAGGATATACCACATGAACCTCCAAATAGTGAAACATTAGAATCTCTAGATTGGGAGATAAATTCCTTTTCCATCTACAATGATATTGAACAAGAGGAAATGAGTGAACTCCATGGTGAGATACATGAACTGTTGAGAGAAGAAGACAAAGTTGGGGGTGTTTTGATGACTACCAACAAGTATGACATACCTTGCCAACTACAAGATGCAACTAGGAGTCCTACCACATTGACCATTGTTGATGATTTTCCACATTCAGAGAGTTACAATGGGATGGATTCATCCATGTCATGTCCCTATGACATTAAACATCACAAAATTAAGAACAACACATGGAAAAGGAGATGGGATGGCATGCTACCCCTTGAAGGTAGCAATTAAGTAGAGGTATGGACTATGGAAGATCAAGAAGATGAAGTATATCTCCTTGAAGAATAGCTAATAGAGGCTATGGGTCCCACTAGTGGCTTGGAAGAGGTGTTTGTTGCATCATTCTCCTAGCCCTATGCAAGCCTAAGATCATAAATGTTGCACAATCATGTGCCACCACCTGAGGCTACCAACATGATGACCGATGATGCAGTGCTCACTCTTGAATGTCACATGCTACCACCTCTACATGGAAATATCTAGGTTCTATCTTTCCTTACTCCTGTGAATACTTACAACTATGTTTATCATTTTGATTATGGGAATGAGGGGAGACAATTGTGTTTATGGATCAACCATGGGTTTAATGAATTACCTCGATTGTTGATTTTTCTTGAGCATGCGATTGAATTTGAATGCTACAATAATAAACTTCTTTTTTTTGAGTATAAAGATAAATCTACGTGGCTTAGAACTATAACAATTTCCTTACTACTTGTGCATGCATTACAAAATCCAGTGGGAATGAATGTCAGTTTTCCTTTCTTAAATGTCATTCTTTGTAAATATCTTTGTACATAGTTTGTTTTGGGTAGTGTACGTCTTATGTATATACCTCACTTTCTTGCTATTGTTGGGTTAGTTGGTTTGCTATAGCTTGTTTACTTTAGAGTAGTTTCCAAGTTGTTGTTCGCTTTTGCTTTCTCACTTTGGTTAGTTTAGGTGTTTTCTTTTCATTTTCCTTTTATTGGCTTCCGCTTTGTTGTTTCTTTGCTCAGGGTTCCTTTGCTTTAGGTTGGCCACGTTCATACACACAAAAATCACTTCTTATTTCCTGGGGGTTGTTCTATGTATTTCTTCGATAAACTTTAATCCATTTTTTAGAGTGGATGTTGAGGGTCTTCTATTAGTGTCAAGTGATCTAGATGTTTGATTTGAAGGGAATAAGTCATTGGTTGGTTTGATTTTGATGTATTATGAAATCTTATATCTGTACACACATTAAGAATCCAATGGTTGCTATAGGTCCTTTTGCGAAGTCAAGTTAAGTGAAAAATTTGAAATTTTGCTTTAGTGCCACTATGATTCTCAACCCTAAGTGCAAGCTTCATTGCTCACAAATTGAAATGAAAGGAATTGAAAGGAGAAAAGACAAAAGAAAAGAAACAAAAGAAAGAAAATTAAGATATTGAAAATTAAAAGAAATAAATTCAACTTTTCAGGGTGTTCTGAGCAACTCTACCAGGGTTATGGATGCCTGGCTGGCAGTAGAGCAATGTTCGGGAGAATCACAACGACAACCTTGTCAGGGCTATGGACACCTAATTGGTAGTGAGGCAATGACTCGAATGCTTTTGGAGTTAGAATTGATCACTCACATAGCTTAACTTGATGGTGCTTAGGTTCTTGCAGCAACTTAATGATGGGAATTAACACAACTGGACACACTTGGATTTTCAACATATTGAAGGTTGGGTTGGCTAGTGGTTTTGATCCTTTGATCAAGTGTCTAGTTTGTTTGCCCTAGTGTGAAGATAGAAACCAAAAATTTTGGGTTTGTGATTCCAGTTTGTCATCAAAATGCTTTGGAGCATTTCCCTAGTGAGTTGCCATTTATTGTGCATGTTTTGCACACACGCCCTGCCTTAGGTAGTGACCCCCCTCTTTTCCACTCTCGATGGCTCATTCCTACTTCTATTGGGTCATTTTTTCTCTCACCTCGCTTTGTGTGCCTCTATTCTAGAGTCCAAGTAGGTCACATGCCTTAGAATGATCAAATTCCCCTTGACCAAATTCACCCACCTAATTTTCACTAAGTCTTTAACTTTCATGAAAATTCACCTACGATTTTCCCTTCGCCCATTGCCTCAGTGTCCTCCAAGCTTCATAGACCTACAATTATAGGTTGCCTCATGTGGGTCACCTCTCATGTTTTGCCGCTGAGTAGCGACTGATGCCCAAATTCTACCCGCATGGCGGGATCCACACATAGTTTCTCTATTTGAGCCTTGACCAGACATCTAAACAAGCAAAGGTTCCCACATCCCACCTAAGCTGATTTTGCCATACCAAGAAATCAATGCATGCCATTAGTGGTAATTGGCTTGTAAACATTACTCCCTGCTCTTCATTTTACCTGAGGCATTGAATCTAAAGAGAAACAAAGTCCCCCCTTCCTTTTTCTACTTTTTGCCTTACTCCTGCTGACTTGGTCCATGCTCACTTGCTTCACCTTTTCTTTCATTTTTTTGACCTTGAGGACAAGTTTCCTATGGATTTGGGATGGTTTTGTGATGCCTAAGTGAACTACCAAGGTTTTGTTGAGTTTTAGGAAGTTGTAAAAATTTCATTGCGGGCTACCATCCCTCCATCACGTCTATGGGAATTCCTTTGTTGGCCACTGTATGTGGGTCACAGTGTGCTCATTGCCATTTTCCAAAGGGCGGCGAACCCTCTAGCTTCCCCCTTCCAAATCTTTGCATTTTCAAAAAGGATGCAAAATTGAAGTTTTCATCATCTAGGGACCATCAAATGAATGTCTTCACATGCCTAAAGGGGTTTTCATCAAATTTTCCATGTGTTTGGATATTGCAGAAGTTTCATTGTAGGTCATCGTGTGCTCATTGCCATTTTCAAAAGGGCTGTAGAACCTTCGGCTCCCACATTCCAATTTTTTGCATTTTTTAAAAATAGTGAAATCTTAAGGAAATATGTCCTAGCACTCTTTCTACCCCTTTTCCCATGTGCTAAAATTGAAAAATATCAAATTTACTATGTTTTTTGAAGTGGTGGAAACTTCCTTGTGGGCCGTTGTCCCTCTGTCACCATCCATGAGAACTTCCTTGTGGGTTACCATCCCTGTAATGCCCTAAATTTACACCTAAAGAAAAACACAACTAACAATTTTTATTTTTTTTATGTAATCAATAACATATAAATGTTACCAATAACAACTCGTCGTTGCTTACAATACTTTTAATTATCACCATATATTTGTTGAAAAGATTATTGTAAGAAAATTTCTAAACAAAAACTAAAATAAATAAAATATAAAAGTAAATAAAAATAAAAATAAAATTTACTTTATTCATTATACATTTTAATATTAAAATTCGAATAATATATATATATTAAATCTAATTCTTACATTTTATTATTATTATTATTATTTTAAATATTTCTCACATATATATCCTTTTATTTAATTAACCATCTTTATATATATATAAAATATATATTTATTTTAAAAAGTAATATTTGAAAAATCTAATTTATTTAATTTATCCTTAAACTAAACTTTTCAAGGAAAAGTGGTTTCTTTATTATGAGAATATTAAGGAAGCTATTTACTTAAGAAGGGTTTCATGAGGGGATATACGTGGGCTCTAAAAATAGACTTCCACTACACTATATTTAATTCGCTGAGTTAAGATCTTTATAGACTTCGTTTGCTTTTTTTTGCATGGAATGCTTTTTCCTTTATTAACCAAACAAAACGTGTTATAAAGCACCACTAAAGCTAAAACTATTCGAGGCAAGCATGAATTATTTCCTCTTGATTTCACTGCATCCTATGTTTGACTCACTGTAACGAGACATAACTGATTTGATAAAATAAAATTTCGAGGCCAATAGAAGCGTCAAATATTAATAAGAATTGGTACGATAAGCTTAAGTGTAACCCTATTTCATTCAAAGAAATAATTCGCTATGTTCTTTACAGGACAAAATAGAAGAAAGGTGAAATCAAATTCATGGCGACGGAGTTCGTTATATAATATTTTTAGAAGTAGGTTTATAAATTTACAATACTGTTATTGTTTATTTTTGTCTGTGTTAAGTGTAGGGTGAGGGCATTAATTTCCCTTTTATGTTGTGTTGGCTGTCTGTGTTAAAGTTTGTTTTCCAAAGGAATTTCTACTTGTTTTTTTTTTTTTTTTTCCATGCACAATTAAAATTTAAGTATTTTTTTTCATGTATCAATTTTTTTTACTATGAAACAAACTCTTAGATCTCAATCTAATCTTTTGTGTTGTGCACGAAATAAGAATTCATGGAAGGAGCAACAGTAAAGAGTGACCAATTCTTAAGATTCTGACATAGATCTGGGGAGGCTATACACAGGAGTATTAAAAAGAAGAGGATCTTATTAATAGCTAAAATGATAACAATTGAACACAGATTCAAAGACATCAGTTAAATTTTATTTCAAGACAAAGAAAATTATACCATATATTTTCTATAATTCTTTTACAACCAAAATTTCCAGCTAATAAATATAGAGTAACACCTTCTCAATTGATTAACTTGAGCATTAAACATAAAATTCTACATCAATCTAGAAAACTATTGGTATATTTAATTTTCATTTCCAATTCATTGAAGCTACATATTCCACAACCAGTCCATTTTTCTGAGATCTAACGTTTGCTCAAGCCTACTATCTCAATTTTAAAAATTAAAACAAATAATAAACATTTTTCTATTGGGAAAAACAATTTTTTTTATTTTTTATTTTTGCTAAAAGGTAATTTTCCCTCTCGAATCACAAAGAAGTAACTTTTGTTTTCTTATAGGAATGAATTTACAGAATAACAATTACAAATTTTGGATGAACCAGAATATTAAAATAAGTATCTCTTTTCAATGGTTATTCCCTTGCAACAATAAATCTAAGATCATATATAAAACATCTACAACTAAACACCGGTAGTCTTGATCTTGCATCTCCTTAAAGCTGTAAGGTTCTTTTAGATCTGTAGACCTACACATAACATAAATTTATTTTTTCTAAAGCCAATGGGGTGCTCACCACCCAAACTTAGACCGGAAAACCAGTCACCCCCGAGCTTGGAGGCCATCAAAGGAACCGGGTTACACACATTCTCAAACATGCATCGACATCAAACACACAAATGAAAACAATAACACCCAAAATCCCAGGGATTCACATGCACATTGAATCTTCTCAAAGATTTCAAGAAAGGGGGAGACTTAGGAGATATCACTACCAAATGGGGAAATGTGTATATTTAAATAAAGATCTGTATAGTATCACAACTTCTCTCCACTTCTCCATCCATCCAACTTCACAAAGTAATCCTGGGCACTCATACCCAAAAACCCCATACTTCAATAATGTGGGTACTCATACCCAAAATCTCCACCTTCTCAAAGGTTGGAATTTTCTCCATTGGAGGATCATCCTCTCTCAACCCCACACTTGGGTAGCTCTCAAAATCTGAGAGAGTCATCCCCATACAACCCAACATAAATAACAACACATAACAATACAATAATGAATACTCACAGCGTTTTAAAAAAAAAATTAACAATTTCAACCAAGAACAAATACAAAATGATAGAAGCCAACCTCTTACGCTTTCCAGGAAGAAAATTGTAGAAGCGCCCAAGCTTTTCCTTCAAACTCTATTCCACCCAAAAATTCTTCCAAAAACTAGAACCAGAAAAGAGTACCCAATTTTTTTTTCCAATGAAATCCAATCTCCCCAATAATCAAAAAAAGAAAGAGATAAATAGAAGTTCCCAAAAATTTCTTTCCCAAAAACCATTCTTGCTATAAAAATACTGAAGATAAAAGAAAATCAGCTCAAAAAGCATCTATTTACAACCCATTCAAAATCCAAATTCGTCACCCTTAAAGCTAGGCCTTTTTGAGAGGTCATATCTTGATTTTAGTTCTAGATATACCTTGAATTAAGTGTCTAACCCTTGGGTTAACACCCTAGGTGTTTAAAAAAAATAGAAAAAACATAAAATAACCTTTTTTAACCCCTTTTTGAGTCAATAAAGAAGATAAATACTAATAAAAAAATCAAATACCCCCAATTAAAATTTTACAAATTAAATACAACTTAACACTTAAAACATTTAAACACTTAAAATAAAACTATATACTAAAATAACATTCAAGTCTCAAACCACTTTACAAATTTTACATCACAATAAGACTATAGTCCCCATGGACTATTGTCGGCATTCACAGGGTTTATCACATATGGTTCCTTGAAGACCTCCAATTCCATTGGCTATGGAATTTGTACCTGCACACTCAATTTCACACATTAATATATCCAATAAAATCATATATTCAAAGCAACTAAAACATATATATTCACAACATACCATTTCCATCACATTTAAATCACATTAGAAAATCAATTCATAGTTACAATTGTAACATAAATTCATCACCATTAAATCCTCCTAAAAACATTTATTCATTTGTTATTTTATTTTATTTTTTATTATTTACAATAACAATAATTCAAAATTCATAAATTTTATTAATTCTACTTGAGCATCCATAATAATCAATAATATCCAATCTATGAGGTCTAACGTTCACATCACCATAATATAAAATCAAAGAAAAGGTCTAATGTCAAAACATCATAACATGAATAGCATCATAAAGCATCAATCTGTATCAAAACATAATGTCTAACAGTTAAACCAAAAATCAAACTATCTATCCAAAATAATAAAATAGCATAGTATCAAGTATCACTGGTTGGTCTCACATCCTCCCCCCCTAGGAATGAACTTCCTCCTGGAAGTCATCAAAGAGTTGAGGGTATAGTGCCCTCAACTGAGAAGCATCCCCCCATGTAGCTGCAACCTCATCATATCTGTCCCACTAAACTCTGACCTGGTCCAGCTCTCGCCCTCGAAGTGCCAGCGTCTGATGATCCAAAATGTGAATGGGCTCCAATGCTAGCTGATCGTCTGACTCCACCTGTAGGGCATCCCAATCTAGTATATGAGAATCATCATGCACATAACATCATAAAACTGAAACATGAAACACATCGTGGATGCGTGACAGGCTAGGTGGCAAGGCTAAATGATAAGCTACAGGACCTATCCGCTCCAGGATCTCAAATGGTCCCACAAATCGGGGTGCAAGCTTAGAGCCCTTCCCATAATGGATTGGACTCTTATGTGGTCTCACTCTCAGGAAAACTCGGTCACCCACTGAAAATCTTCTATCGATTCTCTTAGCATCGGCATACTTCTTTTGATGATCCTATGCCTCCTGTAGACGTTGTCTGATCAGATCTACTTGTCGCTCCATGTCCTGCACCAAATCTGGTCCAATAGCCACTCTATCCTCAATGCGATCCCAACTCAAAGGATTCCTACAAGGTCTTCCATACAAGGCCTTAAAAGGTGGCATTCCCAAAGAACTATGGTGCCCATTATTATAGGCAAACTCAACCAAGTACAAATAATCCTCCCAACGAGATTGGTGATCCATCACATACATACGTAGCGTATCTTCTAAAACCTGATTCACCCTCTCTATCTGCCCATCTGTCTCAGGATGATAAGCTGTACTGAAGTTGAGTTGAGTGCCCAATGCCTGCTGCAATGATGTCCAAAATTTTGATGTAAAGAGTGGGTCTCTATCTGAAATGATCCTCTGAGGGACTCCATGAAGTCTAACAACATCATCTAAGAATACTCTTGCTATTGCTAGAGCTGTATAAGTCATATGCATAGGTGAAAAATGGGCTACTTTGGTCAATTTTTCCACAGTTACCATGATGGCATCATGACGGTGTGAAGTCAAGGGTAGACCAACAATAAAGTCCATTGAAATGGTATCCCATTTCCACTCAGGAATCTCGTGCGGATAGAGAAGACTTGTTGGGTGTTGATGCTCGGTTTTGACCCTCTGGCACTCAAGGCACCGAGTCACAAAAGTAGCAATGTCTCGTCGCATCCCTTCCCAATGATATAATTGTCTAAGGTCAGCATGCATCTTCTTCACCCCTGGATGTGCTGTATAAGGTGGCCTATGTGCTTTTGAAAGTATGACTGTATGGAGATTTCCTATACTAGGTACATAGATGCGACCATTATGACATAATAAACCATCAAACTCTAAGGTATATCCTAAAATTTTTCCCTTAAGGGCCCTCTGAGACTGGATTTCCTGCTCGACCTCCATGTACCACTCATCCCCAGGTAAATTTTGCAGTATATGACTCCTCAAATCAGTGCCCAAAGTCATGGATGATAGCTCATGTCACCTCCTACTCAAAGCATCTGCTACAACATTCTCCTTCCCTTTTATGTAATGCACATCAAAATCGTATTCGCATAAAAACTCCATCCAACGTCGTTGACGAGCATTCAAATTCGGCTGTGTGAACAAGTACTGTAGGCTCTAGTGGTCTGAATGTAACTCAAAGTGATGACCTAGAAGAAAATGTCTCCAATGAACTAGAGTGTGAACCACTGCTGCCAACTCCAAATCATGAGTAGGGTAGTTCAACTCATGGGTCTTGAGTTTTCGTGACTCATAAGCGATCACTCTACCCTCCTGCATAAGTACTACACCTAAGCCATCAATCAAGGCATCAATGCATACCATGAAATCTCCTGATGGATCTGGGACAACTAATATGGGAGCACTAGTGAGATGCTCCTTGAGGGTCTGGAAGGCCCTCTCACACTAATCTGTCCACTCAAACCTCTTCCCTTTTGGCTGAAGGGAAGTGATAGGATGTGCAATCTGAGAAAAACCCTAAACAAAATGACGATAATAGCCTGCTAAGCCCATAAAACTCCTAACCTCAGTCACTGAAGTGGGTGCTGGCCAATCCATAATTGCCCTGATCTTTGATGGATCTACTGAGATACCATCACCAGATATAATATGACCAAGATAATGAATCTTTGAACAAAAGAATGTACACTTCGACAAGTTACCATATAATTGATGCTCCCTCAGACATTGAAGAAACTGTTGCAAGTGTTCCTCATGCTCCTCCTCAGACTGTGAAAATATCAAAATGTCATCTAAGAAAATTACCACGAACCAATCTAGGAAAGTACGAAATACTCCATTCATGAGGCTCATGAACACTGCATGAGCATTTGGCAGTCTGAATGGTACCACTGTGAACTCGTAGTGGCCATACCTAGTCCTGAAAGCGGTCTTATGAATATCTGCTTCTAAAATCCGCAACTGATGATAACCAGACTTAAGGTCAATTTTTGACAACACTCTCGCTCCCTGCAATTGATCAAACAAATCATCGATCCTCGGAAGTGGGTAATGATTCTTGATTGTCACCTTGTTTAGTTGTCTATAATCTACACAAAGATGTATAATCTACACAAAGATGAAGGGATCCATCCTTCTTCACGAAGATGACAGGAGCACCCCAAGGCAAGACACTTGTACGAATATGGCCCTTCTCTAGCAACTCCTCTAACTGAATCTTG
This sequence comes from Sequoia sempervirens, assembly GCA_007258455.2. Classification (NCBI taxonomy): domain Eukaryota; kingdom Viridiplantae; phylum Streptophyta; class Pinopsida; order Cupressales; family Cupressaceae; genus Sequoia; species Sequoia sempervirens. The sequence goes on from VDFB02271358.1 coordinate 490,083,134, forward strand.
AGCTCACTTAGCTCATGTGTAGTCATCCTGTAAGGTGCCCTTGATATCGGTTGAGCCCCTGGTATCAAATCTATACGAAAGTCAATCTCTCACCATGGCGGCATACCTAGTAACTCAGAAGGAAACACATCTAAAAACTCCCCAAGAACGGGATGGTCATCCAAAGAAGTCTCTATCTTCTCCTCGTCCAAATCACTGATGGTGATGGCAAACATCTGACATCCCTTTCGCATACACCACTTCAACTGTATAGCGGATATAGTGCGAAGGAAAATGGGTCTCTATACCCTTGAAATCACCACTGTAGTACCCTGATCATCTACACACTCAATCATCTTTCGACGATAATCTAGCTTAGCTTGGTGTGCCTCGAGCCAGTCCATACCCAAAACTAATCCATAGGAGCCCAAAGGAGTAATGCAAAGGTCAACTAAAGTGTTCAAATCTCCAACTCGCAAAGGACAAGCTCTAACAACTGAATCAACAGAAACCTTGGTCCCTAAGGCTAACTCAACCTCCCATCTATCATCTTTCCTAGATGCCACTAGCCCGCCACGTTCCACTATAGAAGGGGGTATAAAAGAATCTGATGCCCCAGAGTCAAATAAAATAGATACATGAGTGTTACCAATCATACTTGGGGCCTCAATTACCGTGGCCTGATGCTCAGCTTGGCAGTTCTCGACTGCCACATAAACTCTATGAAACTTCCCTGCATCCCCCACTGTCTGCTCAGATCCTATTGCTTGCTTCCCTCTAGCTGTAAAACCCTGAGGACACTCCTTGGCTAAATGTCCTAATTCACCACACACAAAGCAAGCACCTTTGTTCTGACCCTGAGATGGATGTGTCCTATTGAACTGCTATCCACCAGACCTAGTAGAACCACTATGTCCAGCACGAGAAGACTGCTGAGAACGTGCTGGAGTAGCACACTGTGTCTGTGGACATTGATCCCTATGGGGGCCCTGTGATCGCCATGGCCTAGACCATCCACCCCGAAATCCCTGTTGAGGCCTGGTCCTCTGACTAAATTGCTGCTGCTAGAAAGGCCTAGATGATCCTGTAGGGGGTCAAGATCCTCCCTTAGAAGGAAGAGGAGGTCGACGGAAACGCTGTACCTGAGTAAATGGATTGCGGTTTTGATATTGCTCTCGTGCATCACGGGCTTTCCCTTGAATCTCCTCTGCAATAAGGGATTTTTCCACTACAAATTGAAGGTTCTCTAGATCAGCCATACGTATAGGTCCTGATATGCTGGCATTCAACCCCTGGATAAATTGATTGACAAGGAGCTTCTCATCATGAAGATAGTCAACATAATGCAACAACTCTAGGAACCAGCTCTCGTACTAAGCTACTGTCAATCCCCTTTGCTGAAGATCATGAAACTCATCAGTGTGACACTGTATAAAACGCTCAGACAAGTAGCGTGCTCTGAAACAATCAAGGAAAGTCTCCCATGTAATGGTGTCCATAGTAAAGTGATGCTTGCGCTCCTCCTGGCGCCACCATGTGGATGCTATGTCTCCAAGTAAATGTATAGCAAAACATGCTTTGAGATTGCTCGCATATGTACGCAACCCAAAACACCTCTCAAGACTAAGAAGCCAAGCTTCTGCCTCAACACCATTTGTGGTTCCTTCAAATTTTGGTGTACGCAAACGTAATAAGTCCCTAATCTCATCACCTGCATCACGAGCTACTCTGGGCTCAACTCGTACCTCTGGTCGAGGTACATAAGGTGGAGGATCCATATGAACTGAACCTCTCTCTCCATCATCATACTGCTCATTAGGTACATGAGGGGGACTCCTGCTACGCTCTTTGTGCTCAGACCTATGTGCTTCTGTAGAATCCTATGTTTGCTCATGATGGGGACCCACCCCTACATCTGGCAATCTGGCATGTATCACCCCAATCAAATCTTTGAGTGCATGGAGGATCTGTGAATTAAGGTTTGGTTGTGGCTCATTTTGTGGTACCTCAGGAACCTCTAGTACTACTGGTGGTGTTGCAGATCTCTCTCCCTTTGCTCCACATCCTCTACCATGTCCACGACTGCATCCGTGCCCTATTCCTCTCTTAGGTGCCATCCTCTACATGACAATGTCAATATGTACTATTAACATGACGTTCACATAAACCTAGAGCTCCCGGTGTTTGAAAACCGTGCTCTGATACCAAAATGTAATGCCCTAAATTTACACCTAAAGCAAAACACAACTAACAAATTTATTTTTTTATGTAATCAATAACATATAAACGCTACCAATAACAACTCATCATTGCTTACAATACTTTTAATTATCACCATATATTTTTTGAAAAGATTATTGTAAGAAAATTTCTAAACAAAAAATAAAATAAATAAAATATAAAAGTAAATAAAAATAAAAATAAAATTTACTTTATTCATTATATATTTTAATATTAAAATTCGAATAATATATATATATATTAAATCTAATTCTTACATTTTATTATTATTATTATAAATATTTCTCACATATATATATATCCTTTTATTTAATTAACCATCTTTATATATATATAAAATATATATTTATTTTAAAAAGTAATATTTGAAAAATCTAATTTATTTAATTTATCCTTAAACTAAACTTTTCAAGGAAAAGTGGTTTCTTTATTATGAGAATATTAAGGATTTACTTAAGAAGGGCTTCATGAGGGGATATACATGGGCTCTAAAAATAGACTTCCACTACACTATATTTAATTCGCTGAGTTAAGTTCTTTATAGACTTCCTTTGTTTTTTTTTGCATGGAATGCTTTTTCCTTTATTAACCAAACAAAACGTGTTATAAAGCACCACTAAAGCTAAAGCTATTTGAGGCAAGCATGAATTATTTCCTCTTGATTTCACCGCCTCCTAAGTTTGACTCACTGTAACAAGACATAACTGATTTGATAAAATAAAATTTTGAGGCCAATAGAAGCGTCAAATATTAATAAGAAGTGGTGTGATAAGCTTAAGTGTAACCCTATTTCTTTCAAAGAAATAATTCTCTATGTTCTTTATGGGACAGAATAGAAGAAAGGTGAAATCAAATTCATGGCGACGGAGTTCGTATAATATTTTTAGAAGTAGGTTTATAAATTCACAATACTGTTATTGTTTATTTTTGTCTGTGTTAAGTGTAGTGTGAGGGCATTAATTTCCCTTTTTTGTTGCATTGGCTGTCTGTGTTAAAGTTTGTTTTCCAAAGGAATTTCTACTCTCTTTTTTTTGTTTTCCATGCACAATTAAAATTTAAGTATTTTTTTTTCATGTATCAATTTTTTTTACTATGAAACAAGCTCTTAGATCTTAATCTAATCTTTTGTGTTGTGCACGAAATAAGAATTCATGGAAGGAGCAGTAGTAAAGAGTGACCAATTCTTAAGGTTCTATATTTATACACAAGAGTATTAAAAAGAAGAGGATCTTATTAACAGCTAAAATGATAACAATTGAACATAGATTCAAAGACATCAGTTAAATTTTAATTCAAGACAGAGAAAATTATACCATATATTTTCTAGAATTCTTTTACAACCAAAATTGCTAGCTAATAAATACAGAGTAACACCTTCTCAATTGATTAACTTGAGCATTAAACATAAAATTCTACATCAATCCATAAAACTATTGGTATATTTAATTTTCATTTCCAATTCATTGAAGCTACATATTCCACAACTAGTCCATTTATCTGAGATCTAACGTTTGCTCAAGCCTACTATCTCAATTTTAAAAATCAAAACAAATAATAAACATTTTTTTGTTGGGAAAAACAATTTTTTTTATTTTTTATTTTTGCTAAAAGGTAATTTTCCCTCTCAAATCACAAAGAAGTAACTTTTGTTTACTTAAAGGAATGAATTTACAGAATAACAATTACAAATTTTGGATGAACCAGAATATTAAAATAAGTATCTCTTTTCAATGGTTATTCCCTTGCAACAATAAATATAAGATCATATATAAAACATCTACAACTGAACACCGGTAGTCTTGATCTTGTATCTCCTTAAAGCTGTAAGCTTCTTTTAGATCTGTAGACCTACACATAACATAAATTTATTTTTTCTAAAGCCAATGGGGTGCTCACCACCCAAACTTAGACCGGAAAACCAGTCACCCCCGAGCTTGGAGGCCATCAAAGGAATCAGGTTACACACATTCTCAAACATGCATTGACATCAAACACACAAATGAAAACAATAACACCCAAAATCCTAGGGATTCACATGCACATTGAATCTTCTCAAAGATTTCAAGAAAGGGGGAGACTTAGGAGATATCACTACCAAATGGGGAAACGTGTATATTTAAATAAAGATTTGTATAGTATCACAACTTCTCTCCACTTCTCCATCCATCCAACTCCACAAAATAATCCTGGGCACTCATACCCAAAAACCCCATACTTCAATAATGTGGGTACTCATACCCAAAATCTCCACCTTCTCAAAGGTTGGAATTTTCTCCATTGGAGGATCATCCTCTCTCAACCCCACACTTGGGTAGCTCTCAAAATCTAAGAGAGACATCCCCATACAACCCAACACAAATAACAACCCGCAAATAACAATACAATAATGAATACTCACAGCGTTTTCAAATTTTTTTTAACAATTTCAACCAGGAACAAATACAAAATGATAGAAGCCAACCTCTTACACTTTCCAGGAAGAAAATTGTAGAAGTGCCCAAGCTTTTCCTTCAAACTCTATTCCACCCAAAAATTCTTCCAAAAACCAGAACTAGAAAAGAGTACCCAATTTTTTTTAAATGAAATTCAATCTCCCCAATAATAAAAAAAAAAAGAGATAAATAGAAGCTCCCGAATTTTTTTTTCCCAAAAACCACTCTTGCTTTAAAATACTGAAGATAAAAGAAAATCAGCTCAAAAATCATCTATTTACAACCCATTCAAAATCCAAATTCGTCACCCTTAAAGCTAGGCCTTTTTGAGAGGTCATATCTTGATTTTAGTTCAAAATATAACTTGAATTAAGTGCCTAACCCTTAGGTTAACACCCTAGGGGTTTAAAAAAAATAGAAAAAAACATAAAATAACCTTTTTAACCCCTTTTTGAGTCAATAAAGAAGATAAATACTCAAATCAAATATCCCCAATTAAAATTTTACAAAATAAATACAACTTAACACTTAAAACATTTAAACACTTAAAATAAAACTATATAATAAAATAACATTCAAGTATCAAACCACTTTACAAATTTTACATCACAATAAGACTATAGTCCCCATGGACTATTGTCGGCATTCACAGGGTTTATCACATAGGGTTCCTTGAAGACCTCCAATTCCATTGGCTATGGAATTTGTACCTGCACACTCAATTTCACACATTAATATATCCAATAAAATCATATATTCAAAGCAACTAAAACATATATATTCACAACATACCATTTCCATCACATTTAAATCACATTAGAAAATCAATTCATAGTTACAATTGTAACATAAATTCATCACCATTAAATCCTCCTAAAAACATTTATTCATTTGTTATTTTATTTTATTTTTTATTATTTACAATAACAATAATTCAAAATTCATAAATTTTATTAATTCTACTTGAGCATCCATAATAATCAATAATATCCAATCTATGAGGTCTAACGTTCACATCACCATAATATAAAATCAAAGACAAGGTCTAATGTCAAAACATCATAACATGAATAGCATCATAAAGCATCAATCTGTATCAAAACATAATGTCTAACAGTTAAACCAAAAATCAAACTATCTATCCAAAATAATAAAATAGCATAGTATCAAGTATCACTGGTGGGTCTCACAATCCCTCCATCATCGTCTATGGGAACTTCCTTGCGGGTCACCATCCCTCCTTCGTTGTCCATGAGAAGTTCCTTGCAGGCCACCTTGCAAGTCGTCATCCCTCTGTTTCCATCCATAGGAACTTCCTTGCATGTCGACGTCCCTCTGTCACCATCCACGAGAACTTCCTTGCAGGTTTCCATCCCTTTGTTGCCATCCATGGGAACTTCCTTGTAGGTCACCATCCCTTTGTTACCATCCACCATTCATCTTCCATCCCTCTGTTGTTGTCTATGAGAACTTCCTTACAAGCTATCATCCCTCTGTTTCCATCTACCATTCACCCACCATCTATTGTCTATCTGCCATCCCCCCATTTCCATCTGCCATTCGCCCATTGTCTATTGTCCATCGTTCACCCACTATCTCTTGTTTGTCATCCGCTAACCATCCACCATTCATCCGTCATCTATTATTTGTTGTTCATCATTCACCATCCACTATCTTATTGTTGTCCATCATCTGCCATTTGTCCACCTGTTGTCTATCATTCGTCCACCCATCGCTTGCACCCCTGAACCCACATTTATGTTTGTGGTCTAAATGAGCTTCAAATATGAATATTATAATTTTTTAATGATGCATGGATGGATCTAACAATGATTTTGCAAAATTTGACTAACATTTTCATTGATTTGTGTATGAAATCATTTACTACACTTCGTATGTGGAAGATTTATGGAACCTACCACGGGTTCATCTAGGAGTCCCATTGAGAAAGTTGAACAAGGAAAAAGCATATTGCTCTTGTCACCATTCATTTTATGCTCACCTCTCCTCCTAGCACCCATCAACAGAGCTAGCATAAGAAGGAGGCTTATGTCAAGGAAGTTACTGAAAATGTTACAAAGGATGGCCTTGAGGGTGGCAGGAGGAGTAGCTTTATCTTTATCCCAAAACAATCATGATTTATTAGGGGTTGTCCAGCAAAATCTAGAATAACATGTCTAATTTTTAGTAATAAAAAATTGCAAGAAGATTCATTCGATTACTTGAAAGAATGTTGTGAACACATCAAATAAAGGCCAACCTTTAGCATTTTCAGCTACAACAGGGATGGTAGCCACTAAAATACAAAACTACTATAGTGCCAAGGTCTCTAGATGACAAAATAGGCTACATGAAAAAATAGCGAAGAGGAAAAAATAGCCTATTTTAAAATGAGAAATATTGGGGGTAGGTGAAACCCTAACTTGTATTGAATATGAGCCACACATTGTGAATTAATCCTAGCCATTCATTTGGGCTTTGGAAAACTATAAATAGGGGCTTTCCCCTCATTTGTAAATGGTTGGAGAACTAGTGTAAAGGGATTTTGTAGCAATAAAATACAACATTACAAGATTTTTATGGGTGTTATCTTTTAGTTTTCTCATCTTGCATGCATGGTTCTACTTCCATGTTAGTTTTAGCTTGTAGTTTCTCAGATGATTGTAATGGTCCTGGGTATTATAGTATTTGATGCACTTCCAGCTCATGTTTTTTATGGTTTGTTGATGATGAATCACTTTGTAAAGCTAGTCTAAGCTTACTTATTTTCTACAAACTAGTTCAATTGTATGTTGATGAGGTGAATGCACAATTTGAAAATCTGTAATCCTTAGAAGATTGCACTAATTTTGTGTAGTTGTAGGTCTTTCTTGGTCAAGCAAAATCTAGTTTATAGGATTTTTTCTATTGTAGAACCCTCCATTGTTACTATTCATTCATAGCTTAGGATTATAACAACTTCTCTTAACCTTTCCCTTTTTCTATTTTTTTTAGTGCTTGGTTAGAGTAGGATTCCAAGCATCACCATAATGTTAAATTTGATGAACATGATGGGTTTCAACTTGCTATTTGAGTGAGCAGTGAATGTTCATTCACTTCCAGCTCTTGAAACTCCATTTGCAAACCCAACTTCTCATGCTTTTTAAACCATAAAGGCCACCATGTGATTACTAGAAAAACACATCAACCAATTGATATTCCAAGCATTGTCATGATTTGACACCCGAGAGACCTTGGGGTAGTAATCTAGAACTTTTTTACAAATTTATACCTTTCAAAAGAGGTAGCATACATGCATATTTCCTATGTTGAGAAGGTGCAAAAACACCCATTAAAAAACCCATCTTTAATCCTTGGCAGGATATTCTGAAAATTCAAGAAAAGACATTAAGGGTTAAAGATAGGCCAACATTAAAGATCAAGTCGTTAGATATGTTTTCCTCTCTAAAGTCATGATGTAGATAGTATTGGTCCAAATAATTGATAACCATTTTTGAATCTTGGATCATGTTCTTTATCTTCCATGTGGGCTCAACATAACCACTAAGTTACTCAACTATCAATTTAGAGTCTCCCTCTATTATGGCTATGGTAAATCTGAGTTCTTTTACTCTCTTTATACCTCTCTAGGAAGTAGTGGCTTACACTTCAACACTAGTAGTTATTTCCAAATATTTAGAATAAGCTTCTTACCATCTCCCTTTATGGTCTCTAATCAAACCTCTTGTTTTAGCAACCCCCACAAACTACCTTTGGAAGAATCATTGTTCAAGTTTAATTTGACACAATCAACTGGTGGAGGCTCCCACACTATCATTTTCTTATTTAGAATGTTATCCCAATTAATCTTAGTTAGATCATGATTTATCCCCCATAGTTGCTTTATTCTAAGGTCCTTATAATTTGGCATAACTTTAGAGAAACCAAAAAATTTTGAGTTTAAATTTTCCATGATTTGTTGTTTCATGCATTGAAAGAGATCATCACAACTCCTTTTCTTTTCCCTAAATATTCTATTGTTTCTCTCTCTCCACAGGTTCCAAGAAAAAAAATGGGGAATTCGCAAGGATGTGAAAAAGGGTGAGAACCCCATTGGTTAATCAAGTCTTTAAATCAGATAGAAACACCTAATTAGTTAGTAGATTCTAAAGTGTGAAATACTCGAATTCTCTTGCAAAAAGGTATTAAAGAATTAGATGAGGAATAATCTCTTCAACAACCACACAAAGAGAAAATCAGTTAAAATTTTGAAATCCTTCCCTATTAAGGATATCAACAGTGATGATTTTACCATGCATTGTAGACCACCAAAAATAGTTAATATTTTGGATTATCTTGGCATTCTATATTTCACTCCAATTAAAATTTTGATCATTAAGAGGAACATGGTCCAATTTATTATAAGTCACTTTAACTAAAAAATTTCCTAAGGAATCATCACACCAAATTGAATCATATTTTCCTCCTTGAAGGGCCAAAAAATACTCTCAAATTAGAGAACTAAGAGTGGAAAAAATCTCAAAACAAGCCAACACATTTCTTCATCTACTTCTTCTCAAATCAAGGACATGTTTAAAATTTCTCCATTTGGGTGTTCCTTTAGACAAGTCAACATAATCGTGAAGTGAAGTTCCATATAATATTTGGAGGTCTTGTCTAAAAGGAATTAATTGGGCCACCAAATCCAAAACAAGTTCACTTTCCCAAGCATCCTCCCAGAAACTAATGGACCTCCCATTCCTAGCTTTTCTTCTAACACCTTGTTGTAGTATACTCCTTCATTTAAGAACATTATTCTAGAAGGAAAAACCTTTAGGCCATTCTTGAGAGGACAACCAAGAACTAGGGGGACCATTTCCCATATATTACCACTAAGGATGTTTGTCAAGTCTTTCCTTCCTTGAATCAAATACCAACCCATTTTCGTTAGGAGAGCCTTATTAAACATCTTTAATCTATGAATCCCTAAACCCCCTAATATGGAGAACACACCTCCCAACTAACTAGAGAAATTTTTATTTTTTATTCAGTGTCAGTCCACAAGAAAGTCCTTTGTATTTTCTCAAATATTTATCTTAATAAAATTTGGCATCTAAAAATGAGATAAGTAATAAATTGAAATATTTTGGAGAGAAGACTTCAAAATATGAACTTTACCAACTTGAATAAGTAGTTTACCTTTTCATCCAACCATATTTTTATGAATTCTCTCAACGATGCTATTCCAAAAGGAATTAAGAGGAATTTTAGTGATTAAAGGTAAATCAAGCTACACATCAGGGAGACAAGCCTCTCGACATCCTAAGATTCTCAGAACCCTCTCCTTCACATGTTGATTGGTGTTGAAGAAATTCAATTTACTCTTGTTATAATTAATGCATTGATTGGAGGCCTTAGCATACTCATTTAGGACTACCTTACATTTAGCTTCTTCCATAATAAAAGAAACAACAAAATTGATTGTTCCATCAACAAATTTTTGATGAGAAGGAGCCAGGGAAGAGGCAACACAAATCCCTTTAAGGGAACCATGATCAACATTCTTTTGAAGATTATGGCCCAGAAATTCAACAACAATCATAAATAAATATAGGGAAAAGGGGTCACCTTTTCTAAAACACTTACCACAAGAAAAGTGACCTTTAGGGACATCATTAAGTAAAATAGCATAGCTAGTAGTAGTAACACATTCTTTGGTTAATATCAAAAATTTCCCACTAATTCCAATTTTTTCCAAAACATCAAATAAAAATCTCCAAGAAACCTTGTCATACACTTTTGAGATGTCCCATTTAAGCACCATACCTAGGTTCTTGGAATGGTCCACGTAATGGATAAGCTCATGAGAAACAATAGTTGCATCCAATATTTGTTGTCTAGCCACAAAACCTTTTTGAATTCCAAAAATCATTTTATCCAATAGGGTCTCTATCTTGTTCACAATTATTTTAGAAAAGATATTATAAACTGTATTGCAAAGGCTTATAGGGTGATAATCAAACATAGAGATCACATTTTCTTTCTTAGGAAAAGGAACAATTTAAGTTGAATTGATCTGATGATGAAGCCTTCTTTGAAAAAATCTCTAGGTGCAAGAAGAAGGTCTTGGGAAATGATTTATGAAAAGTTCTAAAAAAATGTTAAAGGGAAATCATCTAGAATAGGGGCTTTAAAAGCACCAAAAATGAAAACAAAAAATTTAACCTCCTAAAAAGAAACCTTCTTTCCCAAAGTCTTTAAATATTCCTCTTGCACCACCTTTGGGATAACATCTAGTAATTAGGATGGGGTCAAGATGAGAACCAAAATTTTTGAAGGAGATAGTGTTAGCTTCTAGGTCTTCATCCTTGGTAAGAAGTTCAACATTGTCTTTGGACAAAGAGCATATCCTATTTCTTCTTCAATTATTTAGGTTAGATTGGTGGAATTTTTTTATATTCCTATCTCCTCCTTGTAGCCATTGCACCCTAGACTTATATTTCCAAAATATCTCTTTTCTCCTTATTGTAAGAAACCATTCATTCCTTAATTATTTTTCTTTGATAAAGGTTTCATCATCAAAACTTCCCTTTCCATCATCTCTTGGATAGACTTGAGGTTAAGAAGAATGCTTTTCTTTATCTTAAATATGTTACCAAAAGTAACCCTATTCCAGCCTTGAACATCAAGTCGTATTCTTTTGAGTTTTTGGGCTACCCAAAACATATGGGTACCTTGACAGGGAAGGTTCCACCATTTCTTGATCAACTCTTTGAAGTTTGGGTGTGGATTCTAGATAATCTCATATCTAAATGGATAAGGACCAAAATTTCAATGTTTCTCCCATTTCAAAATAAGAGAACTATGATCAAAAGTAGATCTAGGAAGAGAAAATAATTGTAATTTAGCTAAAATGTTCCAATCACTAGAGATTGTAACTCTTTCCAACATAACTTGTATTTGATCTTGACCATGGTGGCTATTTGACCAGGTAAATTTAGAGGCTTGAAACTCCACATCCAAGAGACCCTGAGTGGAGATAGAGTTAGTGAAGTCCAACATACTATCAGATAAATCATCCACCCCACCAAGCTTTTTAGAAGGGTAAAAGGGGGTTTTAAAATCCCCAACAAGCATCCACTTCACATTTTGATTATTAGATAGAAGCACTGATAAGGAGTTCCATATAAGATTTTTGGCTGCTATAGTATTAGGGGTGTAAACATTTATAAGGTTTCACTTCACACCAGCTCACCCATCTTCAAAAGTTATCTCTAAGAAAATATAATTGTTGAAACCCTTCTAACTAGTCAATCTATCTTGGTTCCATATGGTAAAAATTCCTCTAGATGCTCCCTCTACCTCAAAACTACAATACTCTACCTTTGGCCAAACATATTTGGTCATTTTATCAAAGTTGTCCTACATTTTATTCCTAAATTAAAAGAATGCCAACTTTCAGGTCTATTAAAGAGCTCTTCAGATTGTGTCGTTTAAGAGGAATATTTAGTCCTCTAATATTCAATGAAAAATATTTCATTAGGGTGAAGTAAAAATCTAGAAACAACACTTTTTTCCAGGCTTGGGGGGAGATAACTCCCCATTCATTTCTTTGATTTGGTGAAATTAGAGTAGTGATAAATTCAAGAAACCTCCCTAAAAGAAAGATATGAAATCCTAGTGAATATTTCATTCTTTTAGGAAAAAATATTAATTTCTATTGGTGAATATTTCATTTATTTTTAAATATTAATTTTATTGGAATTTTTTTGGCATCACTAAAATTTTGTAGAAAATTTTGGCGAATCTTGAAAAATAACAAGAAAATTCATTAATTATGATGGAAAATCTGTCTAATCTAAAAATAATTCTCATAGAAAATTAGGGGCCTACGGGTGAAATTTATCAATGGGTTGAAGGGCTAGACTATAATATTTACTTTCAGGTAGGTGCAGGATCATGATGGGCCAAAAAGTGGCAATATGGTGGGTATGTGGCTGATGGGTTTTTTTTACCCAAAATTGATATAACGAAAAGGGTTTTTAAAGGAGATTCTTAGCTTTCCATCAATATAAATTATGCTCTACTTTGAATTTAATAAGTAATTATGATTCATTTTCTATTCAAATCATGACAAAAGTCCTAAATGATACACTGATTGAAACACATCTATAGCTTTCAAACAGTATCACATTTTTTGAATCTAAAACATGTGTCACATTCTATGCTTCACATACTATAGGATTAAAAAAATAAAAAATGAATTTCATGAAGTTTTGACGTTATGTTGTTTATACAAGTTTTTATTTTTAAAAGTTATAATAAAAATTCATAATTAATTATTTACATGGAAAAAAATTACAAAACAAATGCATTTACCTGACATGATTCGCTCATTTATATCTAAAATATTATAAAAAATATTATCATTGTATTGTGGTTAGGGTGGTCAAACAAACACCTACTTATTTTTTCCCTGAAATTTAAGTACTACTGCATTGAAATTTCAATTTTTCACCAAATAGATTTCTTTTTTTTTTTAAACAAACCTAGTAATTTAGAAACTACTGTGATACCTTGGAATTCCTACTGCTCTAAATGTGCAAAACTAACTAAGAAATATGAATAACAAAATACCAAGGACAACTCAAGATTAGCCAAAAGAGTGGTTCAACGAAAAGGAATGCAAATAAAATGAAACACAAATATTTTTACCTCCCTTGTTGTTGATACCTCTTTGATTGGCCCTTGCTTGGATTGGTTGTGTGCTCCTTAGATGATTGTTTGAATGTCTAAATACAAGATTCAATATGCAAGATGATGAGCAAATATGGCTAAATGATTGAAAAAGCTTGAGGATTCAAATGGACAGCATGTAGTTATGAGAGTGCAAAGTGTTGAGAATGCAAATTGGCAGCATAATGGTGCAAGATGGCTAAGTGTTGGAAATGCCCTTGAGAAGGGGGTATTTATAGAAGAATTTGAATTCTCTAGAGAATTCAATGGTCAAGATTGCTCCAACAAGGCCAAGATGAAGGGCTATGGTGGGTTGAGAACCCACAAGCCCTCACATCTTGACATGTGGAGGGTGAAGTGGATAAAGGGATATGAGGTGGAGATGAGTTGTCAAGAAGGTACATGAGGTGGAAAAGGACATGCACCTTGGGGAGTGAGGAGATTTCCACAAAAAGGGATTTCTTGTCCCCAAGTGGGAGTGAAAGGGACTTTTGAGGAAATTTAGAATTCCTCAAAAATCTACATAAAAAAGGAAAGGTGGTTGGGGATATAAATGTCAATTAAAAATTCACATTCATAGGATGGTCTAGAAGATAAAAGGTGGTCTCCAAAAAGGTGGGACTTGGTCACATGTGGAGATTGTGACAAGTCCAAGGTGGGTCACATGTGGAGATTGTGACAAGTCCAAGGTTCTAGAAGCCTTGGAAGAATGGAATGTGAATTAAAAATTCACATATAAAGGAGGGGAATCTAG